>CM031238.1:652362648-652962648 GCA_018340775.1 Taxus wallichiana var. yunnanensis | reverse complement strand
CATGGTAGTGTGATGGGATATTAATATCTCCAATTTTACGTAGGGGATAATAACATTAGTTATTCAATTCTATGGGAAGCCTTCTTGAATGATACCATTGAATATGAGTTTGATGTGCAATGTGAGGAATTCCAAACCCCATTTGAGATACTCTACTTGCATCTCATTTATATCTTGAGCCTTTCCCCTCACTAGTCTTGTATGCCTTGATTGACATCCCATGTGGAAAAGAGCTCAATTGTTGTGTTGATAGTGGGGTCTATCTTTATCTCGCTCTCGATCATATTTTTTTCCATAAACTATCCTTTTTTTCTATAATATTATTCTTTATTTGTTCTCTCTTATGATGAATTTCTCTCAAGAATCCTTTAAGATTATGATTTCCTAAGGAAATAATCCCTTTCCTTCTAATTTTGATATAACCCTCCTTTTGATCGAACCATTTTTATAAGCCTTTTTGTTTTATTTAACTTTTTTGAGCCCTCCCAAATATATTTTTTCCACCGTTCCCTCTTCATCATACCATATATTTGATAGACAATTGTTTATGTTTCTCTTCTTGGGCCTAAATGTTTTACAAATGTTTAATGCTTTGTGGATGGTGGGAATTAGTGTATTGTTTTGCACTAGAAAACTAGTTGTTGATACTTTATCCTCTACTTCCTAAATGTGTTTCTCAAGGGACACCTTAAAAATTTCTTTATTCTCATGAGTCATAAGAATTTTACCCTAAAGAGGTACTTTTATTTGGTTATGGTGGGTTTGTTCCTTGGATGATTATTTGTATGCATGTTAATCTTCACATATATTAGGTTATGGTTTGAATTCATATCTATAGCAAAATCCCCTATTTCTAATTTTGTTAATCTCAAAATACACCCCTATGAACAAATAACATAGTCTACCGGACTTTGGCCATTATATGTTTTTCAAGTTATTTTCCTTGAATTCGATCGTGCTCTCATGTTATTGCATATAACCATGTTATAGAGGATACATATCCCAAAAATTCTACCCCATATTGTGTAACACTCACATTTTCATCATGTAAATTCTTCTCCCAAATCTAAACATGTTCTTCTTTTAGCCATAATGGATACTATTACTAGTTATGTTGAAGGTTATAGTCATTTTTATTTTGTGTAGTGAATGTGGCTTGACTACAACTCCCGTAGCTTTAGTAAACCATCATACAATTATGCTCAAGGTGACCATCTGATGGCATCCAATCACTTCAATGTTCACTCCCACTCCACTTTCATGTTATCATGTGTCATATATGTGATGAGTGATCTTTTGGTGGGAATCAATGGCCATGTGGCGCAACTTCATGGGCATGGGTGTGACGTGGATGCATGTTTTGTCTTGTTATAGATAAGCCTTTCCTCTACTTTTTCTCCACAACTCGACTCCATCTCTAATTTTTTTTTGCAAGAGGAACAATGATGCAAGATTCCCATAAGTGGTTTGTTGATGTGTCTTTTATGACCAATTACATATGTAATACCCACCTACAATTTTTAACTTTTATTTACATTTTCCATGTTTGGTAATCAAGCATCAACCAAGACAAAGTTCTCAAGAGTATTCCATAATTATGCACATTTATCCCCCGTCATTGAAATAAATGCAAACCCACAAGGTCGTAAGAGAAGATAAAACAAATAAGCAAAAAGCAGTCAAGTAATAAATACTTGAGAATTATGGTGGTGAATTACAAACAAGTTTGAGAGAGGTTTATGAAAGGTGTGTGAAAGAATTTACTTGTACTCTAATCCACTATAAAATCAATGAAAGGGTATGCTTAAAGCCACATGAAATACCTTTACGAGTATGGTTACACGAGGTTTCAATAAATATAAAGGAAGATAAAAGAGAAGGGTTAATTTTTTAATACTTATTAAGAATTTTGTTATGTTTTTTTATAGAGAGGTTCTACATGGATTCTTTGCACGTTTTCCTCTTTACCCAAACCACATTACACATGTCAATGGAGTGTTTTGGAACTTTGCATTCAACAGGGAAATTAATCCCCATTAATATTAATGTTTTTCTATTTCTAACTTTTTTAATTAATCAATCCTAATTGAATGTATTTGTATTGTTTCTGGATTAGGGTTTATGAACGTGAAATAAATTTGTCTAAGGTGAGGGAGAATTTGTGGACATGCCTCCAGCTTTGTGTTTGATATTGATGTTCGTCTACATGTGTTTACATATTTGAAACTGTAAATAATTAATAATTTCTTTTTTTTAAGTTTCTTATTGATTGAAACAAATGATTTCAAGGAGATTCGAGACATAGTCATCATCAAGAGCAAGGGTTAAATTTTATGACCACCTATGCAAGTCAAAAATGTTATTTATACATTATTGTTCTATATTTATTTAACCTTTTGCATATCTATTTAAGTACATCAATATCGTTTATATAAAATTCTATATAACAAAACGATGGTCATTTTTCAAATATGCGTGTAGTGTGAAATGGTTATTTCAAATACCTATGCTAGAGGAGACAGCTCACACCCATATATATAAGAGACATATGCAAAGTTACAAAAATGTGTTGGGAGATGAAGGCAACATGATTGTTCTAAGACAAATTGGTGCGAGAGACGCAAATAGGCTCCAACATTTCAAAATAGCACAATGTTCTTGTAGAGATTATTGGTAATGTTATGTAAAGCAATCTTTAGACATAAGAGAGCATTATAACAAGCTGCACCATGTTAGATGTGTAATGCTAATTGAAGGATCTTACATCAACAACCATTTCCAAAGTAATTTCACATTTGCATTCCTTTTGGTGTAAATTACATCCACCACACATAAAAAAACTAACTATATCAAAGTGGAGCCCTTGAAAGTCTAGTCGAGGGATTTTTTTAATTCTTTACTTTATTTATCTCTAGAATTATTAATATGATGGATGAGAATATACCACAAGAAAGTAATTACTTTTTTTAGTCGAAAGCATTCTTTATTTGGCTTTCATGACCATAATATATATCATAATATCATTATTCAATCGATGTACAAGCTAACTAACATAGACCTATTAGTAGTTATGAGAAGACACGAAAATGTAGGGTATGTATGTTATTGACATGTTTAAGATCTACACAAATGATCCATTTGCTCTCGCCTTTATTATCTACCAATAAGAGAAATTAACATAAGCACAAGAATTGTGGAGATCATTTCCACTAATTTTTCATCCACTTGAGTTGTGCAAGCCTCATGCCACATGTGAGGTATACCTATGCAGAACAAAATATTAGTGCCTATGGTGTTTTCCACCATTGACACATGCGACAACATCTATGAAATTGACCTTCTAATCAGCTTTGATGGTTTCCTATACCTTTCTCTAAACTCATATTTTGTGTAGCTAAGAGGATGTTGATATAGGTCAAAAGGCTCTTGATGGAGTCACAAGCCATGGCCTCCTACTCGATTTTGTTTACCGTTATATTTTGGTTTACCTTTCATGCTTATGTTCTTAAAAGAAAACAATTCGATTGTAGTAATTGCTTAAAGTTGAAATACTCAATGACGGTGGAAAAGAAAACAACTTTAAGTATAACTTCTATGTGGGCCTCGATCCTCACCACAATAATGTTATTTCTCGAGTTAGGGTCAATTTTAATTGTTTTAGTTTCATGTCTCACAATATTATCGATATCATCCATTATTGGGTGGATTTGACTTAGTATTTACTTTCCTATACAAAGGAAGAAAATATTCAACATTCATTCAAGTAGCTTCGATCAAATACATTCCTTGCTTCTAAGGGTAGGAAAAATTGGATGTTTAATGTAATAAGAGCTTAAAATTTGAGGGAGCAACATACCGAGCATTGTAATTGATAGATTTATTGTTGATGGTTTTGTCATGGTTAGTATTGGTGAAATAATTTGTTGTAGAGGGCAGATTATGGGTTTTCGCCAACCTGTCACATCATTAAGCCCCTTCTTCTTGGGTATGGGAGGCTCCCGCTTATTGAATGCAAACTAAATAGAATTGTGGGGTGGTCGTTAGGTCGGGATCACATAGGAATACTCCACTAAACATGTGGAAAATTGCTTGTACAATGTACAAGGGAGGAATTTTCTTTGAAGAGAGGTAAAGAGGAGATGAGGAAATGGAGAGAGGGGGTTAATGTTATGAGTAGACTTACAAATTTCACATACATTAGCCAAAGTAGGTCCACATTCAATAGGAAGAAATCAATCGTGTAAGAAATAGTAAGACTAATAAATCAGAGACACAAAGTTCTATGAATTCATCAATCAAAGACACAAAGTTCTTTCTTGGTTGTACAATATTACAATGCTTGCAAAGTTGGAGAGTAAAGAGGATGGATGAACATTCAAAAGGAGATAGAATAAATGTAGCTTTATTTCTTGCATTAGTAGTGATACAAAGCCCAACAAATAACAACAATCAATAATTTCCAATCCTTTAGAATGGATAAGCCATCCCAATTTATAGCTTACAAATTGTCTCTTCCTCTCCCCCATGTGACTTTTCATCTCACCACCATGTGACTTTTCAAATTCCCTAGGAATGAAACTAAGTCCTTTTCTTATTTTTGAAAAGGGAATTTTACAATGCAACATTAAGTCACTTAAGTGAATAATATGAAAGAGTGGAAAAGTACATTCCCAATGAAGAAATGTGATGTTAGAGAGAGAGGGGGAGGAGAGAGAAGAAGAGAGAAGAAGAGAGAGAAGTGAAAATTTCGAGATGGGAAAACATATTGTTGACGAAGAATCTTCTTCTGATGGACCTTTGAAGAAATGATTCATGAATGAGATTCTTGGCCTCTAACCACCCATTGAACCGAAAACACTTTGATTACAAATGATTCCACCTATGAGATGCAGACACATTCCAATGCACTGAATGAGTGTTAAAAACACTACTTGCGAACTCGAGATGTTTAACTCGATCATGGAAACATGATGATCCTTTTAAACACAAGGTCGAGTCAAAACATGGAGATCATCACCTTACTCCCCTTGGCTTCAAAATTCACCTCTGTGACAAAGATGTCTCCTTTTTGAATGGAATCAACTTCAGGATGCTCAAACACCTTCTTTCTCATTTGCTCCTCATTGAAAAATGTCTTCACCTCCATATATAAGGATTGATCCCTGAATGAAAATATTGTCCTCTCGAACTCTTGTTGGACCGAAACATTATGGTTATAATCTCCTTCTTCTCGTGAGATGTGGGCACACTCTAAAACATTGAATAAGTGTTCAAAAACACTATTGTGAGACTTACACCGAGTGGACCTATGATGACTTCTTGATCCTGTGAACATGATGATCTTGGGTACCTCAATAACTTGTGGTTCAAGTGACAATATTTTATACACACTAGTTCATTCTAACTTGTTCCTTTCCATGGTGTGATTCACATGATGTCTCTCCTTTTAGAAAGAGATTTGAACACAAGGTCAGAGTTGGAATGTGGATATCATCACCTTCCTCCTTGTGACTTCTTGAGCTTCACAATTCACCTTAGTGACAAAGATATATCCTTCTTGGATGGAATCAACCTCAGGAGACCCAAGTACCTTCTTATTCACCTCGTTCCTCATTAAAAATGTATTCTGCTACAAATGAGGAAAGAAGAAACTCTGCATTCACCATCATACTCATGAAGCACATCCCCATATCGATCTTGAGATGATGATTGATAATTGGGGCTTACCTTTGCAGACCCTATTTGATATCACTTCCTTTTATGGTATGTATCATTTAAACATGATGACCCCATTATGTGACTGTTAGGATGGATTGAAATACACAGTCTTGGAATTCACCTTGAGACTAAGTTTTTAAGAGTTTACGAGGGATTTCTTTCTTGTTTGAACCATAAGATAATTTCCTAGCCTTGTAATTGTGGAAAAAAATTAATGAGATAGGTAGAATGTGAGTTGATATAAGTGACCCGAGCCCGATCGCAAGACTTTTTATTTTAGCAGTCTTTGAGACTAGGATGGCTATTTTTAGTAAGTTTTCATAATTTTCACTTTTTGGTGGCTTTTAATTGTTTAGAGTACATGGATGTCGAGAGTTTCAATGTTTTGGAACTTAATATATTTAGACATATGAGGCCTTGCACATCTTACTATTTTTAGATGGAGGTATTTTAGGTGTCGGATTGGAACAAAATTGGTCTCAAAAGATTCGGTTTTGTCTCAGAACCTTCCGCTCTAGTTTATGAGGAATTTTTAATCACCGAACTTCATAGATCCAAAAAGGAAACTCAAGGGGCTGAAAATTTCTTCTGGTTTTGTAAATTTCATAGAACATTAACGAAAATGTTCTTATAGTCAACTTGAAGGTATTTTTGGGAGAAGTGCACTGGTAAATTTTTGGTAGAAATCGGGTGCACCATTTTGGAGATATGAGCAAAATTCCTTTTTCGAGCTTGATGGTTTTAAAGAATTATAATAGCATCACTGTGAAACAATGGAGTTTTGGAGAAAAAAGTATAGCACCTCAAGTTCAAAAATGATTAACTGTTCACGAGGAGGGAGTTAGTCACATTTGTTTTGAAATTTTCTACTCATCTTTAACCATAGAGCTAAATAGGGGTTGAGATATGGGTTTGAGTGTGGTTACACCCTAAAAAGTAGGGTACAAAGGTGAAAGGGGAAAATGGGGAAGAGAAGTGTTTTTCACTAGATGATGCTAAGTATCAGCTTGTGATGCAGTGTGAATGAGATGTAGGGTGCTAGAAATGGATTTCGGGGGCTAAAAATTGGTTTTTCACATGATCGAGGGGTGAGTGAAAGGATGAGGAATGCACATTCATGTCCCCCATGCCCCTTTTTTCTAAAGAATCCAAGGGGACACCACCAACTCAAAAAATTTCCATGGGGGTTTGATCATGAGGAGGGGACAATGGGTTAAGTTATTCGGAGGTTATGATGTTCCCTAGGTGTAAAAGATGTGATGGTGTAGACACAAAATCATGTACTTGGGAACATTTCTAGGTCATAAGAACATACTTGCATTCATATGATTCCTAAGAAAGAACACTAGTAATTGACTACTATCTTGGGCCTCTTTTCTATCTTTTTGCTTTTTCTAAATGGTCTTACACACCCTATAACCCATCTAGACATCAGATTACTTTATCTTTCATGACTTTGGACACTAAATACCCAAACAAGATGCCAACGCCTGCAGAGCGCCTCGTCCTTATGGGCACCCCTGACCTCTTTCTACTTTACTTGCTCTTTTTGGGCTTCTTTTATCTTTTGGGAATCTTAGTTTCTTATGGGTCAATCTTCCATTGTCAACCACAAAATTCAACCAAGGGAATCATATAAATACAAAGTTATGTGACCAAAATAAAGGACCAAGCTTTAAGCATCTATTATCACCACCTAAGGTTACATCCAAAGGTATCTAAGAGCATCAAAGACATCCATCTAGCACTCATTCGAGGGACAAGGGACTGCATTTTTTGCATACACTTCATAGGGGGAAGTTCATTTTGCCATCCACATATCTATTTACATTGGTACATCTAGTTATCACTTTCTATTAAGTACATTTGCATAAGGGTTTCTTAGGGTATGATTTTATCACACACTCACAAGAACTACACGGAGTTTGAGATGTAGTGTAGCACTTGGTCGTAAGTTCACTCAATTGAGTGACCACCGGGTCAATCCAACTTCCCATATTGCATATTTTATTTTTGAAATTTGATGTGGTTTGAGGGTTTTACAAGTCATCATCTCTTTGCGGAGTTACAGTGAATTCGGTGATCATCTAAAGTGACATACATGTGACCAACAATGAATATCTCGTGACAACCTCGCAACACCAAAAATTAAAGTCCCGGCTATTTTCGCAATCATGGGTACCTAGTAGTAGACTCCAACACCCAAGCACCCCTAACCTAGTCTAGGCACCCTAGTCTAGGCACATTCGATAGTTCCAAAATTTATCAGTGCATAGTTGCAACATCTGCCCCTTCCTTCCCATTTATCGGTTTCTCCGGTCTGCACAATCCCGACATCAGGCGTAAATCAACTAAGTCCTTCACTCTCTCCTTTGCACTTAGGGTTTCATATTTATCTAGCTTATTTCTTGTGTACTCTTGTATCTAGCAATTGTTTATCATAGTTTACATTTATTACTTTGTAATTAGGATTTTACAAATTCTACATTTGTTAAATCGATGGGCAAGTTGTGAAAATGAAACCTCATGGGGGAGCGCACTTTTATGTAACCCATGTCCCTTTACACCTTGGGAGTAATGTGAGGGGATAACATGGGTGAGAAAATGTGTCATGGGTCTTAGTTCATGAGAAGGGGACAAGTGAAATGCAGTTAAAGCCTCCTTAGGTGCAAAAGTTGCAAGTCTCAAGTTGCGAGGAGTGAGACAACACATGGGAGCACACTCACGGTGTCCCCCATGTACCCTTGCACCTTGGGGAAAATCCAAGGGGACATCATGTGCTTAAAAATGTGCCAAGGGGTTTGCTCATCATGGGAAGGGGACACGGCACTTAAATCTTCACATGCTTTGCCTAACACACCAAGTTGTGTTTTAAGTGATGAAACATTATAAAATGATGGGGACTAGCACTTTGGTGTCCCCCATGTCCCCTTTTCATCTTAGGGATAATCCAATGGGACACCAAGGGTGAAAAAGTGTGCTCAAGACTTTTTGGAGTGTTGATGTCATCCGTTAACTCCTTGGTAGGACATTGTGAGTACTTTTTTTGCCCCGAGAGCATGGAATGGTGTTTTGGGGTCAAAACATATATGATTTTGAATCTAAATCACATGTTGAAATAATCCCAACCATTATCAGGAGACAATTCTTCCTAAAGTTTGATTTTCGTGGCCTATTCGCTTTTAACTCAAGGGGTAATGCAACGTCTTGAATGATCACAAAATATTTTTAAGTCTTAGAATAAAAGTGATGTTTCCATTACATGGAGGGTTCCAATATCTTTCCATTGAATATTTTTTTCCTCCCATCTCCTCCTGAATCTCCCAAAATCATCTAGACAAGTCAACTTTCTCGATTGGACTATGACATTCCCTGCACCTAAAATGACCTTGTCTTGCTTAACTTGTTCCCGACATCAATTATCTCTACATATTTTCCCTAAAATACCTTGGATAACATCATTTATCTCCTTTAAAACTTCTAGATGGGTTGAGTCTTCCTTGTTAGCTTCCAAAGGATGTCTTCATGTTGCAATATGGCTAAAAATAGCCAATTTAGTGCTTCAGAGAGCACTATTCTACCTCAAAGCTTGATCTTATTGTGAAATCAAATTAGATTCATTCCTTGTACATGAAACACACTTGAAAACCATGTTAGCACTTTCCTCTTGGCCAAAATGAGGGTGAAACAAACCTGGAGGGGTTTTTAACAAGCGGGCTTAGTTGTCATGGCCAAATTTTTCAATTTTGCATGCTATACCTTTTGCGTGATGAAAAAAACTAGAGAATTCAAGGCGAGAATGTGTAGATGATAAGCGAGGAAGGTGCAAAGTGAAGATATCGAAACCATAATGAAGGCGACTTCGATAGATAAGCCAACCATGCACTATCTCGATAAACAAAATTGTGCCTCATCTACGACAAATGCATCCTCTCCATACAAGACATCAACATGGAAACATAAATATTTGTGTTTAGTCGGCATCGCCACCATGTTCAACATGTGGTCAATCATGCACGACCCACATATTTGGGATTCCCCAGTTGTTTCCAACAAAAAGGAGAATGTGTATGTGATGGGCAACGACACGAGGCTTGTCGCTTTCCTTGTGAAATGACATATATGCTTTATTCTATTTCCTTTATAAGGGTGCCACCAAGCTATTCTCTACTAAAACATAATAATGTAATTGTCATGTGTCCTCCATTTCGATGTAATTCTCACCTTCACCATTTTCCCACGTAAGCTCTCCTAATCACAACCATGACACAATTACGATAAACAAAATCCCCATCTTCATCACCCCTCTTCTCGCTACCAATGTTTCTCCTCTACTCTTCCATTTCGGTGTATCTATTGCACCTGACGAATGCGATTGATTCTTATATAAAAAAATAACACATTCCAAAACTTTAAAATTATGGAGGACTCTTTCTTTCGATGTATCTTTGGCAAAATATACCGTAGGAAAGCCACATGGGTAAGTATTCTCACCGAACCCCAAAAGGGGTTATGCTACCGAAAGAAACCCCCTTGGGATTTTCATTTTTGCGTCTCTCTCGCCGAGCTGCCAAGTAGTACTCCACTCCATTTGTTGTTCATTTGCGAAAGGAGAAACGAGAACGGAGACGGGAGGAAGGCCGTATAGATAATCATGTCCCTCGTGGATTATGCATCTTCTTCTGACGAAGAAATTGAAGAAAACCAACACCAAGAAGCCAGAGAACAAGGCCAACGGCAACCTTCCAACCAGTAAGTATTAAATCAAGTAATTAACGTCTGTTGAATTTCAGCTGCTTCTGTTTAAAGATCAGAAAAACAATACCAGAAATCTGTTACTCATTGTTTAATATAGCGGTAAGGGTTTCAATTAGTCATCAAATACCTTAATTACTTTGAGAGGTTTCTGTGCGTCTGCTTAGACTGCATTAATTACATCTATTGACAGCATACACAAACAAATTTTTGAAGGCTGTCTTTGTTTTTTTAGGTAAATTGCGATCCTCACAGGAGGGGACTGATCATATGTGAAGTGGTTAAGTTAATTACCAATATTGGAGAAACTATTACAAGTTGGAAAACTTTTGATTTTTTATTTTATTTTTTAAATTTTGTTGAACGGGATGAGCTAGATTGTAAAGCCCTATATTGAAGTTGGGTAAAATACAGCACCCTACTCTACCTAGTGGACTAGCTTGGTTTCAAGTTTCAGTTGAATTTGATAGAAGAGATCCCTTCTTTCTTGGCAACGGTTTACATCCAAGGAGAATTTACCAAATCAAAAATATTATAATACTTACAAACAATTAAACAAAAGGATCACCGTCTATCTTAGAACACTTATTTGCCATAAATGCAACATCGCGGGAGTTTCTGTTCAATCAAAATTCTTATTGCTAAATTATAGCACTTATGTCTTGATGAACTAGAGATGGCAATGTAGTGTCAAGTTGAGAATTCCTACCCCCTTAGAAGCCACTTTCATGCGTGCAAAAAGCATGCCAATGTAAGCACTGTATTTCAATATAATTGTCTGAATAGTGGATAAAAAGGTGGAAGATCTGAGTCAGCTGAGTTGAGGCTCTAAAACTCGTGGGCCATTGTTCGGCTTCCAGACTCTGTGAGTTTTGTAAAACTCACAGAGTCTGGATATTATTATCTTAATAAGCATGGGTGGTGTTTGGGTCTGAGCCTTATTAGCTTAAAATCAAACTTTTTTTTGCCAATTTTAGAGTATTAATTAATAATGACAGGCCACATCTGCCATAAAGTTTTTTTTTTGGAATTTGGAATGCCACGTAGATGATCTGAGGTTGCTCTCTGTCACCAAGAGTTAGGCTTTAAATATAGATTAAATTTTAAACACTTCAGTCACTCTGTTTTCTCTGTGGGCCATTTGGCCGCAAATTATTCTTTTTTGCCAAAATCCTCCTTTCATTAAATGGCGAATCAGCATATTCTCTGAACCCACACTTCTAGGGATATTATCAGGTGTAAGTGTAACGTAATAGAAAATCATCCACACAAATTTATTGCCTACTAAAGTCTATGTATTGTAGGGATGTATCCTTGAGGGTGAGAGGCACATTCACGTTTTCCATAAGAGAACAGGGATAAACAAAAATATCCTTAGGGAACATCTTTGATTATCTCCAAGCTGTACGGGGCAGTGGAGATGGTTTGGAAACATCTCCATCCTCAAAGGAGATGGCCGGTTAAATTTATAGAACAATTTCCCTCAAAAATGTGTTCTCACATTTTTTAAAGCAAACCAACTTTCCTATTCTAAGCTGGAATTTTAATTTGTACCTCCCATGTATAGTTTACCGAGTTTATGATAAAACTTCACAGTTGAATTCCTGTCATGGATGATGGTTGTAACATGTCCTAGCGTGCTTCAGATGTCTCATATATCTTTTGAAGACTAGAAGAATAAATATTTGTTTTCATGACAGGTGGTTTCACTTTCCGTTATTGGGGTGCTGCATGCTATCGACTGCCTCAGACCTCCTTGCCTCCTCCCTGCTTGCTATTGATTGCCTCGAACCTCCTCGCCTCACCCCCGCACCACCCACTTGAAGCAGTCACTGAACGCAACTGTAGAAAACAAGGACCCTTGCAGCTCTGCAAACCTTTCCAGTTGCCAAGTAGCTAGTATTGGGTGTTATTTTAAGTTTGGGGAACTCTTCCTCTATAGCAGGTTCTTATAAATAACTATGGAGATATGCTGTTTGTTGATAAGCATATGCACATTGTTGAATTCTAGCAAGTAAAAGCAAATCTAGCTGTCATGGTATCCTCCCAATGCCCCATAATGTGTTCTAGAGTGCACGCACACAACTTGATGTCTAAAAATGTCATTTTCTATCATGGGGATGTGTCCCCAATCCTTGTTTCCCGTCCTTGTCTCTGTCCCCGTCCCCATGCTATTTTCCTATTCAATATCATTTTGAGGAATTTAGGGGTAGTACCGGTGTCCCCTTGCTTTGTTCCCGCATTTCCCCATCTCCCCCAAAAGGAGGGATCTCAGTGGAGCACAGGTCTTTGTACCTACCCTGAACCATTAACCCAGCCACACAACAAACATTTGTCATGTTAGTTGCCACCAGCACTTCATTGAATGGTCTTCCCTCCTTTACTGCATTTTGAACAATACAAATTGGAAACTATAGTTTAATGCCTTTACTTCTTACTGAATCTTGAAGAATACAAATTGAAATCTAGAGTATTATGCCTTTACTTCAGTCAATTTCTCTATCTACTCATCCATGACAGTTGAGCAACTTCTTTTCATTTATTTTTGTTAAGGACTTTTTTTGGTCTCCAGAACATGACTGCCTATGTTTTATTGGTAGCCCTCAAACCAGAACATAACTCCCTATGTTTAAAGTTGTCCAAGAGGGGAAACTTTCTGGCCATTTTTTTGTGATTTGGCTTGATCACTGATGGCTTCCAACACAACTGTTTCTGCCTTCTGATTAAGGTCTTGATTTTTGCTTGTTTCATACACCTATCTATCAGTGTTAATTATTTGTTTTTTTGCTATAGAATAGCCCTGTTGAAATTCTTTGCTACGCAATTTCATTACTATTACTGTTGGTTTTTTATAATTAATTTGTCACATAGTAGTGGTTTATTGGATCAACACCATCCCTTATTGTTTGAGTTTGAGACAAAGTTTCTCTTCTCTGACTTCCATCACCATGATCGTATACTCATTTCACTGGGAAAATAACTACTTAAATTGATTCTCTTCATTCTTTATCTTCAACTTCCAAAGAAAAGAAAAGAACATGAATAAAATATTAAAAAAGAAGGGAGAAAAAAGAAACTCAATAAACACTCACGATACCTTTAATAACTACTCATTCTCATATTGTTCAGCACTTCTCCTTTCTGTTCACTCTTCAATTTTTTTCGTTATGTTGAAACTCAGTATTGTTCATTTGGCTCACGGGTTTCACTTTTAGGGCGTTTTAAAGGAACATGTATATTAAAGAGTCTGAATAGCGCAAGCTGTTGTCTTCCCTCAGAGTAAAAGCCACACAATAAAAGGATATGTTTACAAAGAGGAGACTTTTAAAAAAATCTTCTCTGCAAGTGGTCATACCCACCTCTCATGCTTAAGCCACACTTTAGAAAGCTCCTTATATATGTATATAGTAGATTTTCCATATAAGGTTATGCCTATTTGTGATTACATGTTTAGTTGTTGTGCTAGTTTTTAGAGGCACCACAGGACTCATAACTGACCCATGCCTCTTGCCTAAAGAGAGGAAGGATGAACTGGCTGCAAATTTCACTGTGTTGCTCATTCTTCTCCTTTAAATAAGTTTTGAATTCTTTTAATCTGTTTGTTTCATTGGACCATGTTGTAACAGAAACTGGATACGAGTCCTTAATTTACTGAAAAAGTCGAAGGCAACAATAATATGTGCTCCAAGATAATAATTTAAAATAAGGTCTACTGTACCATTGGTATGATGTGCATCTATCTTCTTGAGGTCCTTGGAATGTAATACAGAAGCAGAACTTATCAAAAATAAGGTGACAAAGAAAGAACACGCCAGTTTCCAACTTATCGTCATATGAATTTTGCAATAATTTATTTCAGTCCTTGCTAGTCTTCCACAACGTGTTTCTTAAGAACCAATCCAAGCTGGGTCTATGAAAAGTGTCCAATTTTGTTATGATCAACTCCAATTAGCACTCTGAAGACTTTAAAATAAAAATACTATAATTAATAATTATGCTGTCCAAACTCATCTCATTTCGGCAAGAACTCTTTGTTGGAAGCTGTCTTACGCGGCCCTCTAGTATTGCCTTTCTTCTTGCCCTTGGCTTGAGTATAGAATGTCTTCTTACATGCATTAGCCAGGGACTGACCTTGAATAAAGCCAATTCTTGTCTCATATAACAATACAGAACTCCAAGATACTTTATCAATCTTCTGGTCAGCTTGGGAGATATCAAGTATAATTGCTTTTGTTTTGAATTTATGGTATAATCTTGGTCATTCTGACCTTTCCTATGTCTAAGGTATTACTATTTTATCAAATGATCTTCTTCGTAACCATGAGGGTAAACCTGAGCCTTCAGACAGTTTTTGAATTTATCACAATTGGCAGTTTGCGGTTTGTTCTGCTTAAAATGAAATTGAACATAGCTTTCCCATTATACAAGAGCATGACTAGTCATTTTAAGTATAGCACGTTTATTTTCTGTTTGTCATGCCAAAGCAGACCTGCCACTGCCTAATCCAGTTCAGCTATTTTGCATCGACTTGGCTACTTATATGGATTTGAATATACATTTGTTTGCTTAAATATGCAAGGTCAATATCTGGTTACTCTTTGTTTTGCAAGAGGGTTGTAAGCATTGTAGCATGACATATACATTACAATCACATGGCGTGGCTAGGGTGTAAGTGTTTTTCAATTATGCCAGTTTAAAATGGGAGAAACTTGGCAATTAGAAAAAGATAATATCAGTAAATTTTTCTTTTCTCTAATGTTTTTCTTCCTCATTTTCAATTGCAAATGTTTTAACACTTCTTTTTCATTTGCATGGCATGTTTTGAAAAACATACATGTTTGACAATGCAATTGCTTGGTTTGACCGTGTGCCATGCCGCATGTTTGAATGACACTGTTGCCATGGCAGACATGTTTTAAATGTAGTTCCTATTTCAATGGTTATAAGTACGGGAAGAACTATACAACAGACCTTAGGTTCATCTAAGAGATCTTGTTTCTGGAGCTAAGGATACATATTTATACACAATTTTTAATTACCTGTTGAAATTCATTCTATAGTGGTTTTCTCTTTCCGAAGCTTTGGAGATTGGGGGTTTGTTGTGCAGCATGACAGTATGATCTTGTTATTTGTCACTTAAGACCTCTGAATATCGAATAAATTTAATATTGATTTTTTCTGTTCTTCCAGGCTGAAAGTGTTTCCTTTTTGTTTGCTACAGCTTGCTTTTGTTTTGTTGATGCCACTCAGTTATCTGGTCTTCTATATTTACTTAGACTTGATGACATTGCACTTTCATTACTTGTTGTGCTGAGTTTGTGATCTCTGATTCTTTTTCAGTGGGTCCTGCCTGATGACACATTGGTGACATCACCTGATGTTTTGGGAATTCTTTTGATGCTGCAACATGTCCTTTAGTAGCTCTGCTTCCACAATCTTAGAATATTCGATTTCATTGATTGTGTGGCACTTTGGAGTCCCCCTCTTTACATCATAAACCGGGTTTTATAGAGTTCAAAAAGTTTGTAAGACACAGTGACGGGCCCCCTCGAGGAAGAGTTGCCTGATTTTTAATTCCCCAATTGAATATTGTAATAATTTGTAATAATATATTGAGGACAAAAGAATGCACACATGAGATAAACGGAGCACATTGATGGCCCCAAATATTTGATAACCTCAAAAGAATACCTTTGTGGAAGGGTTACACCATACAATAATCCTCAAGAAAGCATATGCTCCATAAGATTCCTCAATGTGAGACTACAATGCTTATCAGTCACCTCACATGATAATAATGAAATGACATGAATCCCTTACATATAACCTAGAGTCTAATAACACTAAGGGAAAACCCTCAACCCGCAAGCTAGACACTGAATCCATAATTTCGCCAAGAGGCATTCCTACAATGGCAACTAGGGCAGTAATGGCATGCGTGGTTCACTTCTATTCTCGACATTAAATTTGACATTAAATAAGTCATCCCAAACAAGGTGCCAACCAACATAGGAAAAGACAACAATAGCCAAACAGTAGTACAAAAACAGTATTAAACAGCAGTTTTCTTCAAATAGACTAAAAAAGAGCCACTCATTGAGTTTTTTTCGTTGACACTTGGGTGATCCAGAAGCAGGGCAGTCACCCACCGGTTCTTCCAGCCCTAGCTTGTCAATGTCCACAATACCTTTCTTCTGTACCTCTTTCACAATTTCACACACCCCTATAGAATTCTTTCCAACTCTTTTCCGGGCTTGCCTTCTCTTATGCTGTAGCCACCCTCATCTTTTCTTCTATCAATTTTAAGCTTTGCAAAACATGAGTAGCGTTCACACTAGCTGGAGATACCTCTTATCTGGCCAAAGCTTCATGAATGGCTCTTACGACATGCCTTGAGGCCAACAACTGTGTACCCCCTCTTGAATAGTCTTAGCTTCTCCTTTTCTATGCTCCAAATTACCCTCCTCTGTATCCGGTCCAATCTGTAGGTGGAAAGTTATCACCAGGTCCCATCCTGGAATGAAAGGCTCATCACTATCTCCCTTCGGGCGCTCCTTCCAATTAGCAAAGGATTTTACATTTGGAAAATTGCCAGTCTCCTTCAAAAATGCAGGATCAATTCTCAACAGTCTGTTTGCAATAATTTCTTTAGATTTTCTCTAGGGACCTTCATTTGCACGTTGACTTGCACACACAAGAAATGCACTATGAGTTCACTATTGAAGTCAGTAAGCCCCCTGCCAATTCCTTGAATATTCCTAGCTTTCCCTATAAACCAGAGCACCTCAGTAGACATAAAGAACCATAATTTATGGAAAAATTATGCAACTTAACATCAAAATTTAAGATACCAAAGATAATTTCATGCCAATTAATAGATTTTTTCAGCTACCAGACCCCAAAACCACAATTTTTTTGTGAAATAGCTTGAGCAAAAGGACATTCAAAGAAAACATGTTTTATAGTTTCAATACAGTGACAAACCAAACAGAGTTCATTACCAATACCCAATTTGGCCAAAACCTCACCAACAACTTGTATGTTGTGGATAAGGAGCCACCTAAAGCACGACTTCTTGGGTTCAATGCAAGATGACCATATGACATCAAATCTAACCATCCAGACTCTAGGTGGGTCAGACAAGCTCTATTTATTGGTAAGACCAAGCAGTATATTAGAATAATATACAAACTTTTCATAAATTTGCTTGGCAATCACATGCAACAAACATGGACCTTTAATCCATATAGCATTCTCTCTATTCCCACTCACCCTCCAACAATAAAGCTGAAGAGGGGCATTTCAGACATTCAAACAACATAGTGAAAGTCCTAGCATGGGATTGGGGAATCATATAGGTATTCTCAATAACCTCCTAGGTCATCCACCACCGTTCCCTGTATAAATCACTGAATGTTTTCAAGCCTTTGGAAAACCAACTCCAGGCTGAGCAACTTCTATTCAAAGCTACGGGCTTACATTTATACTTGAGATTCCACCATAGAGATCTACATGCTTGGCATCTAGTGTCAAATCATGAGAAACTGAATTGAGTGACAGTCAATGTTTTGACCTGATCCCAAGCTTTCCAAATGGATGAGAATATAGCAGAGCCCATTGGCTTCACAGAGAAGGAACCAAATATCAAGTCAATCATGTGCAAACCTTTCCACTTCTTGTACCCTTTAGGATAACCATTACTACTATTGAACCTGACTAACACTTTCCATGGCTCATCACCGGTCAAAGCCCCAAGAATCCATTTAGAGGCCAGAGCAACCCCTTGCTTTCTGAGATCTTTAAGTCCAAGTCCTCTCAAAACCTTAGGCTTACAACAAACATCCCATTTTATTGCATGCCTCTTCTTACATCCTTTACCATCCGACCATAAGAACTCTCTTATTAGTCTATGCAACTTTTCAAACTGGGAGTTGGGAAACAACCAGCAAGAGGAGTAATAGATAGAGAAAGAAGATAGTGCTTTTTGACAAACCGGCACCCTACTAGGCAGGGACAGGGCATGTCCTTGCCACTTAGTAATTTTTTTTGAGAATCTTATTGAAAATCCACAGCCATATGTTGTTCAGAGAAGGTTCAAGAGCAAATGGAATCCCTAGAAACCTTACATGTCTATGGGGTCCACCCCAAGGACAACCAAGATTGCTTATCCAATCAAGTGGGGTCTCATCCCTTCCAAGAAGCTATGATTTAGTAGCTGAGATTTTAGACCCAGAAGCAAGGCAATATAGTTCAGTCTTATCTTCGAGCACATGAAAGTTGTCTTCATCCACCTTCAAAAAAAGAGAAGTATTGTTGGCAAATGATACATCAATCAATTCCTCTTTATTAGGAAGCACGATCCCTCTCAGCAGGGGTCCCAGGGTAGAGTATCTTAATAAATAGTGAAAGGATTCAATAACCATTATGAAAAGGGAGGGGGCCAGAGGGCATCCCTGCCAGATGGACCTCTGAAGGACAAATGCTTCTTATAATTCCCCATTGATTTCCAGCTGTGCCGAAGCATCCTAAAACAGAACTGACACTATTTTTCTAAACTTGTCACCAATTCCAAGAGCCCCCACCATCATATCAATAAATGGCCATTCAATTCTGTCATAAGCCTTTTCAAAGTCCAATGATGCCATGCATACCTTTTGACCCGAAGTTTTCGCCCACTCCATTCCTTCCCAACTGGTAATGAGGTTATCAAGAATATATCTGATCAGTGTGTAATTGTGAGAGAAGGTGACGGAATTATTAATCAATGTGCTGTACGTAAAATCTAAGACAAGAGCAGTGAGATTGATATCTATTAGAATTTTTCAGATAAATGTAGTTAATATATTTGTACTAGTTTATAATCTAATTACATCATGATAGCATGGATGCAGGTACATGACTTGCCATTCCCATTTAGCATACTTTGCCCTCGAAGCATGCAAAGAAACCAAACACCATGTTTTTATGAGAATAGCAGACAATTGGTATCATGCTTGATTATCCATCCATCAATATGTGATTTTCATACTGATGGTCTTTCATAGTGCCACACTCCTTAATTGTTGCTCATATTATTCCATTTATGTCCATGGTTATTGCTTCTTTGATGTTCTGTATGCCCATAGTTATTTCTCCTTTGTTTTTGCGAATGTCCATAGCCTTGTTGCTGCTCCATGCCACACTTCCATTATTCTAGCCTCTGATAGTAGCGTGGGTGCTGATATGCTTCAACATGTGAAGACTTAACCTCTTATGTAATTTCTCGTGTCTTCAACCTTGACTTTCACATCCTTTGGCTCTTGGGTAGGTTAAAGGTTTGAGCTTACTTCACATGCAAGCGAGACCTTAACGTGTCTCAAATTTAAATCCTCTTCTTTATCTTCTTCATATTCTTGATCTTGTAGGTCATTTATGGAAATTCACACCCAACATCTATACTTGTATCATTCTGGAGTAACTGTCACCAGTATGCTATTAAAATTATTTGTGTCCGGCTTATGTAATACGTTCTCCATTAGAATTTATCATTCCTTAACATTCTACAAATATGCTTATTATGCTGATGGGCATTCTACAATGGCAGCTAGGGCGGTGGGCTGTAATTTCAGGGCATAAAAAAATTTACGACATAAAATTTGATGTCCATTTAAATGTCACATGTTAATTTCAATCTTAAATTTAATGTCCATTTGACTGTCACTTAGAAGTTTTTTCTTTTTTACTTTAAGAAGTCAATCGGAAAATCGTAATATCGTGGCCATACCATCACTTATAAGTTTTTTCCTTTTTGCTTTGAGAAGTCGATTAAAAATTGTAATATCTTGGCCATACAGGAGAGATTGGAGGCTGCTTTTTTACTGGAAATGTTTTTTCAAGGCTGAAACATTGGTGCGACAAGATTGATGTCATTTTTCACCAGTCAGTGGGAAATTTTCAGAGAAGGTAATGGAGTTATTAATCAATGTGGTATACGTAAAATCCAAGATAAGAGCCTTGAGATTGATATCTATTGGTGTTTTTCAGATAGATGTATTTAAGATATCTGTACTAGTTATGCTACTATCTAGAGTCGCCATATCCATTCCTAATGTGCAAGAGATTGCATGGAAGATAGTTTTACCTTGTAGGATTTTTGATGTGAAAAGATACTTTAGGAATTTGTGTTACCAGGAAACGCCCATAGACTTACCCCGACCATGCCCATGTACGTATGTATCCAAAACAGTTCTAAAACACTGTGCATTCTGGGGTTCGTGACCGAAATGGTATTTAATGGGATCTTTTTGGTGGAAAAAGTCAGTAAAAATGCAAAAATGGCCAACATAAAATAAACATTTAAGAATAAGCTTGCATTTAGATATGGACATTTACTTTCTTATACTTTTAAGTTATATTTTATGTATATATTTGAAGGATGTTTGAGAGTGGTTTCGGATATCTAGGAGCTATAATGCAGATCCTAGGCGTGGAGAGTCCTATATGATTTCAGACACCCAAATTTCAGGGTTTTAGACTTAGTCATATTTCAAGATTTCAGGGTGACATCATAGGAGGTATAAAGGTAATAAGAAGGAATAGATAGGTATAACTGAAAACCATAGACATCTATCCTAAAATACTACGTTACCAAGATACGGATACGAGTATCGGTTTGGATACGGATACGATACGCAGATACGTCAATTTTAAAAGCCCTTGGATACGATACGTCTTGGATACGTCCGTACATATATATATATATATTTAATTTTTTATGTACATCTACTCATTTTTTAGTCCATAAAAAACTGAAATAGTAATACAAAACTTGAATCAATGTTCAAAACATTCAATATACTTAAGACTTTGCATTTTTGTTTTTCATGTGGCTGCCATACATATGATATAGGAATATCATGTCAACATGAATACGAACAAAACTTGAAATTTGAAAAATATACTAGGATCCATGTTCAAATTTTCAAAACATACAATATACTTAAGATTTTACATTTCATTGTTTGTGTGATTTCAAATGAGAGGGGTGGGTGCTTTTTATAACTTTTTGTGGGGAGAGGGTGTATTATTTTATTCATTTAGTGTTTAGGGTTCGGTTTTAGGGAGTAGAAAAGTCAAAAATAAAAATAAAATGAAAAACAACTTAAAAAGACATATTTACTGCAGGATACGTGCCTGATACGTACGAGATATGCCAGGATATGTCACGGATACGTCTGTACGTATCCGTGACGTATCTCATACGTATGAGGCACGTATCCGTGTCGTATCTGTTTCGATACGTATCAAAGGGGATTCGAAGGGGTCTTGGGCGTATCCATGTTTCATAGTACACTCTTTAGGATGTGCATCTAGGTAGATAAATGTGCCGATGAGTCCTGCAAGAGAGATCGGCAGTCACAGAAAAATATAGGTGCAAACCTATATAAACACACTACATCCAATGGCAAAAGTAAAAGTGAAAACACACTCTCATTTTTGTCACATGATGCATGAACATGTGAAATGTTAAGCATATTGAATGTTTTGAATTTTTATGAATACAATATTTTTAAGTGTGTTATCTTTCATGGACCTAAAATGAGTATTATGCATTTTTTTATAATGTATTGTATGTACTATGGATGTTTCTGTGCTGTTTTGTACACAAGTTTTTTTGAAAATCAGCATTTCTGTGTTTCGGACCTGTACCTGTACACATGTCTGTTTCATGGCAACATAGTCAGGTACATATGCTGTTAACAATTGAGTTGAACTCTGCAAAATTAGATTAAAAACCTGGACTGTCACTTTATTTAGATTTTCTGTCCCTAGGTTAGTTTCTGTGGTATTTCAAAGTTGAGGCAAATCTGGATCTACAGCATGTTTAATAGGTTATCAATTATTGCGTGATTATTATCTTAAGAGCATGGTCAAATTTCAATTTCTAAATGTACTTTGGTGCAATAACATTTCTGTCTTGCTTCCAAAATATAAACATTGGGGGCTTTTTTCTGAGCCCTTTACCAATCATTGTGACATTGTTGTCATTTTTTGTACTGAGAAACATGAGAATGCTATCATAAGCTTGCCATTCCCTCATAGCCACTACTGACTCATTTTGTTTTAAATTCACTTACTTTTTGTTTTGATACTGGCTGATGGTGCTGGTGTGTATAGTAATCAGACAGGCTCTTTACAGGATCAACAGTCAGAAGCAGAAAAGAATATTTCCATGGGATCAATGACAGTACTTCCAGATGCTTCAGAGCTGCTCAGGTCACAAACAGGTCCAGTTAACCAAATGCATAATGACCATTCTTCCAGAGTTGCTGCAGCCATGGCAGCAAGTGCATCCAGGAAGAGGCCAGAGACAAATGGTTCTGTAGGACAATTGCCTTACAGAAAGCTCCCAAGACAGAGCATGCCACCTTCAAGGATTCCCCTGATACTTCAGGAGGTGCTTTCTTTCCGCCTCAACTTAGAGGCAGGTTAGTTTTTCAATCTATATATTTTTTTATGGTCTATCATTCTTTCACTTGTGAATGTTAGGTGGTAATGAGATGGGAATGTCCTATTTCTTTCTCAAGGTCTGCTTGTGTCATATTAGGTTACAGTTGTTTACTGCATCACATTTGTGTAAGTATTATTGAATTTGAGCATATTCTGACCAGATATTCTATATCCACAACATGTTTAATGCCGAGTGGCGCTTTTTAATTTGTAATACAAAAATCGATGTCAAAGTAGTTTTCTTTTGAAATCTCTTGAAATGTACATGGAAAAAAATACAACAAAGAGTCAAAATACAGTACAAACATGTCTTTAAATTTGCCAGAAAATATCTTATTAACTTATGCACCAGAATGGCCTCATTGGTACCACAGAGTCATCATGGTTCGTTTTGGAAATTCTGATTACTATACATGCCAACACCATCAGCTAGTATCAAAACAAAAAGTAAGTGGATTCAAGATAAAATGAGTCGGTAGTGACGATGTGGGAGTGGCGAGCTTATGATGACATTCTCACGTTTCTCAATGCAAAAAATGACAATAATGTCACATTGATTAGTAAAGGGCTTAGAAAAAATTGCCTCATTTTTATATTGTGGAAGCAAGGCAGAAATGTTAATGCATCAAAGTACATTTGGAAATTGAAAGTTGAATTTGCTCTTAAGATGATAATCATGCAGTAATTATAACTAGTACACATATCTTAAATATATCTATTTGAAAAATGCCGATAGATATTAATCTCAAGGCTTTTGTTTTGGATTCTACACATCACGTTGATTAATAAAATTTTCATTGCATTATTTCCCATATAATGATGAAAATAACTCTTTGTGAGAAAAAAGTAGTGAAGCAAACATAAAATTTATTGTCAAAATTGCCTTACGACGGCTAAATAGACGTCAAATTTAATATAGAAAATAAAACCTTACATGGTCACACCATCACATCCCACCCCTTGCTGCCATTGTAGAATGCCTTTCAGCATAACCGTGCTATAGATCCCGGTTTGCATCAACTTTGGAACACCATAGAAGCTAACGTAGGAGAACAACATAAATAATGTGACAATTGAGGTCTTGATCCAAATTAGCTCATGGAGAAAGAGTGACCCATGTCAGCATTCGAGAAAAGGACTTATAAAAACTCTATTTTTATAAAGTCCTGAAATCTATTTTTGGTAGGTTTTGACAACTTTTGTATTTTGCATTTTTAAGGTTCTTCAAAGCATTTATGAGATTAAGACAATATGATGATAGCATCGTCTATTTTCAATTTCACTCCATTATTTTTCCAACGGATTTGACGGTTCACCAATCGGGTCAATGGGCTTGGAGATATGACCTCGACAAGGAGCACTTAAAATAAAGAGTATAGTATTGTTATTTTCGGATTTTGTCCTCTTTTGCCCATTAAAATTCACCCTAAACGTGGATGGATGTCATCTCCATTTGGAACCCTTCATTTGATGACCTTTCGGATTCCATTTAGAACTCTTCATTTGGTGACCTTTTAGCTTCCATTTGGAACCCTTCATTTACTATTCCTACAACCTTTCATTTTCCACATTGTTTCACTATAAATAAGATGGTTTCAAATGAAGACACAAGTTTGCAAGTTGAAAGTTTTTGTAAACACAAGTGGCAAGTTGCAGGTTTGCAAGTTTTGAGGCATATATCTCTCATATAGAGTTTGCCCATTTGTATACATCTTCATTTGCAGAGAATTGCGAGGCATACATCTCTCCTACAAAGTTTTCCCATTCTGCATCCATTCTTGATTGCAAAGAGATTCGGCATACATCTCTCCTATAGAGTTTGCCCATTTTGTATACATATTTAATAAAGTTATTTTATTTTTACAATTACAATTTTATTTTTGCAATACAGTTCATTACTTTTACAATTCTAGCTATTTTATTATGAATATATTGCCATAACACATTAAATTCCACCATTAGTGTGTTGTCCACCAAATTCCAAAAATAATTCAGATCAATGGTATTAGAGCGAGAAAACGAACTTTGCAAAATTTTACAGGTTTTGAAAATGATGGGAAAAGCCAACCAAAAAATACAAGACCTTCATTTGATGACCTTTCAACTTTCATTTGGAACCCTTCATTTACAATCTCGACAACCTTTCATTGTCCACATTGTTTCACTATAAATAAGATGGTTTTGAATGAAGACACAAGTTTGCAAGTTGAAAGTTTTTGTAGACATAAGTTGCAGGTTTGCAAGTTTTGAGGCACATCTCTCATATAGAGTTTGCCCATTTGTATACATCTTCATTTGTAGAGAATTGCGAGGCATACATCTCTCCTACAGAGTTTGCCCTTTCCACATCCATTCTTGATTGCAAAGAGATCCAACATACATCTCGATTCTCTTCTATAGAGTTTACCCACTTTGTATACATATTTAATAAAGTTATTTTAATTTTACAATTACAGTTTTATTTTTGCAATACAGTTCATTGCTTCTACAATTTCAGTTATTTTATTATGAATTTATTGTCATAACACATTAAATGCCACCATTAGTGTGTTGTCCACCAAATTCCAAAAATAATTCGGATTAGGTCTATAAGCTAATTTTGCAGTGCTCAATTCAATTGTTAATGGCATATGCACTTGACCATGTTGCCATGAAACGGAATTAGATATAGGTATGGGTCCGAAACCCAGATATGCTGATTTTCAAAAAAACCCTTGTGTACAAAACAACATGCAAACGTCCATACAATACATTATAGAACATGCATAATACTCATTTTAAGTCCATAAAAGATAAAGCACTTAAAAATATTGTATTCATAAAAGTTCAAAACATTCAACATGCTTAAAATTTCACATCTTCACGAATCATGCTTACTTAAGTGAGAGTGTTTTTGCCATTGGATCTAGTGTGTTTATATAGGTTTACACCTATATTTTTAAGAGATTGGTGATCTCTCTTGCAGGACTTATCGGTGCATCAACCTCCTTGGGTGCACATCTCAAAGAGTGTACTAGGAAAGGGGTGGGGTCGGCGCATGGTATTTTAGGAGAGATACTTATCTATTCCTTCATACCTCCTACGATGTCACCTTGAAATCTTGAAATATGGCCAAGTCTGAAACCTTGAAATGTGGCTATGTCTGAAAGCCATCATGGTTCTTTTTGGAATTCATTTTAATCTTAAAAAAACCCTTCTGAATTTCCAGCTTTCTAATTTGTAAACGATTATGAGCTTGTGTTTGCTTAGTAGTTGTGGAGATGGCGTGCAAAGCGTTTAAACAATTGTCATTGAAAGGAAGAATTTTATGGTTTTTCCTGTCTGGAAGTTGAGTTATTTGGGCTTAGTTTTCTAAACACGTCTGTGTATCTTGATGTAGGATTGTTTTTTGTGCTATCAACTAGGACAAGCTTATGGCAAATAATTTCTGTAGCAATATTTGTAGCATGTAGAATTCAATATTTATGAATTGTGTCGATCTAAGTAGCAGAGAACCCACAAACCTTCCTCCATTCAAAAACGTAAACACCCAAGAAACCACTTGAAATTCAAAGTATGTTTGATATTTTCCAATTTAGTAAGCACTTCCTAGCCATAATGGATGTATTCTGGAAAAGAACAAGCCAACTGATTCTCATCCCCTTCAGACCACTGATTATCAGCTCTATTGAATGAACTTGATCCTCATCGTTATTAACCGAGCTCACTTGTGTTTTTGAATGTATGGCTGTAGTTGTGGAAAGTGTTTTTGCACAAAATTACACTGCCCTAACCATATCTAGGGGTTGCAATTAAGTTTAATTCAGGTAAACTATAAATCAGACCTAATTACAGAAAATGAGGGTCTAAACTAATTTGTAGGATATTATAAAATAATTAAATACTAGGAGAATTAGGGTTTGTATTACAATACACTTAATCACACAAATTTGGATACAGTCATCAGTGATAGGTGGCAGAATATATGCCCAGACAGCAGGAGAAATCGACCACTAGAAAACACGGCTGGGAAAACACCTACCAAATGGACTTCTATGTCAAATACAAAATTTGATTCAACGAATGTGATCAAATGGTCCTGGTCATCGAAAAATTCACTCACTTTCTCTTGTTCTAATGGGAATCACTGGGAATTTGCTTCTCGTGGTCAAAACCTTAATCCGGCCTCAATTCCTTGCAAAACCCATAAAAAAAAGGGGATGTTAATGGGCCCCTGTGTTATCCCTCCATTATTATCCAGATCCTCACAACTTGAACAAAATCACACTCAGCACTCGATGCAAATCAACAAGCAATTCTGTGCATGCAAGTTTCTCAACCATCAACTTTCAATACGTGTAACAATAACTGGTAGAAGCTAGAATGTCTTTTAATGCTTGAATTCAGCTTTTGGCATGGGGATGCACTTGAAAACAATAATTTCTGCCCTTACAACTTGAATATCACTCTTGCAACAAATGCTCTACACAAATTTGGTGTACTCTCTCAATATGAACTATTGCACTTGTGTATTAATAGACCTTTTGATTTCAAATTAGGAGCCTATTACTGGGCAAGCCAACACACAATGGGTGACAAATTTGACAAGAAAAGCTACAAACCCCGGGTAATTCCATATCAGGAGTCAAAGAGGGTCCAAATGATGGTGAGCATTTTTGTAATGGATGCGGAAATGGTCAATCAGTTCCATACGGTACAGAAATGGTCATTGGTTAGGACCAAGGAAAAAATAGGGGAAGAGAGAGAAAGCCAAGAGAGACAAATAGATAGGGACAAATGAAGGTAGAAAACGATGAAACACGAAGCTGACAGAGGACAAACAAGGTTGAATAGGTAAAAAGTCGCGAAGGACGTAAGGGAAACAAATTGAAGGTTAATTGACACAAGCAACACGTGCCAACAAGAGCCTAACTTGGGTAAAGATTTAATAAGCACATGAATACACTAGCAACAAAGTAAGTAACTAGTACGTTTACCAAAATTAGATGCCTACAATAGCCTAATTTATAACGGAAATGGTCTATTAGTTTGAACTTCTAATTATGATCATCCATGTAATAGGATTTTCATAATATGTTTTAATACATAAAGATTGTTCACAATTAGAAGGACAAGTATATGACAAATAATCTTCGTGAAAATAGTGTAGACATTAAAAATTAATGGATTGTGTCAATCTAAGTAGCAGAGGACACCGCTAACCTACTGCCATTCTAAAACAAGAATACCCAAGATACCACTTGAAATAATATTTGAGATTTTCCAATTTAGAAAGCATTTCCAAGCCATTTATTGGATGCTTTCTGGAGAACAAGAAGCTGACCGACTCTGATCCCTTTCAGTCCACTGGTTATCAGCTCCAGCAAACGAACTTGATCTTCATCATTATTAATTAAGCTCGCTTGGGTTTTCTAGAATGTATAGTCTAATTTATATAGGCAGTAGTCTATTGTTGTTTGAACTTTTGAGAACTAACATCAATGTAATAAGATATTTGTATGATGTTTTGATACCTAAAGATTGGTCACTATTAGGAGGACAAGCCAGGACAAATAGTTTATGTGACAATATTGTAGACATTCAATATTTATGAATTGTATTGATCTAAGTAGGAAAGAACACCACCAATCCCGTTTATTCTTAAACGAGATCACCCAAGAAACCACTTGCAATAATTTATGCGATTTTCTAATTTAGGAAGCATTTCCAAGCCTTGTTGGATGTTGTTTGGAAAACAACAAGCTGACTGACTCTTATTTCCTTCAGTCCACTAATTATAAGCTCTATGGAATGAGCTTGATCTTCATGATTTTTAATCTAGCTGACTTGTATTTTCTGAATGTATAGCTTGATTATAAAGGCAGTGGTCTATTTGTTGTTTGAACTTTTGATTATGATCATCAATGTAATAGAATATTTCCCAATTTGTTTTGATACCTAAAGATTGTCCACAATTAAAAATCAAGCTTGACGCAGGAAAACCACAGTTGTATCAGAAGATCTATCATGGATGTAGGAGAGATTAAGAGGGGCCACCTCTTAATATCGAAGTAGCCAATACAGCTCGGATATGGGTATAGATACAAAGAACCCAATAGTGGATACAATGATTTTTTTTTGGCCTGGATACGGCTTTGGATATGGCAGTACAAAATACATATTAAAATTAAAAATTATATAAATTCTAGTCTGATAATATGAATTAACTACATAGTTTGTATATAAAAAACAAAATAGCCACAAAACACTATACATAGTTTTTCTCTTCATTGAGAACATCAACATCATGATGTGGTTCACTAGAACCGCATGGCCTCGAAACACTCCTACTACAACAAGCTGAAAAAAATTTCAAAATGAAAATAAGAATGAAGAAAGTGTGAAGATTGGAAACAAAATGAAAAATAAAAAAATAAAATTATAAAAATAACAGTTAAAAACTTAAATCCTAACTTTCAACTTAAGAATCATCCTTCTTTTGAAGCTCCTTTGTCACCTTGACAGCGAATGGGCATTCTTAGTGTAGGCAGATGATAACAATGTTGCTTGATGAAGTATCAAACTTAAATGAGCAAAGAGAGATAAGTATGCAATGAAAGGAATGAGAGATAAGTGTTTTGTTTTGGTGTTTGCTTTTGTGTTTTGTGTTCTCTTTTAGACAATTTAGGGTTTTATTTTTTTTTTGGGTCACTTCATGTTTTATAAACTGGACATGCCTAGGATATGGCCTGGGCACATCAACAAATGTATTGGTAACGGATATGTACTGTGCCCGGATTTAGCCCTGCAGACTGCCGTAGCTGCTATTTAGCTTAATCTTATAGTGTTTTGTCCCAACACTGAGAACAGATGCAACCTCAAGATGATAACAGATGAATAAATTAAAAGTACACGGTCCTGCACGAGGGTGGCACATGCACACCTGTCCAATTAGCAAAGATGGGGGAGGGATTGGTAAAGCGAGAGCACATGCATGCCCTAAGATTGCTTTTGAGGAAGATGTCTCCAATTGGTTATAGCTTTATGAATATCATAATGAAATTAAAAATAAGATCATTTCAGTGAATGGAGAAATCACCCATTTATAGCCACCTTCAACAAAAATGACTGTTGGTTGATACTTTCGGTTTCATTTACCTTAATGTTTGATTTCTACTGGGTTGACCGTAAACTTTTGCTTATTACTTTTAGTTTCGATTAGGTTTAGTAAGAGTTATTTCAAGCTGTCGCTACTGACTTGTAAGGTGACTGGTTAGTTGTCCCCAGTGAGGGCTTGCTTTTTCTGGTATGGTGATTTTTTTCTGCTGTTAATGCAACGTAATATAAGATCAGTACAGTGAAAGGAGCAATTTCCCATTTATAGGTGTGTTTGACAAAATGCTATTGCTGGTTGTTACTTTCCGGTTTCAGAAAGGTTCAATATAAAATTATGGTTTCAATCAGGTTCAGAAAAAAATATTTCTAGTTGTTAGTACTGATTTGGTAGGGTGATTGGTCAGTTGCCCACGGGGAGAACTTCACTGTTCTGGTATGCTTGAAAATTTTGCTGCTGTTATAATCATCTGTAATAACACTCTTAAGTATGAGGATACTGCAAGAAATTCTGTCCATAGTCTTGCCTCATTTCAACAAGAACCAATATATGAGCCAATGAAGGATTTCAGCTTGTTTACCCCTTCCAAGCATGATTTGTGCATCATTTCTGTGGCAGAGATGAAATCTGATTTTTATGCATATTGCATCAGCATAAGGGATGACCTGTTAAAGGGGACGGAATTTCTGAAATGCGGTTTTGTATATATGCAGAAGACTTAAATGGTTTACGCAGGCCATACAAGTTTTCCATCTAGCTGGTGGTTGAGGCCCAATTTGTCATTTGATGTGACACCCCTTTTATTACCTATGGACTTGACATGGATAGGGCTGTTCAACATTTGGGCCTATACAGATACATTACACGTGGCTTTTGCACTTTCAAAGGCATGGTTATTACTTTGGTTGTCATAGACACTGTCACATACACCTAAAGATTTTGCATGGGTAATGGTTAACTCAGTGAAGGATGAGGGACAATCCCAGAATTGGCTGGGCACAAAATCTACCATTTTTCTTGGTTTGGCATGGCTATGCCTAGTTTTGCATGTACTTGATTTTCTAATTATGCCGAAGGCATTGTATAAACGGGATAAATGTTATTTCGCCTGACACACGGCATCAAACGGAGGGCTCAGATTTCATTGGTTGTTGATGCATGATTTGTTTGCATCCGTCCACGTGGCAATATTTGAGTTGAACTGTTAAAACATGCGTTGAAGGTCGGGTGGGGTGTTTTAGAATTGGTCTGATTGATATTTGAAGAATACGGTGCTGTGAAAACAAAGTGCAGGTCATTGGATTGTAGGGAGAAGCTGCAGTAGGTCTGGTTGCCTGTGGTTTGATTGGATTTTGGTACCAGTTGCATTCCGAGGCCCCAGGAGAAGCGCCTATAGGTGTTGGTGGCGTCACCACACCAAAATTCAATGTAGTAGAATTTTTTCACGGGAAACGATCCATCATGGCCGCCCTTCGCTGCCGTATTTATTCCGGCTGCCATTTTTCTTTGCTAGTGGTGTCTGGAGTTGCGTTTAGATCCAACATGCGGCTGCTTCTTTTCTCCACGAATTCCATGGCTAGAATTGGCAAGAAATCAGCTGCTTCAACCTAGAGTAAGTACATCAGATCTTAAATTAAGAAAACAAGGAATCTCTGTCAGACCTAGACGTTACATGTTATGCTTTGACGGTTTTATTAGTAAAAATCCCTCCCTGTAAATCAGAGAGTGATTTGAACTCAACAACATATGGAGTCTCAGTCTAAAATTTTCGATCCGGCAGATAAAATCTACGTATTACTCATATGACCAACAGTTGGAAGCGCTCAATAATTGATGATCGCTGGCACATTGCCTGTTTTCTTGCAATTCCTTGACCCAAAACCTGAAAAGGGGGCTACAAAGTGCTACAACAAGCAAGTAGTGGTTGGGTTTCAAACTTGTAACCTATTGGATTTTCCTCATTTTTTTTTTTTTTTAGTCCCCTTTAAGTGTAAATTGCACTCATGTGAATAATGCGAGCCAGACTGAGACGATAAAGTGGTGCACAAATAGCAGAATATTAAAAATTATAAAACTAGGCCAGCCCATCAAAGATAAAATATTAAAATGTGTCATGGTTGTATTTCTACCTACATTGGAACTTGGAAATAACTAAGCCTTTGGTAACCTTGGAGACACCATCCTATCCATCCACATATAAATAATTTCTCTCTTTTGGAGAAGTATTACGAGTCATTTTGGCTACCGTGAAAAGACAATGCTGGACATTAATACATTTCCCACATGATTTATGATGTCCTAAGCTTACTCAACAAAGGATTTCATGCCAAGTAAACATGTTCAACTCCAATGTACCATGATGGAAAAGGTAAGTCTAATTATCCATTATAACTAGCAATTGCACCCGAGAGGTGCAATGGAGATTGCGAATCCCCCAACTCACTCGCCAACAATCCCATTGGAAAGCATAACCAAGACCCTGATCACCAAAAAGCAGGAGACAACCTGCATTCTATGGTGAAGGAGGCTCTGCAAAGCCTCCGAAGGAAGGGAGAATGCGGATGGACAGTTTGAGTTTGTGGGGCCTTTCATATCCATGTCTGCTGCTGCTAGGTCACCGCACAGATCATCAACGCTGTTTCACCAAATGAAGCCAACAGGTGTCCAGTATATTTAGTTCACATTTGCTAGCATGCTACCAGCTTGTGCCCAAAAAAGTGCGTCGAAATAGGGTGTAGACATCCACATAAGCATTATGAGGAAGGGACTTCCAGCAGATGCTTAAGTTGCAAGTGCACTGACATATATGTCTGCAAATGAGGAAGCATGTGAACTGTTTGACAAAGTGCCTTAAAAATATGTCTGCAAACGAGGAAGCATGTGAATTGTTTGAGAGAATGCCTGTAAGATATGTTGTCTCATGGACTGCAATGATTTTGGGATATGGGAAAAATGCATTTTTTGAAAACTTAAAAGACCTTGGAAACTTTCTAGCAATCGCATTTGGCAGGTGCTAAGCCAAAGTCCACAACCTTTGTCGGCATTCTCTCAGCCTCTATCAAAGTGGGAGATTTGGAACAAGGGACTTACCTCCTCTTCAAGAGCCAACATCTACTTGTGCTGTGAAATGCATGATGAAACTTGAATATGGCGGCAGTGAAGTGTTTTCTGTTGCTTCTTCAAGTTGTGTTTTTGATGCTTCTTCCGGTTTTGGTGGCATCCCATACTGTCTTCTGAAAAGCTAAAAAATTGGAAAACAAAAAATACACAAGAAACTGCTTTTAGAGTATGGCCAAAGGAGATTTAAGCTTATTGTAAAGGCAAATAACAGTGAAGGCTGAAAATCTTATATAATTTTTGCAACCCTGATATTTATTCTCGAATAGTAGCTCCATACGGCCTCTTGCATGTTTTCCTCTCTACCCAAACCATGTTAAACATGTCAATGGAGTGTTATGGAACTCTGCAATCAAATGGGAAAGTAATCCACATTAACATTAATGTTTGTCTTTTGCTAATGTTTTGTGCTCTTGTTTTTTTAATTAATCAACCTTAATTGGATTATGGACCCAGTAGGTGATTTGGCATTCATGGACGCATTCGTTAGAGTGCAAAATGCGAGTGAAGACAACCACCACTATTAAACGTAAACATTCCTGTTATGCAAACATTAGATAGGAAATCCCATTAATCATAATGGAACGGTCCTTGTAAATTGACGTACACTAATTTGCAGATCAAGGCAAGTGGTCTATTATGGTTATTTAAGTCAATTTTTATTCATTGCAAATTTGTAGGTATTTTCTAATAAAAATATTGTACAAAACCCTTCCTAGTGGATAAAGAAATATTACGTAGATTGGGTTGCATTGAATAGCTGGCTGGTTTTAGGTGGGAACAAGGTTTACTCGCTATTGTGGCTCCTCAAAGCATCTGAGATCATTTTTGACGAGGCCTTGTAGAAATTTGACGGTGTTGGGCCCATCAAAGTGCAAAACTCCGCATCTTTTGAGGCGGGAATCAAAGGGGCGGTGTTCGCTCAAATGTGTTGAACCAGTGGATGACTGAGGCTTTTATGACCAATTCCATTGTGTTGTTGCACTGTGAAAATGGGGGTGAAATGAAGCCAAGTATAACAAGTTTGTAGCTGCAAGCCATAGTAAGTCTTTACTTTGGTGAAATTGATGCCTGCATTCAAGCTAACCTCCATGGAAGCATTATAAGCCAGGGTATCTAGAAAATATTACAACGTTATCTATAAAAATGCTTGCAAGTGGGGAATTGTTCCTTTGTTTTTTAACCTCCTTTGTTTGGTATTCAAAATATAGGTGATTTAAGAGTTGCAAGATTGGTAGGTATGACAACCGAAGCAATCCCAACCGTTCATGACGCAAATATGGACGACACATCCATCAACCTTTTCTAACCTGCAAAATCCACATTTGAGTGCTCCACATTGGCCCATTAGCCGTTGACCTCTCCCTAACATAACGTTACCGTAGTTTTTGCACTGCAAAATTTTACCGTAGTGTTCAAACCTTTACGATAACATTCCTAGCAACGACAGAGTCAAAAAAGAAAATCCCAATCGTTTACACCGCAATATGGACAACACATCCACCAACCTTTTTTAACCTGCAGAATCCACATTTGAACACTCCACATTAGCCCATTAGCCAATGACCTCTCCCTAACATAATGTTACCATAGTTTTCTGCATTGCAAAATTTTACCATAGTGTTCAAACATTTACAATAACATTCCTAGCAGTGACTAAGTCCAAAAAGAGTGGCAGTCGTGAAAACCTTGCATGATATAGATACACATGACAATGATTCAAAAATAATGAGTGTTATAAACCTGGAATGTTAAGGAGGCGGTGTCAACCACAAACCCACAAGAAAAACTCTTGCGTCTAATATTTGTTGTTCCCTAGCCAAGCATGGAGAATGGCCTAAAATAATGTCTATATAGATGGAGTGAATCCTCTTGAGCGACCATGTTTTGTGGTTCTCAAATTCAATTATTGCAATGGCTTGACCTAGTCTGCCGAGACCCCTCCACATGTCCCTATCTCAAAAATGTCCTGGGGCAATGGTTCATTTGTGCCTGGTCGTAAGAAATAAGAGTTTCACATAGGTTCCCCCCAACATATTCCCCAGCGCTATACTTCTCCCTCAAACCCCCTCTTCATCGCCGCTCTTCCTCTTGCAATGTTTCGCTGCCTCAAATTTAACTTCTTCCACACGCCTCCTTCGGCATCTCCATTGCACTGTTCGCGTGCGATTGCTAGTTATAACTTATACCATTGGTAAGAGGACTTAGAGGGACTAAGGAAAAACATCATAAGTACACAGAATTATGAGAAAGGCATGGAGTCATAGGTAAACCATTGCTGTTTATAGAGTGACAGTATCTGTAAGTGGTGTTGATGATATGAGGGAAGCTCTAATGGAAGCTTGAGATAGTTATAATATTTTCCCTGTTGTTGTGGTGCCTTGAGCTTTGTAAGGCATCCTTTACTAGGCACAAGTTCCCTAGGCCTGAGTAGGTGCATGATAACTTGTTCAATCACAATAGCATATGCTTCCTTGAGTGCTTCTCTAGGTTAACCAAGGTCTGTACCTTCTCCTGCTATAAAATAATTCCATCAACAGCATTCCTGCTTATCAGCATTTTGGCATAGGTTGCTGGCTGCAGCATGAAAATGGAGCTTTTAAAGGAGCTACAGTTTGATGTTTAATGTTCATTAAGATAGGCAGTAGTCTGTCAAAGGATTTTTGGCAGGATTAACATTCTTTCTATGCTCACTATAATAAAGGTTCCCGAGATGGTGTGACTGATTTGCCAAGTTTGGTAAAGATTCATCATTCATGACGATGTGTTTTGCTTTTGCTGAATTTAGTAGACTGGAAGTGTTCTCTCTCTAATCTGTCAATGCTCTTGAATGTATCAGACTTTCAACTCATTTTTCAGTAATGTTTTACTGCAAGGATTGGTCATAGACCTCGTTGCACTCGTAGGTTTTTATGTCTACTTGTGATTCTGTGAATGTTATGAGGCTGTAGTCTTCTTCCTAGACTCAGTCATAATTGAAGCTACATTCTCTTTCATCTTCTGCGCTTCATTCTATTAAATCGATTGTCTACTACAAACATTTGGAGTTGTAGGATGTTCAACAAGGGGCACCAATCTAAAGACTGGTCATGATATTTTAGCAGAATGCATCAAAATAGGAGGTAATTTTGTGCTTTAAACAATATTCTGTCATGAATGGATGACATAATGAGGTTTCTTGTTGCCTTGGATAAATAGAATATCGTAGAATACTGTTCATATATTTCATTCAGGCCGACACAGATCATCCAACACGCATGTGCACATACGCAAACACCCGTGCATACACATGAAAACATATTAAAATTTCATTAAAAATGCAAGAACACAATCTACACTGCTCGGCGCATAGAATTTTTAATTTGAAATGCGAGAAACAGAGTCTACATGGACTCATTGCCTATTTTTTTGCATTTTACCATAATCTTGAATTGGATTGTTTTTACGTAGTGGAGGCTCATTTTTCCTATGTTCAGTGAAGTAAAACTTACAATGATTTTCCTCAAATAGTGTTTGGATGTCAACCTGTTGGAGATTTTGTGTAGCTGTTAATAATGGCAACAGTTGTAACCTTGAATGACAGCCAAGGGGATGGGAGGAGTGAGTGTACTGGTGTGAGATGTCAATAAAAATGGGCAAACTTAAATTTGACGCCCTTTTGACTGTCACAGGACAATTTTCCTTTCTGCTAAGAAGTTGTTCGAAAAGCCACAATATCTTGCACATACGGTTGAGTTTGGAGCCGGTTTTTTCCTGGAAATATTTATTCGAGTCCAACACAGTGGTGCAGCTAGATTGAGGCCATCCATCACCAGTCAGTGCAAAAATTGTGGAAATGGGGTTGGAGTCATTAAGCAATGTGGAACTCTTCAATGGGAGAAATCATATGACAAATCTTAAGACAAATGCCTCAAGATTTATACATATTGGCATTTTTCAGATAAATATATTTAAGATATTGTACCAGTAAATAAATCATGTAGACTGCTTGGTATTGCGGATGATATTGAATCTTTCATTCATTCATTTATAGGATTATCAATTTTGCTGAAGAATACAACTATGGGCTTTCAGATTTCGATACATGTTTTTCAATGCTTCGAGTACATGGAACTACCAAATGGTGGTGCTACAAAGATTTCGATGCAAAGCTTCCTTTTGCCTTGACAATATTGATAATTTTTGTTGTTGTTGGTAGTAGAACTTAAGGTCTTTACAAGCTATCTTGTTTATGGGCAAAACCTTTATTTATGTGAATCCTGATTATTTCTGTTTAGACGATTTCCCGCGTGGTGAGTTCATGTTTGACAAGGATAAGAAAAAATGCTATTAAAAGTTTTTTCCTGGTCATATTAAAATTTATTTTTTGATAGTCTGTGCTGAATGTTTACATCATATATGTTTCTTGGGAAGCCAAACAAATAAATTGTTTTAGCCAGTGAAATGATTGAGACATGATCCAAAATGCGTAATTTTTGTTGAGAAGCATACATGATCGACCTCGTTTATTGTAATCGATGATTTGAAAATTAAAACATATCCATTTCTGAAGATTCATGTCGGTAATTGTTAACATGAAATCTCAACTGTTTACAGGAGCAATGTGGTTACAGAAGACATTGACAAGTTGTTTGTGAGGAAGAAACGAAGTCAAGATGAAAGTACTCCATCCTCAATTACCATTTAAGTGGGAATGAAAGCATCTTTCATGAAATATTCTATTAACAATGAGAAATATTATCAGTAGTTTCTGATCCAAAGTAATCTACCTTCTAACTCGAAGAAGTCATTAAAGATTTTCCCTTAAACCATAATTGCACTTCCAAGGTAATAGCCTCTGCTCAAAGAATGCCGAGTCAGATTCTGCAGGCTTATGATGCAAAGGATACTGTTTGTACTGTATGTATATACCAAAGAAGAAACATCTTTTTATTTTATATTTAGTGTTGACGTGTTGGCAAGGACTATTGCCAATCAGCTATGTATTATATAGTTTCTCTTCTGTTTGTCATTTGATCAGGATAAACAAGATTGTGCTTCTGCTCTATATTGTCTGTGAAAACTTTCCATCCACATTCAAATTCTATTCTTTCAAGCATGCAAACTTGGATGTGCTTGTGAGAGCTATGATTTCTTTTTTTGTAAAGATGTTGACTTCTTGTCCATTGGGACCCTGCTGTTTCGTTGTTTTCATCAGGAGATATCTTCCTTGTGCTCATGTTGTTCTTGTGTTGTAATTTTCTTGTTTTTGACTTAATATAAGATGCAATCATCAAAAGAAATATTCTTTTCTGTATTCAGACTTCTATTTTCTTACCACATTAATGAGGATTTCCTTGTGGCCACGCATATTTGTAACTACTTGACTGAAAAGGATAAATGGATTCATTCTTACATAGTTTCTATGGAAGATTCTATCTATTGCGCAGGTTCTACGTGCAGTGCGACCTGTGCACTGCAAGACCAGGGCCCTACCACTGTGCTGCAGGCATTTTTTGAAATAATTTTGTTATTGTCAACTGTCGAATGTACATGAGGCTTAGGCACAATAATTTTCTACTGGCAAAACCAGAGACTTGTCTGTTTGTAAAACTGAGTCAGCTCAATTCGAGTCCTGTTTTTGGCTTTGGCTTTTGATTTAGTAATTGCTTTATGCTACTACATTAAGGTCAATTATATTGTTTTCATATTTTCTTCTATTAAACAGTAATGGTGGTTGCTTTTAGCCTTGAGTAACAAGGTTCAGGTTTGTGTTTGAAAATGAGAGAGCTTGCAACTCAGAAGTTGACAAATCATGAATGAAAATTTTCATGATGAATTAGTTGGAATTTATCTTGGTGATTTGTTAATGAGATACATAATATTGTTTGTCATGGAGTTAACCATACGTTTAGTGCTTTCTCTTGTTATACAAGTGCCTCATGTTTTTCGAGTTTTTTTGGAGAAGTATTACAAATTTACAAATAAAATATTCTAAAAATGAGTTTTGTAAAATTTATCATAGAGAATTTTGTTACTTCAAAAGATACCACCATGCTCAATTTAGATCTACGTTGGGTGAATTGGGTGGACGTCTTCATAATTTTCACTTCATCCTAAGATTACTCTATAGGACTGCTTTTTAAGAGACACTACCCTGTACTAACTTGAAATCATAGGTTTAACATCGTTTGCAGTTCATAACAATTCCAAGTTATGGCCTTTTAGCCATTTGTCTAAAAGACTCAAGGTAGTAGATATCTCATTTAAACATCTGCAATATTTGAGCATGCCCCCAGTATGGATGGTTGGAATTGCAGCTTCATATATACAGATCAATCTTCCTCGGCTATGATTTATTGACCTGTAGTGAGTCTGACATTTTGTAACAGGTTCATCTTCTTATCACAGAGGCTTCTGCCATTGTTCTTTATTTTCACCCTACCAACTTCTAAATTGCCTGTGAGATGTAACGTCCTCTTATTGCTACTGGTAACTCAGGTGGTGTTGCTCACAAAGAGTATGCTGCTGTTGTTGGGGCATACCATCCTTGACCTATGAACTGTAAGATAGGTGTACTGGTAGGAGAAAAATCTTGACACTGCCACAATCTTTGCTCTTGTATAATCTAAAGGCTCTTGTTTTACGCTAAAAATGAACAAATAACCAACCTTCCAAAAGCTTATTACATTTCAATTTTCATCTGCCATCATATTCTATATAAATAAGCATTATATTAAAACTTCTCTTAAAAATAGTTGAATTCTGCCCACAGGTGTGTGGTCTATCGGCAAGCAGCGAGGTGATTGGGCTTGTATTAATGTAGAGACCCGGGTTCAAACCCAACGTGGGCACGGATGTAAATAGATCTTGTATATATATGAGGCATCTTTCAAAAAAATAAAAATAAAACTAGTTGAAGTCCATACTCTTGATCTATTGGAATCTACCTCCTCAAGGCTCCTCTGTTGGGAAGCTTGTTCATGATGGAATTCAGCTTTTGAAAATCAATTTATTTTGTGAGGTCAAATGATGGGTGGAAATTCTGGTTTTGGTCAGGCACTAGGATTTAATATTGGTCGTTTATTCAAAGTCCAGCTTATCAGTCATTGCAAACCTCCTTGGACAAGCAGGGATATGTCTCAGTTTGGCATTATACTTTGCCTTTTTAAGATTGACTCACAGTTTGCATCCCTTATTTCGAGGCTTCTTGAAGGATTTATTCCAGGGGCAATTACTTTTTATGCCACATTCTGTTGTATATCACTTGCGGGACAACAGGGAATGGTGAATCTACTGTTAAAGCTGTTTAACTTTTCTTAGCATTGGCAATTTCAAAGTCATGAAATTGTGATATGAGTACCGAGGCTTGGCCTAAATTCAAGGCGTTTCTTGGGGCTGTACTTGAATCTAAAAAGGGTCCTACAGTTCGTATATTTTACTTATATGCCACTGAAACAGCCAACATTTTTGTGGTATGTACCTTTGCTATCTGTCTAGGAAAAAGTTCCAACCTGATTTGTGTCATATACCAAGTCTCGTGAGTTTGAGATCATTATTATCAAGTATTCACGGCATAAATTTTAGTTTTCGAGTTTATTAGTCTCTGTGAGCCTATGGATTGGGTGAAATTGTCCAGCCTTTCAGTCAGGAGCGCAAGAGACTTCCACATGGATAGGGTTTTTAGATTGCAATTATTTATACATATTAACAAATGATTGAAACATCTAACGAGTGGAATTTCTCAAAACACGTGTTGCTGTAAATGTAAGCACATGCCACCACCTCTCACTTGTTTTGAAAACTTCAACAGTTTAGTTGTTTCAATCATTTGTTAATGGGTTTGTATGTGTGTATCTATATATATTTACTGAACAAGTGATTCTCTACATGTATTTTGACACACACGCACGCACACGCACGCACGCGCACGCATGCACACACGCGCGCGCGCACACACACACACATAAACACATATATACATATATACATATACATACATACATACATATACATATACACGCACGCGCACGGCGCACACACACACACACCCACACACACACTAGAAGGTGATATGTGATTACATTTATAGGAATATGTGTTTTGAAAGTGTCCGCTGCGTAGATGTTTCAGTCATTCATTATTATGTAAATGAACAAGTGATTGTCTACATTTATTTTGATGTGGTTACATTTTTAGCAACATGTGATTTGAAAACTTTCATAACTTAGATGTTTCAATCATTCATTACTATGTACAATGATCATAATGATTGTTTACATGTATTTTGATATGTGGTTACATTTATAGCAACATGTGATTTGAAAGCTTTCACAACTTAAATGTTTCAATAATTCATTACTGGCAATTGTACCTCTAGGTGCAATAAAAATGCCGATAGATATGCGGTATTTTTGTAGACTAGCAAAAATCAAAGTTTTGAATTGGAGCTATTTACACCATTGCAACACTTAGGACTGCTCCGATTATGATGGTCATTTGCTAATATCACTTCCACCATGGAGTGTATCACTAGATTTTTAATTGTATCTAGGTAGTCCTCTTTAGAGCTGACATATGCCATGGTTGGTAATGTGTACTACATTGACATTGCCATAAGCGAAGTCTAAAAGCAATAGAGAGTGAAAGTTTTGGTTTTAATAAAAAAGTGAAGGTTCCTCAACAATCATCAACCATAAACATTACATTTATGTAAATCTTGTTGGAAAGTATGTTTTTGGTTAAATATAGGGTACAATATTTTTATTCATTTCCTTAAAAACAAACGACTACCAACAAAGAGAAGATTGCATATAAACATAGCAAAGGCAAGCAAGATACACAAGAAAGATGTAGAGATGAATCACTATAATTTTAACATTTCTTTTTATGGTGCGAGCATTGGAAAAGGGGTGCTTTGAATTGGATTACAAAGATTGTACATAAATATAATGCTTTTCTTGTCTTTTGATTGCAACATATGTTTTTTCTTGCGTTTATGCATATTGATTGAAGTCTTGTATGAATAATTGATGGATGTATGTTGAAGGCCGTAATACATGTTCTACCATGTAATAGGATGGGTGATTATATGGATTCCACAAGTAAAGACGAAGCATATTTGATGCTATTGAAATTAGGATTGCCTTCTCTTATCTAGTTTTACCTTGGATGAGCACGTGCAATGGAAAATTGATATATATTTTCACATAATGATTTGAAATAATGTTGAAGTTTTAGTATTTTATTTTGGTACAATAGCTCTATTTCATAAAAAAGTGTAGAAGGCGGTTCTTTGTCGCTTACCCAATAAGATATCCACTAATGGGAAAATGCATTGCGACCATTGCCACTAGTCGCAAATGCTTGTGTGAGCCGCTTTGTTTTGTATGTAGCTATAAAACTATTGTCCCAAGCCGTGATGCTCTATTTCATGCTATACTTCTCTTCCATGTTGTGTAACACGTTTTGTTGTGGAACATTGCCTTTTTCAGGTCCAACCTACCGATTGTTTCTAGACACCATAGATTATTCCCACTCACTCTTGTTAGTTCACATTTATGAGTCGAACCACCATGAGAGCCCAAAGACACTTTGCATAACGCATGGAAGTTGTTTCTTACTCCTTAGATGGTTATAAGGTTTAATGCTTGCTCGATGCAATACAAGTGGATGTCACTTTGCCGGCTTATACGACATAAAAAAATTCGGGTTGGCATCCGATTGTGCCCTCCAAATCTACCGATCAATGTTAGAGTCCCAAATTACCTCACAAGATCGATCTTTCCATCACTTCGTGGTCTAAATCTACTACATCTAGGGATGATATGATGCTCTCCATTTATGACACCATTGACTTGTTCCTCAACTCTCTTCCTTTCATTTTCTATAGAGAGAAGAGTTTGTTGTGTTTTTGGGGTTCTTTCTTCTTCTATATGGAATTTGTCTATGTATGGTGTTTTAGCATCCATGTTAATGAATATAATGCATCTATGGCTTTATTTTACTTTCTAATATTATTGTGTATATTTAAACGATAGTGAAGTTATTGTGGCTTATATCTGCGCTTATCATTTTCTCTTGACTTCCCAAATGTCCAATAGCTAATTTTGCCTAATGTTGTGCTATGATCTTGTGTGTGTGGACTATATTTGCATTCATCTAATATACCATGTTATCCTCAAACACAGAGAGGGAGATCCCTATTTCACTCTTCCGCATTACCACACTTTTTCATTTATTTCTTTTACCCCCTTTTCCAAGGATTTAGATTACGTAGTTAGTGATAGCATGAGGAGTATAAGTAGACGAGAACCACCTCTTTTTGGAGGTTTATTTCTAGTTGCAAGTCCCGAACTTGAGAAACAATCATGTGTTGTGTTGATTGTGAAACAATTTTTACAGTAAAAATTTCAACCACCAACATGTCATATGCCATGCGTTGTCGAGTCATATACATTTTTCTACTTGGAAACAATTTCATATGGTCACTAATATCTTTAGAGATGTTATAAAACGGTTTGTACAATACCAATTTGCTCTAATCAAAAGCTTCACATGAATTTGAAATTGTAGAGTGAGGACTGACGAGGTATGACACGAACCACCGTGTTACACTCTCTTTGTTGCCACTTTTTTTTTTCCTTGGATCATAAGACAAAGATCTTATAGCTTTAATTAGTGACAAGGCCTCAAGAGCAATGATGGAATTACATGTATGCATGTATGAGATTTACTATTGGAACCACCTTTATATTAAATTATAGACAAAATAATACAAAGTGTTACATAGTAAGGGGGCGACTGACAGCAGTGTTCATAGCCTAAAAAAGAACGAAAGCCACGTGGGTAGACAAAAGACAAGCCACGAGGGCGAACAAAAACATGCCACATAGGGCTACAAAAACGGCCAATAGGCGAAGAGAGAGCACCAAAAACTACATCAAGAGAAAACAAGATTAGGCACAAGGAGCCGTGACACCCGGAGGAGGTGGATCATCCCACGACAGAAGAAAGCCGAGCGAAACCATAATTCCCCACCCGGGGGTGGCGAGCCACCAAACTGGGAAGCCCCGCCAAGCGGAGAGCCCCAGTTGGAAGAGCCGGCCACCACCTTGCCATGCGTCGGCAAGCTCCACTAGACCGAAGAAGAGGGTCGTGGGCGAGCCGGGCGCGAGAGATGGCCGGGCACTTTGGAGTGATCAAGCGGGATTGACCACGACGTCAATGAGGTAGTTGGGGTGGTGGCGCCGCCAATCATCATCATCCGGAGGAACCCAACTCATAAGACAGGATGCACCCCTTGCCCGGTGATCAAACAACTGCTGGAGATGAGAAAACTCAAGCACCACCTTCTGCGCTTGTGCCTAAATCTACATGTGAACAAAAGACAAGATAACCACCTTTTCATTAATGGTTAGTGTTATCCCAAATTTTCCCCCCAGGTTAATTTGGATAAATCATCATAAATGGATTTAGCCATTCATAATTTTTGGACGTGTGAATAACCGTCAAAGTTCAACCCCATTAGAAGAGAAAGGGAGCCCGTGTTTTGGCTCGCTAATTTGGTCTTTTGGTTGACTAGGTTGGATGGTGGTGGTTGGACGGGTCAACCTGGTTGGTCGGTATGGAAAGGTTGGTCGGCTGTGTTGGTTGGCTAAGGGTTGACGAGTCAACCGGCCGACAATCGAAGGTTGGATGACCGCATGTTGACGACATCAGGTTGGACGGCCGTAAGTTGGGCCGATTCTGTTGGAGACGACTACAGTTGGATGACTCTAGGTTGGGCCGGGTCACATGGTTGGGTGGCTCACGAGTCCCAAGCCAAACGAGGGTAGGTGGGCGAAAGACAACTCAACAACTAGATTTAATGTGGTATGGCGCCCATGTCTTCATCTGACAGAAGTACCCTCGGGAAGCGAATTTGTATGGGTGCCCATACCTCTTTAATGAGGGTTGGTGAGACATTGCTTATATATTGTAAAATCCACCTCATTTTTTAGGGGAGACATTCTGGGAGCTAGGAAACTCTTGCAAAATTTTCCCTCGACTCCACTTGAGTTATAAGCCTTCTCCTGCGCCTGGAAAGCGTATTTATGCCTCTGAGCATCAATGTAATGGTTTGTGCACCTTATAGAGCAATAAAATTGTGTTTTTGTGGTGTTTTTCAACCCTTTCTCATGTTTTGTTGTTTCTTTGTGCCTCTCCATTTCGTGTTTGTTTTATGTGCATGTATTTCACACTTGCAGTGAAAGATGTTGTGTTTCATGGACATAGATGAAAATGGAGTTTGGGTCTATGTCACTACTATTTTGACCTCTCCCAGCTCTAATTTTTCTCTTCTTCCTCCCTCAACAGAGTATCTTGCCCCCTTTTTTTCTTGGTGCTATCACCTCGTTAGTGTAGGATTTCCCATTTCACACACTTTCTCTCTCCTTGTCTCCTTGGCATTGTTAGGATAGTTGTAGTTAGGCATCTTTTCTGCATTAGGAGTAGTTGTTAGTGCGATTCACAACACCCCCAAATGAGTTATGGATTTTCTTTTCTAAGGCAAAGTCATTTGGTGTGGTTGCACAACATTGAGCTTTCCCAAAGTGTGGGACTGTTATCCAAAATGAGCCCCTACTTATTTTGGCCAACTTTCCTTCATTCTTTCCTTTCTTGTGCTTCAACTTCAATTTTCACACATTGCAAGCACTCAAAAGATTCTGGAAATGGCTTCATCAGATAGGAATTTTCTTCCCCTTTCCATAAAGGTAAAGAAGTCCTCCTAACTCGTATTTTTTGAGTTATGGCTCGCGGAGTTTGGAGAGGAAATTTTCCCAAGGCGGGCCCACGGAGATTGGGAGAATTTTGTGCCAAAGAGGCTCGGGCCGACGAAGCGGAGGAAGAAATTGAGAACTTAGCGCTTTTGGGCTAAAAGCACAAAATTCATTTGACCGCGAGCCCACAAAGGAAAAGAAATTGCTTAAGGCCCGCAACCCGTTAAATGATGCCACGTGTCAAGGCGGGCGACAGACATTGGAGGGACTTCAAGTTTTTTTTGGGCGTTTGGTCAAAATGTGTCAAAGGCAAAAATAGAAGTGCATCCCTGCCGAGCAATCAAAAGGCGCCACATGTCCATTCATCGGCGGGGATCGGGCATCGAGAGGATTTTGGAATTGTTGCCAAAGTGGTGACAACACAAAAGCCAAAAATGGAACCGCATCTCCGCAGCAAATCAGAAGATGCCATGTGTCTCGGAGCGGCGGGGCCACGAAGGATTTTTGGAAAATTTTCCAATTTCGCGAAAAGGGGCAAAATGATTGTTTTGAAACTGCGGATCATCCAGAAGGTGCCATGTGTCATGCGGAGAGTGAGGGGCTGTGGAGATTTTGAGAAATTTTTCCAAAAGGGAAAAATTTAAAGTTTGACCCTACCGACCCCAATTTTGACTTTGTTTTTTTACTAGTTTTGCCCTAAATCTTCAGAGGGCCATATCTTTCGAACTAAAGCTCAATTTTTGCGATTTTGGTGTCATTAGAAAGATGTTGACATCCTCTACACGATGGACCCTTCAATTTTAAATTTTGATGGAGATTTGTGGGAGAAAATTGAAGAAATGTCTCTGGCATGGGAAAAAATGCAGAACCGACCCCAACCACCAAAATTGATGAAGTATGGTGCTCGTTTCTTCTCCAGCATGGCCAAATGCATCGAAAAATGGATTTGTGAGGGTGCCCTTGCTATTTTAATGAATCTTGTTGGTGGTTGGAGATGTCAAATCGATTTTCCCGCGTTTTCTCATTTTCTTCATTTTGTTCGAGCGATAAAAAGCTAGTTTTGGCTCATTTGTAAAAGGTTGTTCATCCTTCTTCTCTGCCTCTCCCTTCTTTTCTTCCCCAGGGTCGAAAATGGAGTTTGAACCTCCTCCCCTACTCTGTAATGGCATTTTTGCCTCTTACCCGTGAAATGATGTTCTGTGCAAACTTCTAGAGCAATAAAAAACGTGTTTTGTGATGCATTTGTCCATCCTTGCTTGTTTTTTGGTTGTTTTCTTCTTGCCTCTCTTCATTGCAGGTATTTGTGCATGTTTGGATGTTCATTGTAGGTTTTGGAGCTGTGTTCATGGAGTTTTGGAACATTTTTGTGTGAAATCCATCTTTGGTCTGTGATGCACTTGTCCATCCTTTCCATTGCTCACCTCTTCTTGTTCCATGGTATTTTTAATAGATAATCAACATTCTCCTTCTCTGGTGTATCACTGTTTTAGTGTAGGCTTTGTTTTTCCTTGTTTTCTTCCTCTCCTTGTCTCCTTGGAAGTTAGATTAGGTTAGATTAGCTTGCCTGCACTAGAATAGCTTGTGGCAGGTAGTTTAGGAAAAGGAACCAACCTTCTCTGGAGAGATTTCCCCATTTTCCAAGGTCCCACACTTCGAGAAAGCTCAATGTTGTGCAATCACACCAAATGACTTTGCCTTAGAAAAGCGAGATCCATAACTCATTTGTAGGTGCTTTGTAAATTTGTACTAAAATTTTTGGCACGCCCGATGGGACATTAGGGTTAGATATTTCATATTCTCTTAGTGTCTCAACAAAAACAACATATCTTACACTACCATGCACCACTAACAATTTTGGCACGACCGGTGGGACCCAAGAGGTCTTCCACTTCATCTTTTGTAGGTTGGTGTGTTCCTATGAAGATTTCAGCCTTTGGAGGCAATTGCAAACACATCTCGGTGACTTTATCTCGGTAAACAACTCATTCTCTCGAGTTGCAGAGCCTATTTTCCATTCATTTCCATTCATTCTTCTTTCCATCCCTTTCACTCTTTTCCATTCCATGAAGTTGTGCAATCATGACTTCATTTCCATCATGGAATTCACATTTACAACAACATTACATTCCACCTCCAACATGTTTTACAACTCCTTCAAATCAGCATTTTGAACAAATTCAAAATCATCATGCTTACCCATATGAGCAATACCAAAATCAGTTTGGTTATGAAACATATCAAGAGCAAGGGTACGCATGCAATGATAGTAGTGAAATGAAAATGCGGATATGTTGGAGAAGATCCAAAAAATGGAGGCAAACATGGTGTAGCCAAGAGCTACAACTCAAATGGAGGCTTTCAGAATTGGTTGCAGTCACCTTGTCCATGGGTTGGCCCTTTTCCAAGACACTACAACCCTCAGGAGAAGTTAGACTTCATGGTGGAGGTGCTGCCCCAACTTGCACAATGGACAATAGAGATAGAGGCCTATGAACTTGGTGTCAGACAACCTTGTTAATGGGTAAATCCTACACCATCATCTGGTAATTTTCTCTCTACTCCTCAAGCAACACCATCTCAATTTGGGCTTCAATTTCCAAGCTTCCCATTGAATGCTGCCCCAAGTGTTGATTTCATTTCTCCATTCCCTAGTCTTCCACCTCATCTCAATTCTTCTATCCTTTTCCCTTCCAAACAATCATCCCCTCCAAACAAACAAGAAGTTCCACCTTCCCTCCACCACAAAATAATTGCAAAACCGGTTGAAACCCAACCCATCCCTCCTCTTGCTTTCCCAAATCCATGTTGGGAAGAAAACAATCAAAAAGCCAGTCAAGGAGAACAACAAAAGAAGAGCCAAACAAAGAAGAAAAAATCAGAAGTTTGGTAAGCTTGGCTCTCAAATTTGGGATAACAAAGATCCCCTTGATGGTTAAGCCTTTAGAGGAGATTAAAGTTGAAGAACAAGTGGTGGCCAAGGCTGATTTTATAGCAGCAGAGAAGCAAGAAGATCAGTCATCAAGTTGCTCAAAGTGTAGTGTCCATGTTGGCACTCTACTTGAAGAAAATGTTGGTCCAATTCAAGTTGCACAATCAGCCATGGAAAGGAGCTCTGAAGAAGATCTTGCAGTCCCAACTTGTCCTCTAGAGCAACATATTGAAGAGTTTGATTTGACAAACTTCATGCTAGAGGAAGAGGTCATTCAAGAGAAAGATTGTCTTCAAGGCGAGAGGAAGGAGAATTTGCTCCAAATCCAAAAGAAGAGGAGCACATTCCAGCTGTGGAGGAGAAAAATGCAGGTCCAAGAGCTTTGAACTCAAAACAGGCTATAGAAGAACCTTCAGTTCTTCCTTCTACTTCATTCTCTTCAAGCTCCAATGTTGAAGAAGAGTTTGATCTTTCAAACTTCATCTTTGAGAATGAAGATAACCATGGTGATCAAGTTGCAGATCAAGAGAACACCATGGAAGAGGTTGAGCATTTGCAACAGGACAACAAGGAGGCAGTTTATCTATCATATTTGGAGGACTGTTTTGATGGAGAGGAACCAGTTGAAATCACATTGTTTTCTCCTTCATCATCCATCTTCCAAACACAAGAACTTGCTGCCATGAAGGAGAGCATTCATTTGCAGCAACCTACATTTTATAGCAGCTCTTTGGAATCAAGGTTGGAAGATATTAATCTTCCATGTTCTTCACTAGAAGAGGAAGGAAAAGAGCAGAAAGTTCCACCATTTCTTCCACACCATCCATTCAAGAAGGTTTACAAGAGGACTCCATTTTTGGATTTGAAAATCAGAGCAATGGGCATATCAAATAGATCAGACCTTTCCCAATAAGGTATTTGGCTTCATTGGAGCCAAAGGAGGAGCAACCAAAACCGAGTCATGCCTACTTCGGGGCATGGGTATGAGCATCAAAGTTCCAAGGATCAACTGCTGCAATGCCTCTTCAATCCAAATGCGAAGTAACTAAAAGAGGTATCTAATTTGTTTTCAGTTGACACCTTGTTGATTTGGGTAGAAGACCAACTTCTTGTTGATTTTCCACTCATCCAACCAGCTATGTTTAGTGCCAAATCAGTTGTATGGTTGCCATTTTTGAGGAAGGGAAGCTATTTCTCCTTGCTAGTTGTAGGCTTTGTTTGAGATCCCTTTCTTTATTGGTTAGAGTAGTGTAGGTAGGTTTGTTTTCAGCAGAAGAAGTTATTTTGCACACTCTGCATGTTCTATTTGGAGCATGTATGATTTTCAAATTTTGTACATAGTTTTTGGTGTTTTTGTATTGCTCTTGCAGATATCATTCACCGCCTTTTGGTGAAGATCAACTCCAAGTTTTAGTGGGTTTCCAAGTGGCTCAGAGATCAGATTTTTATAGTTTAGATCAGATTTGGTTATCAGGCTTGACTCCATGCCTAATGGATGCAACAAAGGCCACTGATCATTCATCTAGTAGGTAGATGACCCCTCTGAATCACCAAATTTTTATCCAAAATGAGCCCCTGCTTATTTTGGCTAACTTGCCTTCATTCTTTCCTTCCTTGTGCTTCAAATTCAATTTTCACATATTGCAAGCACTCAAAAGATTCTAGAAATGGCTTCATTAGATAGAATTTTCTTCCCCTTTCTAGAAAGGTAAAGAAGTCCTCCTAACTCCTTGTATTTTTTGAGTTATGGCTCGACGGAGTTTGGAGGGGAAATTTTCCTAAGGCGGGCCCGTGGAGCTTGGGAGAGTTTTGTGCCAAAGAGGCTCGGGCCGGCAGAGCGGAGGAAGAAATTGAGAACTTAGAACTTTTTGGGCTAAAAGCACAAAAGTCATTTGCACTCCCGTGAGCCCGCAAAGGAAAAGAAATTGCTTAAGGCCCATAGCACGTAAAATGTCGCCACGTGTTAAGGTGGGGCGGCGAGCGTAGGAGGGACTTCAAGTTTTTTTAGCGTTTGGTCAAAATGTGTCAAAGGCAAAAATAGAAGCGCATCCCGCTAAGCAATCAAAAGGCGCCACGTGTCCATTCATCGGCGGGGATCGGGGCATCGGGAGGATTTTGGAATTGTTTCCAAAGTGGTGAAAACACAAAAGGCAAAAATGGAACCGCATCTCCGCAGCAAATTAGAAGATGCCACGTGTCTCGAGAGTGGCGGGGCCGCGAGAGGATTTTTGGAAAATTTTCCAATTTCGTGAAAAGGGGAAAAATGATTGTTTTGAAGCCGTGGATCATCCAGAAGGTGCCACATGTCATGCGGACCTGAGGGGCCACAAAGATTTTTTGGAAATTTTTCCAAAAGGGAAAAATTTAAAGTTTAACCCATGACCCCCAATTTTGATTTGCTTTTTACTAGTTTTTCCCTAAATCTTCAGAGGGCCATATCTTTCAAACAAGAGCTCGGTTTTCACGATTTTGGTGTCATTGGAAAGATGTTGACATCCTCTACACGATGGACCCTTCAATTTTAAATTTTGATGGAGATTTGTGGGATAAAATTGAAGAAATGTTCTGGCGTGGGAAAAATGCGAAACCAACCCCTAACCACCAAAATTGATGAAGTATGGTGCTCGTTTCTTCTCCAGCATGGCCAAATGCATCGAAAAATGGATTTGTGAGGGTGCCCTTGCTGTTTTAATGAATCTTGTTGGTGGTTGGAGATGTCAAATCGATTTTTCTACGTTTTCTCATTTTCTTCATTACATTCGAGCGATAAAAAACCGTTTTAGCTCATTTGTAAAAGGTTGTTCATCCTTCTTCTCTACCTTTCCTTCTTTTCTTCCCCAAGGTCGAAAATGGAGTTTGAACCTCCTCCCCTGCTCTGTAATGGAATTTTTTTCCTCTTACTTGTGAAATGATGATTTTGTGTAAACTTCTGGAGCAATAAAAACGTGTTTTGTGATGCATTTGTCCATCCTTGCTCATTTTTGGTTGTTTTCTTCTTGCCTCTCTTCATTACAGGTATTTGTGCATGTTTGGATGTTCATTGCAGGTTTTGGAGCTATGTTCATGGAGTTTTGGAACATTTTCTGTGAAATCCATCTTTGGTTTGTGATGAACTTGTCCATCCTTTCCATTGCTCACCTCTTCTTGTTCCATGGCAATTTTGATAGATAATCAACACTTTCCTTCTCTGGTGTATCTCCGTTTTAGTGTAGGCTTTGTTTTTCCTTGTTTTCTTCCTCTCCTTGTCTCCTTGGAAGTTAGATTAGGTTAGATTAGTTTAGGAAGAGGAACCAACCTTCTCTGGAGAGGTTTCCCCATTTGCCAAGGCCACACACTTTGGGAAAGTTCAATTTTGTGCAATCACACCAAATGACTTTGCCTCCTTGTTGTCCTACCACAGTGCTTAACCTCCTCCATGGCGTCCTTCAAATCTACAATTTTCTCACCATGGTTCCCCTCATCTTCAAACATGAATTTTGAAAGACCAAACTCTTCCTCAACATCAGATCTTGAAGGGGATGAAGTGGGAGGAAGAACTGAATGTTCTTCTGTGGCCTGCTCCGCACTTGGAGCCTTTGAAAATATACGGTCCTCCTCCAAAGCTGGAATGTACTCCTCTTCTTTTGGATTAGGATTAGCTCCTTCTTCCCCTACTTGTGCTTTGTAAATGGAGCTTCCACCACTTGCGGCTTGACCTCACCTCCTCCATAGGCTTAACCAATAAGGGAACCTTTGAAAACTCAAATTTAGCAGCCCAACTCTTCACATTTTCTATCATTTCTTCTCTATTTGGTTCCTCTCCTCTTGATGTTATCCTTGGCTGGTTTTTTGATTTATTTCTTCCCAACATGGACTTGGGAAGGCAAGAAGAGTGGTGGGTGGGGAAGGCATTTCTTTTGGCTCTTGTAGAGGGGAATTGGATTTGGAAGGGAAAAGGGTAGAGAAACCGAAATGGGATGGAAGACTAGGGAACAAAGAAATGGAACCAACATTTGGAGTAGCATGGGATGGATTGGGAATTTGGCATTCAAAATGAGATGGTGCTTGAGGAATGGAAAGAGGAAAACTAGATGATGGTGTAGAACTTACCCATTGACAAAGTTGCTTAGCACCAAATTCATAGGCCCTATCTCTTCAGTCCATTGTGTAAGTTAGGGCAACATCTCCACTATGAAGTCCAACTTCTCCTGAGGGCTGAAGTGTCTTGGAAAAGGGCCAACCCATGGACAAGGTGCCCTGCAACCAATTTTGAAAGCCTTCATTTGAGTTGTTTCTCTTGATTGCACCATGCCAATCTCCATTTTTTGGATCTTCTCCAACAAACCAACATCTTGCATTTGACTGCTATCATTGCATGCGTACCCTTTCTCTTGATATGTTTCATAACCAAAATGATTTTGGTATTGCTCATATGGGTATGCATGATGATTTTGAATTTGTTCAAAATGCTGATTTGAAGGAGTTGTAAAACATATTGGAGATGGATTTAAATGACACTGCTGCTGCAAATGTGAATTCTAGGATGGAAATGAAGTCACGATTGCATAACTTCATGGAATGGAAGAAGATGAAAGAGATGGAAAGAAGAATGGATTAAAAATGAATGGAAAGGTCTACAACTTTAGATATGGGTTGTTGACCGGATGGAGTTGCAGATGTGCTTTGCATGTGCCTCCAAATGCTAAAATTTTAAACAGGAACACATCAACCTGCAAAAATGAAGTGGAAGACCTCTTGCTCCCACTGGGCATGCCAAAACTATTAGTGCATATTCACAGCACCCCCAAATGATTTATGGATATGCTTTTCTAAGGAAAATTCATTTGGTGTGATTGCACAACATTGAGCTTTCCCAAAGTGTGGGACCTTTGCAAATGGGGAAAGCTCTCCAGAGAAGGCTGGTTCCTCTTCCTAAACTACCTACCACAAGCTATTCCAGTGCAGGAAAGCTAATCTAACCTAATCTAACTTCCAAGGAGACAAGGAGAGGAAGAAAACAAGGAAAAACAAAGCCTACACTAAAACAGTGATACACCAGAGAAGGAAAGTGTTGATTATCTATCAAAATTGCCATGGAACAAGAAGAGGTGAGCAATGGAAAGGATGGACAAGTGCATCACAGACCAAAGATGGATTTCACACAGAAAATGTTCCAAAACTCCATGAACATAGCTCCAAAACTTGCAATGAACATCCAAACATGCACAAATACCCTGTAATGAAGAGAGGTAAGGAAAACAACAAAGAAAATGAGCCAAGGATGGACAAATGCATCACAAAACATATTTTTTTATTGCTCAAAATTTACATAGTGCATCATTTCACGGGTAAGAGGAAAAAATGCCATTACAGAGTAGGGGAGGAGGTTCAAACTCCATTTTCGACCTTGGGGAAGAAAATAAGGGAGAGGCAGAGAAGAAGGATGAACAACCCTTTTTCAAAATGAGCCAAAACTGGCTTTTATCACTCGAACAAAATGAAGGAAATGAGAAAACGTGGGAAAATTGATTTTAAAAATCCAACCACCGACAAGATCCATTTAATTAGCCTACAAAATGATGGGTTTCCATGAAAAATCCCATACTTCATCGTACATTGCTTCGTAGAGCAAGAAAGAGGCCATACTTCATTAATTTTGGTGGTTGGGGTCATTTTCTATAATTTTTCCATGCCAGAGATGTTTTCTAATTTTTCTCCCCAAAACTCCATGGAGATTTTTGATTGAAGTTTCCATCGTGTAGAGGATTTCAACAGATTTCCATTGATACCAAAATCATGAAAATCTGAGCTCTGGATTGAAAGATATGGCCCTCTGAAGATTTAGGGCAAAACAGGGCAAAATTAGGGCAAAAATCGGGTTTGCGGGCCAAAATTTGACCTTTTTCCCCTTTTCACGAAATTGGAAAATTTTCCAAAAATCCTCCGCATCCCCGCCGCTCCGATGACACGTGGTGCTTTAAATTTGGTCCATGGGTCTCAAAATCACATTCTGCCCATTTTGCCCGCAAGGGTAAATTTTCTAAAAGTTTTCCACCGCTTGACCTCCGCCGTGTGATGTGGACATGTGGTGCCATCCTATTGGTCAATGGGACCACGGGTTCATTTCATGCCTTTAAGTTTTTATGCCAAAAAGCCAAAATCTTCAACTTTCCTCCGACCCTCGCCTTGGTGCTGCCAATGTAGACTTGACACGTGGTGCTCTCCGATTGGTGCGGGCCTTAAGCAATTTCATTTCCTTTGCGGGCTAACGGGAGCGCAAATAACTTTTGCACTTTTAGCTTGAAAAGCACTAAGTTCTCAATTTCTTCCTCCGCCGCCGGCCCGAGCCTCTTTGGCACAAAACTCTCCCAAGCTCCGCGGGCCTGCCTTAGGAAAATTTCCCTTCCAAAATCCGTCAATCAATAACTCAAAAACTACAAGGAGTTAGGAGGACTTCTTTACCTTTCTGGAAAGGGGAAGAAAAATCCTATCTTATGAAGCCATTTCTAGAATATTTGGAGTTCTTGAAATGTGTGCAAATTGAAGTTGAATCACAAGGAAGGAAAGAATGAAGGCAAGTTAGCTAAAATAAGTAGTGGCTCATTTTGGATAGCAATTTTGGCGAATCGAGAGGGTCTTCTTCTGCTAGATGAATGATTAGTGGTCTTTTGAAAAATCCATTCTCGCATGGTCTCAAGCTTGATAATCAACGCTGATCCGAACTATGAAAATCTTACCTCTGAGCCACTTGGAAACTCACTCAAACTTGGAGTTGATCTTCACCGAAGCCATTGAATGCACTTTGCAAGAAACAACCAAAACAACACCAAAAACTATGTACAAAATCGAAAATCATACATGCTCCAAATGGAACATGCAGAGTGTGCAAAAGATCTTCTTCTACTGCAAATAAACCTACCTACAATACTCTAACCAAGAGCAAAGGGAGCTCAAATAAAGCGTGCAACCGACAGGAGAAATAGATTCCCTTCCTAAAAAATGGCAGCCATGCAACTGATTTGGCACTGAACATGGCTGGTTGGATGAGTGAAAAACTGAAAATAAGCCGGTCCTCCACCCAAATCATCAAGGTATCAACATTAATGGAAAATACCTCCTTAAGCTGACTTGCATCAGAATTCTAGAGGTGTTGATGATGACCCTTGGTACTTTGATGCTCATCCTCATGCCCTGAAGTAGGCATCACTGCTTTTGGCTTCTCCTTTGGCTCTAATGAAGCCAAGTACCTGATTAGGCACGATCTCATCCTTTAGATGTGCCCATTTATTTTAAATCTAACTCCAAGAATGGAGTCTTCTTGTGGAACTTCTCGGATGGATGGCATGAGAGAGATGATGAAGTCCTTGTGCCTTTTCTCTTCCTCCTCCTTTAAAGAACATGGAAGATTAAGATCTTCCAACCTTGGTTCCAGAGGGCTGTTATGAAGTGCGGGCTGCTGTTCTGAATGTTGTCCTCTATAGCATCAAGCGCATGTGCTTGGAAGGATGAAGATGGAGGAAAAATGATGTTATCTCCTCGGGCTCCTCTCCATCAAGACAATCCTCCAAGTTAGACAGATAATCTGCCTCCTTGCCGTCTGCTGCTTTGCAGTGCTCAAACCTCCTCCATGGTGTCCTTCGAATCTACAATTTTCTCACCATGGTTCCCATCATCTTTAAACATGAAGTTTGAAAGATCAAACGCTTCCTCAACATCAGATCTTGAAGGGGATGAAGAATTGAATTTTTTTCGTGGCTGCTCCACACTTGGAGCCTTTAAACTGTATGGTCCTCCTCCATAGCCGGAATGTACTCCTCTTCTTTTGGATTAGGAGTAGCTCCTTCTTCCCCTACTTGTGCTGTAGCTGGAGCTTCCACCACTTGCGGCTTGACCTCAGCCTCCTCCATAGGCTTAACCAACAAGGGAACCTTTGAAAACTCAAATTTAGCAGCCCAACTCTTCAGATTTTCTATCATTTGTTCTCTGTTTGGTTCCTCTGTTTGATGTTCTCCTTGGCTGGTTTTTTTGATTGTTTTCTTCCCAACATGGACTTGGGAAGGCAAGAAGAGTGGTGGGCGGGGAAGACATTTCTTTTGGCTCTTGTAGAGGGGAATTGGATTTGGAAGGGAAAAGGGCAGAAGAACTGAAATGGGATGGAAGACTAGGGGATGGAGAAATGGAACCAACATTTGGAGTAGCATGGGCTAGATTTGGAATTTGGAATTCAAAATGAGATGGTGTTGCTTGAGGAATGGAAAGAGGAAAACTAGATGATGGTGTAGAACTTACCCATTGACAAGGTTGCTTAGCACCAAATTCATAGGCCCATATCTCTTCAGTCCATTGTGTAAGTTGGGGCAACATATCCACCATGAAGTCCAACTTCTCCTGAGGGCTGAAGTGTCTTGGAAAAGGGCCAACCCATGGACAAGGTGCCTTGCAACCAATTCTGAAAGCCTTCATTTGAGCTGTTGTTCTTTATTGAACCATGCCAATCTCCATATTTTGGATCTTCTCCAAGAAACCAACATCTTACATTTATCGCAATCATTTCATGTGTACCCTTGCTCTTGATATGTTTCATAACCAAAATGATTTTGGTATTGCTCATATGGGTATGCATGATGATTTTGAATTTGTTTAAAATGCTGATTTGAAGGAGTTGTAAAACATATTGGAGATGGATTTAAATGACACTTCTCTGCAAATGTGAATTCTTGGATGGAAATGAAGTCACGATTGCATAACTTCATGGAATGGAAGAAGATGAAAGAGATGGAAAGAAGAATGGATAGAAATGAATGGAAAGAAGGTCTGCAACTTCAGAGATGGGTTGTTGACCAGATGGAGTTGCCAGATGTGCTTTGCATGTGCCTCAAAAGGCTGAAATTTTAAACAGGAACACATCAACTGCAAAATGAAGTTGAGACCTCTTGCTCCCACTTTGGGCGTGCCAAAACTGCTAGTGCAGATTCACAGCACCCCAAAATGAGTTATGGATATGCTTTTCTAAGGCAAATTCATTTGGTGTGATTGCACAACATTGAAATTTTACAAAGTGTGGGATCTTTGCAAATGGGGAAAGCTCTCCAGAGAAGGTTGGTTCCTCTTCCTAAACTACTTGCCACAAGCTATTCCAGTGTAGGCAAGCTAATCTAACCTAATCTAACTTCCAAGGAGACAAGGAGAGGAAGAAAACAAGGAAAAACAAAGCCTACACTAAAACAGTGATACACTAGAGAAGGAAAGTGTTGATTATCTATCAAAATTGCCATGGAACAAGAAGAGGTGAGCAATGGAAAGGATGGACAAGTGCATCACAAACCAAAGATGGATTTCACACAGAAAATGTTCCAAAACTCCATGAACATAGCTCCAAAACCTGCAATGAACATCCAAACATGCACAAATACCCTATAATGAAGAGAGGTAAGGAAAACAACAAAGAAAACGAGCCAAGGATGGACAAATGCATCACAAAAACACATTTTTTATTGCTCAGAATTTACACAATACATCATTTCACGGGTAAGAGGAAAAAATGCCATTGCAGATCAGGGGAGGAGGTTCAAACTCCATTTTCAACCTCGGGGAAGAAAATAAGGGAGAGGCGAGAGAATAAGGATGAACAACCCTTTTTCAAAATGAGCCAAAATCAGCTGGTTTTATCAACGAAACAAAATGAAGGAAATGAGAAAACGTGGAAAATCAATTTTAAAAATCCAAACACCAACAAGATCTATTTAATTATCTTGGAAAATGATGGGTTTGCATGAAAAATCCCATACTTCATCGTTCATTGCTTCGCAGAGCAAGAAAGAGGCCCATACTTCATTAATTTTGGTGGTTGGGGTCGTTTTCTGTAATTTTTCCATGCCGAGATGTTTTCAAATTTTTATTCCCCAAAACTCCATTGAGATTTTTAATTGAAGTTTCCATCGTGTAGAGGATTTCAACAGATTTCCATTGATAGAAAAATTGTGAAAATCTGAGCTCTGGGTTGAAAGTTATGGCACTCTGAAGATTTAGGGAAAAATAGGGCAAAAATAGGGCAAAAATCGGGTTTGTGGGCAAGAATTTGACCTTTTCCCCCTTTTCACAAAATTGGAAAATTTTCCAAAAATCCTCCACATCCCCGCCGCTTTGATGACACGGGGTGCTTTAAATTTGGTCCACGGGTCTCAAAATCACATTATGCCCATTTTGCCCGCAAGGGTAAATTTTCTAAAAGTTCTCCACCGGCTTTGACCTGCACTGCCGTTGATGTGGACACGTGGCGCCATCCTATTGGTCAATGGGACCACAAGTTCATTTCATGCCTTTTAAGTTTTTATGCCAAAAAGTCAAAATCTTCAACTTTCCTCCCCTTGCCTTGCGCTTGCCGCCAACGTAGACTTGACACGCGCCGCTCTTCGATTGGTGTGGGTCTTAAGCAATTTCATTTCCTTTGTGGGCTTGTGGTAGTGCAAATGACTTTTGTACTTTTAGCCTAAAAGCACTAAGTTCTCAATTTCTTCCTTTTCTCCGCTGGCCCGAGCCTCTTTGGCACAAAACTCTCCCAAGCTCTGCGGGCCCGCCTTAGGAAAATTTCCCTTCCAAACTCCTCCGAGCCATAACTCAAAAAATACAAGGAGTTAGGAGGACTTCTTTACCTTTCTGGAAAGGGGAAGAAAATTCCTATCTTATGAAGCCATTGAAAAAATCTTTTGATTACTTTAAATGTGTGCAAATCGAAGTTGAATCACAAGGAAGGAAATAATGAAGGCAAGTTAGCTAAAATAAGCAGGGGCTCATTTTGGATAACAATTTTGGTGAATAAGAGGGGTCTTCTTCTTGCTAGATGAATGATTAGTGGTATTTTGTAACATCCATTATGCATGGAGTCAAGCTTGATAACCAACTCGATTTGAACTATGAGAATCTTACCTATGAGCCACTTGGAAACTCACTGAAACTTGGAGTTGATGTTCACTAGAAGCCACTTTGAATGCACTGTGCAAGAGCAACCAAAACAACACCAAACAACTATGTACAAAACTGAAAATCATACATGCTCTAAATGGAACATGTAGAGTGTGCAAAAGCTCTTCTTCTATTGGAAATAAGCCTACCTACAATACTCTAACCAAGAGCAAAGGGAGCTCAAACAAAGTGTGCAACTCAAGTAGCGAGGAGAAATAACTTCCTTCCTAAAAAAGGCAGCCATGCAAATGATTTGGCACTTGAACATGGCTAGTTAGATAAGTGAAAAAATGACAATAAGACGGTCCTCCACCCAAATCATCAAGGTATCGATATTAATGGAAAATACCTCCTTAAGCTGACTTGCATTGGACTTACGGAGGTGTTGATGATGACCCTTGGTACTTTGATGCTCATCCGCATGCCCTGAAGTAGGCATGAATTGTTTTGGCTTCTCCTTTGGTTCTAATGAAGTCAGGTACCTGATTGGGCACGGTCGATCCTTTGGATGTGCCCATTTATTTGAAATCTAACTCCAAGAATGGAGTCTTCTTGTGGGCCTTCTTAGATGGATGGCATGAGAGAGATGATGAAGTCCTCGTGCCTTTTCTCTTCCTCCTCCTTTGAAGAACATGGAAGATTAAGATCTTCCAACCTTGGTTCTAGAGGGCTGTTATGAAGTGCGAGGATGCTATTCCTGAATTTTATCCTCTATGGCATCAAGCTCATATGCTTGGAAGGATGAAGACGGAGGAAAAAATGATGTTATCTCCTCAGGCTCCTCTCCATCAAGACAATCCTCCAAGTTAGACGGAGAATCGCCTCTTTGCTATCCCGATGATGCAGTGCTCAACCTCCTCCATGGTGTCCTTCGAATCTACAATTTTCTCACCATGGTTCCCCTCATCTTTAAACATGAAGTTTGAAAGATCAAACTCTTCCTCAACATCAGATCTTGAAGGGGATGAAGTGGGAGGAAGAATTGAAGGTTCTTCTATGGCCTGCTCCACACTTGGAGCCTCTGAAACTGTATGGTCCTCCTCCATAGCCGGAATGTACTCCTCTTCTTTTGGATTAGGAGTAGCTCCTTCTTCCCCTACTTGTGTTGTAGCTGGAGCTTCCACCACTTGCGGCTTGACCTTAGCCTCCTCCATAGGCTTAACCAACAAGGGAACCTTTGAAAACTCAAATTTAGCAGCCCAACTCTTTAGATTTTCTATCATTTCTTCTCTATTGGGTTCCTCTGTTTGATGTTCTCCTTGGTTGGTTTTTTTGATTGTTTTCTTCCCAACATGGACTTGGGAAGGCAAGAAGAGTGGTGGGTGGGGAAGGAATTTCTATTGGCTCTTGTAGAGGGGAATTGGATTTGGAAGGGAAAAGGGCAGAAGAACTGAAATGGGATGGAAGACTAGGGGATGGAGAAATGGAACCAACATTTGGAGTAGCATGGGCTAGATTTGGAATTTGGCATTCAAAATGAGATGGTGCTGCTTGAGGAATGGAAAGAGAAAAACCAGATGATGGTGTAGAACTTACCCATTGACAAGGTTGCTCAACACCAAATTAATAGGCCCTTATCTCTTCATTCCATTGCGCAAATTGGGGTAGCATCTCCACCATGAAGTCGACTTCTCCTCGGGGCTGAAAAATGGACAAGGTGCCTTACAACCAATTCGAAAGCCTTAATTTGAGCTGTTGCTCTTGATTGCACCATGCCAATCTCCATTTTTTGGATCTTCTCCAACATACCAGCATCTTGTAATTGACTGCTATCATTGCATGCGTACCCTTTCTCTTGATATGTTTCATAACCAAACTGATTTTGGTATTGCTCATATGGGTAAGCTTGATGATTTTGAATTTGTTCAAAATGCTGATTTGAAGGAGTTGTAAAACATATTGGAGATGGATTTAAATGACACTACTACTGCAAATGTGAATTCTTAGATGGAAATGAAGTCACGATTGCATAACTTCATGGAATGGAAGAAGATGAAAGAGATGGAAAGAAGAATGGATAGAAATGAATGAAAAGAAGGTTTACAACTTCAAAGATGGGTTGTTGACCAGATGGAGTTGCCAGATGTGCTTTGCATGTGCCTCCAAAGGCTAAAATTTTAAACAGAACACATCAACCTACACAAATGAATTGGGAGACCTCTTGCTCCCACCGGGCGTGCCAAAACTATTAGTGTAGATTCACAGCACCCAAAAATGAGTAATGGATATGCTTTTCTAAGGAAAATTCATTTGGTGTGATTACACAACATTGAGCTTTCCCAAAGTGTGCGACCTTTGCAAATGGGGAAAGCTAATCTAACCTAATCTAACTTTCAAGGAGATAAGGAGAGGACGAAAAAAAGGAAAAACAGAGCCTACACTAAAACGGTGATACACCGAGAGAAGGAAAGTGTTGAGTATCTATAAAAATTTCCATGGAAGAAGAAGAGGTGAGAATTGGAAAGGATGGACAAGTGCATCACGGACCAAAGATGGATTTCACACGAGAAAATGTTCCAAAACTCCATGAACATAGCTCCAAAACTTTAATGAACATCCAAACATGCACAAATACCCCGTAATGAAGAGAGGTAAGGAAAACAACAAAGAAAATGAGCCAAGGATGGACAAATACATCACAAAACACATTTTTTTATTGCTCGGAATTTACATAGTGCATTATGTTATCCAATTTTGCACACCTGGCAAGATTGGACAACGGGGTCCTATCACGTTCAAAATAAAATAATAGTCCCAGGAACCCACCTTCGGTTATTATCGAAATGCAATAATTAAAAATAATTCCTAAATTGCATATGAAGAGATCACCTAGCATCGAAAGGCACCCAGTTGATCTCAACTCAGTGGAGAGTTCAGGGTCGAGTTGATAAAGAACCCGGTGTCAAATTGATAATCATCTCAGAAATCATCTCAGTGGAGACTCTCAGTTGTAAGAGCTCGACGATGGTCTTGTTAATGCAAAATATAGCTCGTTGAAGATTGACGAATGAAAGGAACTGTACAAGGATCCCGGTGGAGATCGATGCAAAAAGATCTGAAGGCCAAGTCAGGGAGAGTCAAAGTCAACATGATGCCAGGTTTAATCCACTAAGACAACGCTCGACCAACCACTTGGGAGAATTATCTTGTTTGACCGAGATGTTATGAAAATATGCAGATATGGGAGGTTCAACATCATTGAATCTCGGGTTTGTAATTACATAATGGAAGGACTTCTATCGACCCAGGAAGATAGTATAAGCACTATCGAATACCAATGTGAAATTGAGTCAAACCGACATCTTACAAAGAACTGTGAATTGTAATGGTGTTCAGACCTTCCTCGGTCGAGTATTCGGTGCACAGGGATGTTGCAGTATAGTAGAAGCCCGTTTGAGCAAGTAAGTTGTCCAATGTTGTTATCTGATCAGCATCGTATGCATCCTCAAATTCAGGATTTTCCTTCAAGATATTTTTATGAAAATCAATTAAGTGACAGTAAGAATGTTACCGGGAGACTTGATTAAATTTATTTTACAATGCAACTCATGGAAACGGATCTCATAGAGGTGTAACTGTTTCATATCAGAATATTCATGGAGCATAATTTGCTTTGCAATTATACGAGCATCTTCAACGAGTCACTAGGTTGGCAAGCATAAAGGTTTCTGTTGAAATGATCACACCTTACAAGCTACAGCTGAAATGTTTACACCGAGAGTTTGATGTTGTCCTCAAATTTGATGAAGGAAAAGGTTTATATATCAATACGGTAGATGCCTTTCAAGGCCAGGAGCGTGATATAATCATTATGTCTTGTGTCCGAGCTGCAAATCATGGGGTTGGTTTTATAGCTGATGTTCGCCACATGAATGTGACATTGACACGAGCTCGCAGAGCGCTTTGGGTTATGGGCAACACAGCTGCATTGAAGCAATCTAGTGACTGAGTTCAGTCGAAGGCAGATCTGCTCGATGCGTAGAGCTTGGTGAAACTCATGAGAAGCTCGCTGATTCAGAGGAAATGGAGCCCGGTAAGGATAAACAAGGCTCGGTGGGAGTTATTCAGCAATGAAAACACTCGGGGCTCGTAGAGACGAGTCGCAAGCTTCATGCGAGGGGCCGTTACGTGGGAAATAAGGCGACCAGTGCCAATGGGAAAATTAAGATGGCAAACCATGTTGTTCACTCCGCGTAGGGGAGATTCCGGCAAGCAATGCCAAGCGGAAATTTGATGATGGCGGGCCAAGCTGTTAAATCCCGCGCCGAGGCTGTTCACTTCGCGTTGGAGAAATCGGGTCAAACTGCCAACCGTGGAAATATTGGTTTGGCAAACCATGACTAAACTTCCGCGAAGGGGAGATTCAGGAAAACACTGCCAAATGGGAAAAATTAAGATGGCAATCCGTCATGAAAACCCCGCGCAGTTGGAGTGGTCCGAGTCTTTGTGCGAGTCACCGGGAGGATTAATAGGACAGTTGTGAATTAGAGCGGGTCATGGAAAAAACGCGACGTGATATCAATTTCTGCGGAGGCTACAGGCCGCTCGTCTCATTATGCAGATATTTGTCAAATGATATCGAGTAACAGGAAAGCAGTGCTCAAAACTCGTCCAGTTCGGTGGCCGCGAGAGAAAATCATCAACCAGGCAGCAGGCATGTGCAATACAGTAGAAGCCGTTTTCAGCGCTTCCAGCGAGCAGTTGCAGGAAACAAACATTCACTGCCGTGTATGATAGATTGGAGTCACGCCATTCAAAGCTTCATAACATTTGCCTGAGTCAGGAGATGAAGGTTTATTACGTGCAGAATGAAACGATTCATATTGCTCAGCATTCCTTCTCCTAGAAACGAAACGAATGCGAAGGTCAACTCTGAAAATACCCGGTCGGCTGTTTTGCATGCTATATCCTTGTTACTCGTAAATGGTCTCTTCGAGAAAATCCGAGAGCAGAGGCAATATTTATACCCTTCCATTATGTACGTCCAATCAGACAATAACAATATTCTTTTACCAGGTTCAGAGAAGCTCGTTTTGATGGACGATTATACTGTAGTTTCAAGCTATTTTTATCTAGCTCATTTCTATCAGCTTTGATCCACGACTAAGGGAGAATTCATATGGTTGTTACCTGTACATTTTTCCAAGGTCCTCTTGGCTGCCCCAGTTGTTCAATGTATTTTTTGAAGGGCTTCTGTTATGTGTTGCAAGTTGTAACATAAAGGATCTTTTAGTTTCTGAAAAAATGAGTATATTGTGTAGCTCACGGCTACCTATGCCATAATCCCAATAGTGGCATAATTATTGATTGGAGCCGAGATTGCCGAGTGCACTGCCAAAATACCGAAGGGCTCTTTGGCCAAAATTCAGTCTCAAGGATGTCTATCGACATGTTATGGGCATGAGCCTGTGTCATCATCATGGCAGCATTAGGTCTTTATTGGTAATGGCATTTTCTCATTGTTTGGAGGGTACAATTGTGCTTATTATGGCAAAGCTAAACATTCTTACTACAAGTGTTATATGATAAGGAAGAACCGTGAGCATTGTGGTAAAACCATTCTTTTCAGAAATGTTGGGTTAAGCTCGGTATTCAAGTGAGTTTGAGCCCAGGAAAGGTAAGATCGTTTGCTGGATGAAGAGCTCGGTGACTTCGCAGGGAGCTCGTGGTGATGTTTCATGAAGTTTGAACGAGGAATACGTAAATGGCCTCGAGTTAACAAAGGAAAATGATAAGAATCGAGTTTGATAGCTCACCATTCGAAGGACTCAATGCAAAAGAGCCCGATTGCCAAGACAAGGAAAGAGTTGGTGTGGGGTTCAAAATCAATTGCAACACCGAGTTAGAGGATTCGAAGCTCATCGAATTTGGCTATGTGCAGATTCTATCCACATGGACCCCCCTCCTCTTCAAGTCAAACGGTCAACGGGGGGTCCCAACATTATGTTAATTAAATTAATATTTTTATTTAAATATTTTAATAATAATATTTATTATTATTATTTAAATATTTTATTTAAATATTCTTTTAATTAATTGAGAAGACTTGGTCATCGTGGAATTAATGACCCATGATGGAACCTTCTCGTAGTTCAACTAAGCGTAATAAATACATCATGGGCCTTCATTTTAGGAATGTAATTATGACCATTTCCTCTTCTTTCTCACATATTCTTCTATAAATGTAAGTTGGTAGCTCATTTTAAAGGGTTCCAACAGTTCAGACAAGTTGGACAGTTAGATATCTCAGGCAAGAGTGTATACTTTTCAAGGGTCCTCTCTCTTACTCGCAAGTTGTTCTTGTGTGTTGAGGGAACTTTCAAGCCTCATCTTCAAGACCGTAATGGCAACTATTGCCTCTTCTGAATGTATGATGCATTGTGCATGTTATTGAAGCAATAAAAGTGTGTGTTTTGTGACTAATCTCGGTCCTTTCATCCTTCTATGCTTCTTTGTGCCTTTCTCATACTTGCAGGTACACTTTGTGCAAGTTTAAGTTTCTATTGCAGTTCTTGGAGTTCTCGTGCTTATCGAGTGGTGAAGTATTGCATGCGGTTGAGTTGTGGTGTTTGTTCACCCTTCTTGAGTTCATCCTTCTTCACCGGGAAACTGGTATATTTCTCGCCTCGATAAAGTTTAACAAAAGGAACGCGTGTCCCTTAGCTGTGGTATCATGTACCCTCTAAGTTGCGGTAGGTGAAGTTGACTGTGTGGTGCACACACCCTCTTCAAATTAACCCTTCCTGAATCTGAAGACACCCTTTATTCGGTGCATCACCATCCCTAGTATAGTTTCATTTCTGTAACTCTCTTTCCCTAAAACCCCATGAAAATGTTAGCATAGGACTAGATAATCGTTTTTGTTACACTAGGAGTAGTACAGCACTTAGTTTAGGAAGAGGAAGCCGGCCTTCTCCGGAGGTTCACCTCGAGCCCAAGTCCCACAGCTTGAGAGGTGATCCCATGTGTCCCAATCACACCGAACGTCCTATTCACATCCTGGCCATTCGGAGGGTGCAGTGATTTGGTGACAACAGTTTTTGGCACGCCCGGTGGGACATCACAGACATCACAGAAGTTAGAGTTCCATCTTTCCGAGGTGTCTCATTCAAAAACTTAAGCCACCGTGCGACCACACACAACAGTTTTTGGCACGCCCGGTGGGACACTAAGGTTAGATCTTCCACCTTTTCAAGGTGTCTCATTACAACAACAAATCATAAGCCACCGTGCGACCACACACCAACAGTTTTTGGCACGCCCGGTGGGACATCATAGTTTCATCTTTCAAAGGTGTCTCATTATCAAACAGTAAATCTTAAGCCACCGTGCGACCACACACAACAGTTTTTGGCACGCCCGGTGGGACATCATAGTTTCATCTTTCAAAGGTGTCTCATTATCAAACAGTAAATCTTAAGCCACCGTGCGACCTACACTACAATGATTTTTGCACGCCCGGTGGGACATCACAGAAGTAAGAGTTTCACCTTTCAGAGGTGTCTCATTATCAAACAGGAAATCTTAAGCCACCGTGCGACCACACACAACAGTTTTTGGCACGCCCGGTGGGACAGAGTTGGTACTTCTCTTCTCACTTACACGAGTCAAAGTACCTGGCGACTCCATATCTCTGGATTCCAAATCTCAGTGCGATAACTTATGCGAAGAATTCAGACAAGAGCTTCTTCAAAGAAAGGAAATTATCAGCATACCGAACTTTCCTTATCTCCTCCAAAGAGAAGAAGAAGAGGCATTTCCACATCCCCAGTTGCAGATTTACCTAGTAGGGGTCATTCAACTCCTCCTTACGGAAGATTTCCTCCACCCAGGAACAATCAACCTTTCGTTGCTATGGCGAGGAACCAAGTTTTTCCCCCTTTCAATGCAAGCAGTCCTCTTATGTTGGCTCAACGTGATCCGATACCTGTTGCGGCACTCAAAAGTTTACCCTTCTACACGGGGGAAACTCACGTTACTCCAGTGGAGCATATCTTTGATGTAGCCAGCATCTGCGCAGTACATAATATCACCGAAGACAATGTTGCAGTTAGACTTCTTGCTACCTCTTTCAAGGGAAAAGCACTTCAATGGTTTCGCGGGTTAGGTGTTGGCACTATAACCACTTGGGACGAGTTGGGAGAAAAGCTATGTAAACAATTTGAAGACAAAAGTGATCACCTATCACTTTTGGAACAACTTACTACCATAAAGAGAGCTCCCCAAGAATACATGAGTGATTTCAACTTCCGATTCCACAGGACTTGGAATAGGATTCCGGCGCTCATAAAGCCTTCTGCACATAATGCATTCTTGTACTATTTGCGAGCCTTGAATAGCGATGTAGCAGTTATGATCCAGTCTATGGGAGGGACTACACTTCCTGATGCTTACGAAGTTGCCATAAGTGCAGAGAATTCTTTGATTCAGGCTGGAAAGATAGCTCCACGACCACCAATGCCCTTTTCTCCAGATCTTACGAATCATCAGCCTATCATTGCTCCTATTCCAGTGGACTCTAAGCAACCATCTCAATCTTCCCCTGCCTCTTCAAATGACCTATTTGAAGTCAAATCACTACTGCAAAATTTTGGAAATGAGCTCGTTGCACTCAAAAGGCAACAATTTCAATACAATCGTCCGTATCAACCACAAAATCAGCAGTATCAGGCTAACCGTCCTCCTTTTCAAGGAAACAATCAGCCTCAAAATCAAACTACGAGTCAAGTTGCAAATGTCAGGCCCTTGAACTTCCGGAACCCTCTTGCAGCTAGCTCATCTAGAGCTATAGTACCTGTTCAAAATAATCTAGTTCAAGACTACGAATGGTGTTATCCTTGCTCTCAACCTCACAATCAAAATCTTTGTCCCAATGGGGTTCTTAGCCAGGCCCTTATGGTTCAAAGTGTATCTGCCCCTTCAGAGTTAACAAACAATTCATCTACGCAAGAAGCAGCAGATCAACCGCAGGCACCTGAAGAATCCACGTTACTAAACTGGCAAGAAGAAGATTTTTGCGGATTGAATATAGATTCTTCATCAGTGGCAGCAAACACTCGTTCCAAGAAGAGAGCAATGGAGCCTCAAGCTCCCGAATCTGATCTAGCATCCACTTCTCAACATGGGTTACAAATGGCGGTTGATAGAAATGCGGGAAAGAAATCACCAGAAACATCGGCTAGCCACGCCGCAGGGAAAGATGGTTCTCCAGGCATCACGGTACCCAACAAACATTTTCCAAAGGAGGACCCCAATGCCCAAAAAAGCATCATCAAAGTTGGAGCAATTCCCTTCAACATAGTAGAACAAATGAAGAAAACCAATCTGAGCGTTACCATGTGGGATGCACTCTCAATTCCTTCTCAAAGAAACCTGTTGCGAGAAGCTCTGAACAGTTTTAGTACAACCAACGGATCACCAAGCCATGGAGTGACAAATGCTACAAATTTGTGTCAACCGGAAGGGAAAATCATTCCTATGGCAAACAAACCACCACCATTCTACATTTCCCTGATCATTGGAGACCACCTGGTACATAATTGCATGATTGATTCTGGTGCCAGTAGCTCTGTCATGCCGAAACAAATTGCAGATGTACTAGGCATACAATATGCGCCAGTTACAAGAGGGGTTGTTCAACTGGATGGCATAGCTGTTAAGACTGTTGGGGTTATCAAAGGACTTCAACTTACCATTCATGCATGCCCAAGTTTGTCATTCACCCAAGACATATCAGTCATCGATCTCCCTCCCCTCTTTGCCATCTGCCTATCACGGGATTTCACTGCCAAGATGGGCGGTTACCTATCAGCCGATTGGTCGCATATGATTCTTAGGACTCGATACGGAACCAAAGTAACTATAAGGGCAGAACCAATCTGCCATAATCATGTAGAACCCTACACTTCTAGTCCCATAAATGGAAATTACACCATTGGCGATCCAGAAGAGGAAGGTGCCGATCATGAACCAACCACCCTTGTTGAAGAAGTCCCTGATACTTTGCTGGATGAAGTAAGTAGAGATCATCAGTACGATCCCTACGCTGATGTATTGGCAGAAGAAGAAGCTGGTTTGCTGGTCTTGGAAGAAACAGGATTAGGTACCTACTGTATCCATGAAGAAGATACAGTCATACCACAACTTGTCAAAACGCCAAGTGATTCTAAAGGACTATGGCAATTGTTCTTCGATGGCTCAAGAAGTAAGAATGGATCCGGTGCTGGTGTTATGTTAATTTCTCCAGAGGGAGATAAGTACTTCTCATCTTTCCGGTTGCAGTTCAGTTGCACTAACAATGTTGCTGAATACGAGGCTCTTGTGCAAGGAATTCAGCTAGCCCAAAGGAAGGGAATCAAGGCCCTAACTATTTTTGGAGACAGTGAGTTAGTTGTTCATCAAGTTTCAGCACGTAGTGCATCCAAAAATGATCTTTTAAGATCATACAAGAATCGAGTCTGGGACCTGATTGAAGATTTCGAAGCTTTTGGGATCCATGCAATCCCTAGAGATCAAAATCAAGATGCAGACAGGCTTGCTACAATTGGTTCACAATACAACATACCAGTTGATATCATGAAAGAAGGGCAGCAATTTGTTAAAATGGTGGTTCGACCAGCAGTCCCTGATAATGTGAGTAGTTGGCAAGTGTTCGATAGTGACAACCAAATTGTCCTCTTCCTACAAGAAGAGGCGGAGTTTGCTGCAAGAAATCAAGATAAGTTACAAGAGTCATATGGTGAACAAATTATCCAATTGAAAAGCAACAAGTTACCAAAAGGTTTAGTCACTTTGGAATCCATTTTCAATTCAGATGACCAAGCCAAAAGACAAAGCCCTAACATGGTGGTCAAAGAAGAATATTTTGAGGAAGTCGAAGTATCAAATGAAAAATTTCTTAAGATCGGAAAAGTGTGTACTTCTGAGGAGAAAGAAGCTTTCATCAAACTTTGTCAAGAGTATCATGACATCTTTGCATGGAGCTATAAAGATCTGCGTGGTTTTGATCCAGGTCTAGCACAACATACCATCGAACTGGATCCTAATGCTAAGCCAGTTCGTAAAAAACAGAGACCAATTAATCCCAAAATTGAGCCACTAATGAGAAAGGAGCTAACCAAGCTCATCGAGGCCTGTATAATTTTTCCCATCAAACATTCCTCATGGGTAGCCAATTTGGTGCCCGTGAGGAAGAAGAACGGAGAGATCCGGTTATGCGTAGATTTCAGGGATTTGAATCGTGCGTCATTAAAGGACCATTATCCTCTTCCCTCGATGGAGCAGATCCTTCAAACGGTGGCAGGAGCTCAAAGATTTTCTTTGCTCGATGGATATTCAGGTTACAATCAAATCCTAGTCCAAGAATCTGACCAATTCAAAACGGCTTTCACTACCAAGTGGGGCACGTATGCCTACAATAAAATGCCATTCGGATTGTCCAATGCCGGGGCTACTTTCCAAAGAGCCATGGACATGGCATTTAAGGGACTAATCAACGATATTATTTTGGTTTACCTTGATGATATAACTGTATACTCTAAGCATGCAGAAGATCACATCACGCATCTAAGGAAAGTTTTCCAAAGGTGTAGGGAATTTGGGGTTTCACTTAACCCCAAGAAATGTATTTTCGCAGTGCACGAGGGAAAATTGTTGGGGCATGTTGTTTCAGCGGAAGGATTATCAATCGATCCAGCTAGGATTCATTCGATTATGTCCTTATCTCTCCCGAGTCACAAGAAGGGCCTCCAGAGCTTCCTGGGAACCATAAATTTCGTGCGGAGATTCATCCCCCAATTCGCGACATTGGCTAAACCACTGACAGCCATGCTAAGGAAAAACATGCCATTCTCATGGACAAAGGAAGGACGAGAAAGCTTCGAAGCCATCAAAACAGCCATTTCCCAAGCTCCCACGCTTGTGAACCCCAGGTTTGACAAAGATTTTATCCTTTATGCTTTTGCGAGTCAAGAGAGCATTTCGGGATCCTCACCCAACAAAACGATAACCTGATGGAGCAACCAATCGCTTTCTTCAGTCAATCCCTCAAAGACTACGAGTTCAAATACTCATTCATTGAAAAGCAAGTCTTTGCGGTTATTCGAGCTTTGAAGAAATTCAAGCACATGTTGTCCAACAACAAGATTCATCGATGGTGTCTCATCCAGTGTCGAGGAGTTTTCTTTGAACAAGAAATGAACGAAAACGTCTTTGGATGGATCACGAAGGTAATGGAGTATGACGTGCATATCAAAGTCCCAAAATCTATCCTTCAACCACTTGTAAGAGTTATTAAATGGAGTAAAATGATTTTATATTACTTGCAAAAGGCTCCCCATCTTTGTCCCAGTCTTGCTGCAACAAAGAAAGAATGGTGACCATGCCTCTTAATTGCACTCCCAATTGCCAAATAAAACGCTGTTATGAACCCGGCCATGTTTTATAAAAATCTCCTCCTATTTCTCATAAAATCTAGAATTTCTTGATTTTTGTACATCGAGATTGGAGCCACGATTCCAACGGTACCAATTTTGTGTGATTTCATTGAGAAATGCAAAAGTTATGGCCTTCTGAGTGCGGGTAGCTATTTTGGGTCTGCCAGGTGTTTTCTGTCATTTGACGGGAATGAGCATTAACTGACTGGAGCCGAATATGTTTCTTTTATTTAAATATATCTACCCTCATTAAAAATAATAAATCCAGTTTTTTGGCATAGAGGACGTCGTGCTCATTCTAGAAAGTCCAATTTTGTGAAAATCGGAGCTCGGAGTCAAAAGTTATGGCCGTTTGAAGTTCACGGGTCAAACGTTGACTTTTCTTCTTTGCTGCAGCTATTTTGGCAAAATCGGGTCCGCGTGTCCCAGCTGTCCCGGATGAATTCTCCCGCATCGGCCGATTCGGGCTTCCTTGTCCCCTTTTGCGCCTTTTTGCCTTTTCATGTCCCGCGCGTACTTTTGTCCCGGCTGTCTCGGACGAAAATCTTCGCACTACCCGATTCGGGCTTCCTTGCGGAAAATCAGCCGATTCGCGTCCCACGCGCACTTTTTTCCCGGCTGTCCCAAACCGTGCGAATTTTTTTTTTTGACGATTTTTATTGTTTGCGGCCGTTTCGCCTTTTCGCGTCCCGCGCATCCCAACTGTCCCGCGGACCGCCTGGGACAAAAATGTCTGACTTAGCCGATTTTCTTCCTTTTGGTCCCAAAATTGGTACGGAGAACCTCGGTATGACCCACACTGGTACAATCTGCACCCTTCAGACCCGAAATGCTTTAAAACAATCCTGCAACCTTATTTTTACATTTTTTCCATTTTTTCTAACTCATTGGGATTTTTCCTTGGATGGGAGAGTTAGAGAGAAACCGAGGGGGCCCCCAAAAACATGATTTCGGGCCTTGAATCAATCTACTTGCTCGAGACTGAAGAATTTGATGCATGTTATCAAAATTACCTTGAGGGGTGAATTTTGGATAACAATTTTGGTGACTCAATGGGGTTATCCGATCTTTAGATGAAGAACGGCCAGCTGCTCGTAGCAATCCATTGGGCATGGAGTCTGTTTGATAATCTCTCAGCTGATTTGAAATTTGAAAACCTGTATCCTTAAGCCATTGAAACATTTGTTGAGCTGGTTCTCCTGTGGATGCAAATTCTTTTCCAGGAGCTCGATGAACTACAAACATGCACATACTAGAAGCAATAGGACATGTGCACAAGAACTTAGGGAAATAAAAACTACTCTAACAGCTGAAGACAATGTGCATAAGAACTTAGAGGAATGGAAATTCTACATTAATATTTACAAGGGTGAGAAGCTATCTTTCTAGTAGCAATGTTTGAGATAGATTCCATTGACCGAATCTGCAACTCTTCACCATCCAACTTAGCCAGTCAGAAGGCATTGCTACCTTTGCATTCAATGATCATGTACGGGCCACTCCAAATGGCATCAAACTTGGAATGCTTTCCCAGCTTTGCATGATCTGCATCCCATTTCAACACTAGATCTCCAATTTGGAATGTTCTAGCCTTGGCTTTCCTATCAAAAGTCTTCTTGATCAAGGCTTGATCCTTCTCTATTGCTTGGGCTACATGCTCTCTAATTTCTTAGAGCTCCATTAATTCTGCATAGCTAACCTCCATGGGTTCAAACTCAGCCAGTTCCAATTGTTTCATGAGTTCCAATGCTGGCAACTCGAGTGATATAGGTAGAACTGCTTCTTTCCCGTACATAAGCTTGTATGGAGAGCTTCCTGTAGACCTCTTGGGTGTGATTCTATCAGCCCATAGGGCTGATTTGAGCTTTGCGTGCCAAGTCATTTGATTTTCATCTAGATTCCTTCTGATGATTCTTAGTAGGTTCTTGTTCGTAGACTTGGCTTGACCATTACCTTGAGGGTAATAATTCGATGAAGTGCTGAGATACACACTATTCTTGACAGCCCATTCAGTGATCTTTGTGCCAAGGAATGCCAATGCATTGTCTGATATGATAGTGGTGGGGGCACCAAACCTCGTGACTATCCCTTCATAGAAATACAATATGTTGGATTCACTTGCCTCCTTGAGTGCCACTGCTTCGGTCCACTTGGTGAAATAGTCTGTTGCCGTAAGTATCCACTTGTGGCCTTGACTTGAATTGGGATTGATAACCCCAATGAAGTCTAATCCCCATTGCATGAATGACTGATCTACTGAAATCGGGCAAAGGGGCAGCACTGCTAACCTTTCCTTCCCAGTGAAGAACGCACATCTCTTGCATTTCTTGACCCATGAGTAGCAATCATTGAACACAGTAGGCCAATAGTAACCAAATTTCATGATTTTGAGAGTTGTTACTCGTGGAGCAAAGTGGCCTCCCGTTTCCCGTCATGGAACTCGTGTAAGATCTTCTCAACTTGACATGTTCCAATGCATCTTAATAGAACACCATTGATGTCCTTCTTGAACAAGATATCATTAATGAGTACATATGGGATGGCTTGTAATCTAAAGTATCTCCTCTTTGCTTTGCTTATTTCTAGAGGGCACAAGCCTGTTTGGAGGTAATGCACCAAGTCTTGAGTCCAACATGGAATGAGTGCATCATCAATTAGTTGTTCTTGATCATTCTGTAGTAGCAGGACAACATATTCTTCACCTTTTGAGCCGTCTGGTTGTTTGGAAGCGAGTTGCTCACACAAACCTTTGCCACGAACTAGCTTGGTCACTTTGATTTCAATATCATATTCCATCACTCGAGTGATCCAACCTGCTCTCTTCTCGTTTAAATCCTTGTTTAGGAGAAAGTCCTTGACACCAACATGAGACACCAACAGTTGAATCTTATTGTTTGAGACCAAGTGTCTGAACTTCTTCAAGCTCCTGATGACAACAAGGACATGATTTTCGATGAAAGAATATTTTATTTTGTAATCTTCTAAGATTTGACTGAAGAATGCTATGGGCTGTTCTGAACCTTCTCTATTCAGCTGTGTCAAGATAGCTGAGATTGTATCTGACCCTCCAAAAGCATACAACATGAAATCCTTTGAAAAGTCAGGGTTGATAAGAGTTGGAGCTTGTGATATTGCATGCTTGATGTTCTCAAAATTCTCTTTGCCCTCTATTGTCCATTTGAATGCAAGACTCTTCTTCAACATCATTGTTAAAGGCTTCACAAGAGTGGCAAAATTAGGCACAAATCTGCAGACAAAGTTTATCCTTCCCAAGAAGCTTTGAAGAGATTTCTTGTGGTGTGGCAATGGAAGTGTTCGGATGGCTTCAACCCTTTCAGGATCAATTGTTAGCCCTTCCCTAGAGACAATGTGGCCCAACAATTTGCCCTCGTGTGCCAAGAATATACATTTCTTTGGATTCAACGACACTCTGAACCTTCTACACCTTTGAAACACTTGTCTGAGGTGAAAGAGATGGTCTGCTACATTCTTTGAGAAGACAATGATATCATCTAGGTATACCAGCACTATATTATTGATTAAGCCTTTGAACGCCATATCCATAGCTCACTGAAATGTTGCTCCGGCATTTGACAGTCCAAATGACATCTTCTTGTAAGCATACGTGCCCCATTTTGTAGTGAAGGCTGTCTTGAATTGATCTTCTTCCTTCACCATTATCTGATTATAGCCTGAATATCCATCTAGCAATGAAAACCTTTCTGAACCAGCTACAACCTGCAATATTTGTTCCATTGATGGAAGTGGATAATGATCTTTGAGTGATGCTCTATTTAGATCATGAAAGTCCACACACAATCTTATTTCTCCATTTCTCTTTCTTACTGGCACCAAGTTTGTAACCCAACTTGAGTGTTTGATGGGGAAGATGATACTGGCCTCAATAAGCTTGCTTAACTCTTTTCTCATGAGAGGTTCGATATGGGGATTCACTGGCCTTTGCTTTTGCCTGATAGGCTTGGATTCCGGATCTAGCTCAATAGTATGTTGTGCCAACTTTGGGTTGAAACCTCTTAAATCTTTGTAAGTCCAAGCAAAGACATCTGGGAACTCTTGACAAAGCTGAACAAAATCAGATTTCTCTTGTGGAGTACTTACTTTGCCAATTTGCAATGTCTTGCCTTCATCTACTAAAATAGGCTCTGAATCTTCACCCTTTACTTGAATGTTTGCTTTCTCCTTCCGGAACTAATCATTCGGTTGAAGATTGACTCCAAGGTTATGAGGCCTTTTGGTAATTTGTTAGTTCTCAGCTGCACCACTTGGTCACCATATTGCTGCTCCAACTTGTCTTGATTTCTGGCGGAGAACTCAGCTTCTTCTTGTAGGAAATTAACAATTTGCTGATCATTCTCGAAGACTTGCTAACTTGTATTGTTATCTCGGAACAGCTGGTCTCACAACAAATTTGATATGATGTTGAGTTTTCTCACTTTTGATACTTTCTACAATATCAAATGCAGCCCCAATTGCTTGCCATCTATCTGCTGCTTCATTCTTTTTCCTTGGGATGGAATTGATGCTAAAAGCTTCAAAATCTTCAATAAGATCCCATACTCGATTTTTGTAGTTCTTCAATAGATCATTTTTGGCGGAATTTTTTCCTCTGACTTGGTTTACAATTAGCTCACTATCACCAAATACTTACAAATTCTTGATGCCTTTCTTCCTTGCCTAGTGCAATCCGTGAATTAAGGCTTCATACTCAGCTGTGTTGTTTGAGCAAGAAAACTGAAAATGGAAGGCTGAGTAATACTTTATACCTTGCAGTGAAATGAGCATAGCTCCTCCTCCTGCACCTTGTCTACTCCTTGACCCATCAAAGAACAATTGCCATACTTCATTCTCGTCCTTATGATCTGGCTTGGTGATGCTGGGGAGAGGTTGATTCTCTTCATGCAAACAATAAACTCCTAGCTCGGATTCTTCTATTTCTTGATAAGGATCAAAAGCATGCACCTTGCTTTCCCATTCATCAAGAGTCAAATCTGGGATGCTTCTAACCTTGGTGTCAGCTTCATCAGTGCTTGGACAATCTTCTTGATCAAATGTTGAACAGTTGGTATTGATTTGGCTTGGAGTGTGAGGTTCAACGTGAAAGTTTGTAATAGGTTCAGATCTGATTGTGGCCTTAGTTCCATATCTTGTTCTGAATAACATGTGTGACCAATCAGCAGATAAGTAACCTCCAATCTTAGCTGTGAAATCCCTTGACAAACATAGGGCAAAGAGTGGTGGAAGATCTATCACTGAGATATCTTGTAAAACAACAACGTTGGGGCATGCATGCAAGGTAAGGCTCAAGTTTTTAATCACTCCCACTGTTGTCACTGCTGTCCCATCTAATTGCACTACCCCCTTGGATATGACTTCATATTGAAGCCCCAATTGATCAGCTATTTGCTTGGGCATTACTGAACTACTTGCCCCAGAGTCAATCATGCAATTGTGTACCAATTGGTCCCCAATGATCAATGAAACATAAAATGGAGGGGGCTTCAAAATTTTACCTTGCTATCCTCCATGATTCCCTTTAGGTTGGGCAGCATTTGTGAGTACCTTTTCTTGCATTTGGACCTTGTTGATTTGAAGTTGACCAGTCCTTCATGGCAGCTTGTAGCAAATCTCTTTGGCCTGGGATGGATAGTGATTCCCACATTGATATGTTTACATTTTTCTTCTTCATCTGATCAATGATGTTGAATGGGGATGAAGCATCCCTCTGTTGTCCTTTAGCTTGCACATTCATTCCTTGCACATGGCGACAACAACTGGCATCTGAGTCGGTTTAGGAGCTGGTTTGGGTGGTCCTTGCATGTTTGGAACTGCATTTTGTTTGCCAAAAGCTTGTGGAGTGGTAGAAGGTTGTGGATTACTTGGAGCCAATGGCTGTCCTTCACCCAAATTTCTCCTTTTTGACCTTGTGTTGGTTGCAACACTTTGAGATATTGTTTGATTCATACCACAAAAGTCTTCGGCCTGCCAATTTATAAGTGTGCTATCATTTGGAGCTGATTGCTTTGGGGATGTTTCTTGTTGTTGGTTATGTCCTTGACTCCCTTCACCCTCCACACTAGTTGTTGTTACCATTAATGCTTGATTTAGGGCACCATTGAAGCACATAGACTGGTTGTGAGGTTCATTGCATGGGAAACACCAATCATACTCTTGAGCTATGTTGTTTTGTACTGGCACTATTGCTTTAGAGGTAGATGTAGCATTAGGATTATAGGGCTGAAATGGTCTGTTGGTAGGAGGCCTTGCTTGATTCTGATTTGTAGCTGGATTGGGTGGTCTTTGAGGCTGATATGGTTACCTGTTAGGTTGAGCTTGAGGCTGATAAGAAGGTCTAAAACTTTGGGCTTGCTTGCCTCTTGAGTGTAACCAGCTCATTACCTAAATTTTGCAATTGCTTCATGACTTCTTGAAGTTCATTTGAGGCACTAGAAGATGAAGTAGAAGCTTCACTTGAATTTTGATTTCTAGGAGTGGGAATAGGAGCTAAAACAGGCACTTGACTAGTACTTGGGCTCTCTAAACTTGGATATAATGGCATTGGAGGCCTAGGAGCTAGCTTGCTAGCTTGAATCAAACAATTTTCAGCTCTAATGGAAATGCTATAAGCAACAGGGATAGTTGTGCCTCCCATGGATTGAATCAACATAGAAATATCAAAATTTAAAGCTTTAAGGTAATATAGAAAAGCACTTTTGCTACTGGCCTTACTGCCACTGGAATCCTTTCCCAAGTCATTTGAAATATGAAGTTGAAGTCAGTCAGCTACTCATTGGGAGCTCTCTTAATAGTTGTCAATTGTTCCAAAAGGGACAAATTATCTCCCTTCTCTCCGAACTGCTCATGGAGGGCTATACATAAATGGTTCCAATTTTGTATAGAGCACGAAGAAAGACTCGAACCATTGCAAAGCCTTCCCTTTGAATGAAGACTCCAATAGTTTGATAGCTTGCATCTCATTGATCTCATGGATTGCACAAATATTAGCAATATCTTTAACATGATCACCGGGAGTGGTCTGATTTTCTCCGAGTAAAGTATGGATGTTCTTCAATCTCATGAATCGGGATTAGATTTTGTGCATTGAGAGTAAGTAGGCTGCTTTTGCCAAGTGAAATTGACATATGGATTTGGTTGTGCCATCCTGATTGGTCGAAGAACTCTTGTTGATTGGATGAAAGGCCTACCAGGTGGAGGTGTTGACAAGGTTCTATTAGGTGGAGATGGAGATCTTTGAGCTCTTTTTCCCCTTCTTTCTCTGCCTGGAGATAGGTGTAGATAAACAAACAATCCTTCCTCCCTAGTTCTCGACCTGGTCTGTATTCTTCTCATAAATTGCTAGGCTTGGACTGCTGAAACCAGTGGATTATGCCTCTTTTGGAGTCACCAGATGTGTAATTTCAAAGCTCCTTCAAAGCTGGAAACTTACAACAAGTGCACATCGATCTTGTCGTAGTTAAGTGAAGACCTCTAAATGTCCCACCGGGCGTGCCAGAACTGTTATCACCAAATCACAACACCCCTATGTTTATACAAGTGCATATACTTGAACTCACGGTGTGATTGGATAACATGGGTACTATCTCCAAGTTGTGGGACTTGCTACTTGAGATAGACCTCTAGAGAAAGTTGGTTCTTGCTCCTAAACTACCTGCCACAATCTACTCTAATGCAAGGGAAAATAACTATTCTAATTTAAATTTCCAAGGGACCAGGGAGAGAGAATGCATAAAATGAAAGCCTACACTAAAGTGGTGATACACCAGAAAAGGAGGGTGTGAGATTAGTCTTCAAATGCGTGAGATACGAAGCAAAGCACACATTAGAATGGGTGATGACAGTTCTCCATAATCTAGCAAAATGCATTCACAACAATATCTCAAACATACATAATGATAATGGATCCCTGCAAGAACATAATAATAGACACAATATTCTTGTAATCAAGGTTGAAGGGGCAAGAAGAATGCAAGAAAACACAACAAGGGAAGATGCATCCACAAACTTATATTTTATTGGTTCCTGATATGCACAGTTCTATCATTTATAAGAAAAGGGCCTGGATCACCATGCAAGGAGTCCACAACAAGGGCTGCAACACATCAGCTTCACAAAGAAATTTTGGCAGAGCTTTGCTACAAAACTACCTCCTTTAATGAGCCAAACACTCCAATTTATAGAAAAAATGAGAAGAGAGAGAGAAGGTAAAAGAAAATCCAAAAATTAGTCCATCAACCACTTGTAAGAGACATTAAATGGAGTAAAATGATTGTATATTACTTGCAAAAAGGCTCCCCATACTTGTCCCAGCTTTGCGAAAGAAAGAAAGAATGGTGACCATGCCTCTTAATTGCACTCCCAACTACCAAATAAAACACTATTATGAACCCGGCCACGTTTTATAAAAATATCCACCTATTTCTCATAAAATCTAGAATTTATTGATTTCTGTACATTGGGCTTGGAGCCACGATTCCAACGGTACCAATTTTGTGTGATTTCGTTGAGAAATGCAAAAGTTATGGCCTTCTGAGTGCGGGCAGCTATTTTGGGTCTCAGCGGTGTTTTTTCTGTCATTTGACGGGAATGAGCATTAACTGACTGGAGCTGAATATGTTTATTTTATTTAAATATATCTACCCTCATTAAAAATAAGAAATCCAGTTTTTGTGGCGTAGAGGACATCGTGCTCGTTCTAGAAAGTCCAATTTTGTGAAAATCGGAGCTCGGAGTCAAAAGTTATGGCCGTTTGAAGTTCACGGGTCAAATGTTGACTTTTCTTCTTTGTTGCAGCTATTTCAGAAAAATCAGGTCCGCGCGTCCCAGCTGTCCCAGGATGAATTCTCCCGCATCGGCCGATTCAAGCTTCCTTGTCCCCTTTGCGGCCTTTTCGCCTTTTCACGTTCCGCGCGTACTTTTGTCCCGGACGAAAATCTCCACACCTTTGCCGATTCGGGCTTCCTTGCGGCAAATCGGCTGATTCGCGTCCCGTGCATACTTTTGTCTCAGATATCCCAAACCTCCGAAACAAAAAAACTTGACGATTTTTATTTCCTGTGGTGTTTCACCTTTCGCGTCCGCGTGTCCCGACGTCCCAACTGTCCCGCGGACCGCCTGGGACAAAAATGTCCGACTTAGCCGATTTTCTTCCTTTTTTGGTCCCAAACTTGGTACGAAGAACCTCGGTATGACCCGCACTGGTACGATCTGCACCCTTCAGACCCGAAATTCTTTAAAACAATCCTGCAACCTTATTTTTGCATTTTTTCCATTTTTTCTAACTCGTTGGGATTTTTCCTTGGATGGGAGAGTTAGAGAGAAACCGAGGGGTCTCCAAAACATTATTTTGGGCCTTGAATCAATCTACTTGCTCGGGATTGAAGAATTTGATGTATGTTATCAAAATTACCTTGAGGGGTGAATTTTGGATAACACAACCCATTTTCAAAATGAGCCAAAACTGGCTTTTATCACTCGAACAGAATGAAGGAAATGAGAAAACGTGGGAAAATCAATTTTAAAACTTTAACCACTAACAAGATCCATTTAATTAGCCTGCAAAATGATGGGTTTCCATGAAAAATCCCATACTTCATCATACATTGCTTCGCAGAGCAAGAAAGAGGCCCATACTTCATTAATTTTGGTGGTTGGGGTCGTTTTCTTCATTTTTTCCATGCTAGAGACGTTTTTCCATTTTTATCCCCCAAAACTCCTTCAAAATTTTTAATTGAAGTTTCCATCGTGTAGAGTATTTCAACATCTTTCCATTGATACCCAAATCGTAAAAATATGAGCTTTGGATCGAAAGATATGGGCCTCTGAAGATTTAGGGCAAAATAGGGGAAAATTAGGGCAAAAATTGGGTCTGTGGGCCAAAATTTGACCTTTTTCCCCTTTTCACAAAATTGATTTTTTTTCCAAAAATCCTTTGCATCTTCACTGCTCCGATGATACGTGGCACTTTAAATTTGGTCCGCGGTCTAAAAATCACATTCTGCCCATTTTGTTCGCAAGGGTAAATTTTCTAAAAGTTTCCATCGGCCTGACCTCCGCTGCTGATGTGGACACATGGCGCCATTCTATTGGTCGATGGGACCATGAGTTCATTTAATGCCTTTAAGTTTTTATGCCAAAAATCCAAAATCTTCAACTTTCCTCGACCCCCACCTTGGCGCCCAGCCAGATTTGACACGTGGTGCTCTCCGATTGGTGCGGGCCTTAAGCAATTTCATTTCCTTTGCGGGCTCGTGGGAGCACAAATGACTTTTGCACTTTTAGCCCAAAAAGTGTTAAGTTCTCAATTTCTTCCTCCGCTCCGCTGGCCCGAGCCTCTTTGGCACAAAACTCTCCCAAGCTCCATGGGCTCGCTTTAGGAAAATTTCCCTTCCAAACTTCGTTGAGCCATAACTCAAAAAATACAAGGAGTTAGGAGGACTTCTTTACCTTTCTGGAAAGGGGAAGAAAAGTCCTATCTTATGAAGCCATTTCTAGAATATTTTGAGTGATTTAAATGTGTGCAAATTAAATTTTAAGCACAAGGAATGAAAGAATGAATGCAAGTTAGCCAAAATAAGCAGTGGCTCATTTTGGAAAACAATAGTTTAACATTAGGATTAGGTAGAGGAATCCGACCTTCTCTGGAGGACCATCTCAAGTTCACAACTCCACAACTTGAGAGGTGGTCCCATGTTATGTATATTACACCAGATGCCCCATTCAAAATCGGCCATTTAGAGGGTCTTTGTAATTTTTCATTAACAATTAGTTCAACAGAAAGAGTACAATGCTAAAATAAGGCAATATTCCTAGCTTTATAGAGCTGAAACCAAATAATAGAATGAAAGAAATGCCAAAGGGAAGCAAAGTAGGAAGGCCAAGTAGCATGGTCACTAAGCAAAGCAACTTTCCAAAAAAACTCAGGGTGAAATGGCTAAAAGGGAGTGAATCCAATGCCAAGCATGTTGCGCACGAGGGAAAAACCAAAAGACATGTTTGAAGGACTCGAGTAACCACAACAACTACAGTCTAGATTAGGAATGTCAATATGACTTAATCTTTCCCCTAAAGGGAGGCATGTATGAGATTTGATATTTGAAGTGAATCGTTATTCCCATGAATGACACGTTGGAAAACCTTCCTATAAACATTTAAGGAAAAAAATTGGCTACTAGAAAAGATTATTAAGTATGTTGCATGTTGCTCGTGCACCAATAATATACTCAACAATATTTTTAGTGAGGAATTTTTAACATGCAACCATTACGACATCTTGTATGGAGATTCCCTTTGTAATTATAGTGAACATATGGATTCGAGAATATTTTATAACAAAAACGTATAAGTTTATAAAGAAGAGAAAGGAATACAGGAAAAAATGAGAGCCAAATCTAATTAGAAAATTCCATCTAGTTATGAATGATATATGAAACAATCATATCCTCAATTATAGATTAAATGCTTTCAATGGTTTTTTTGTCAAAAAAATGTATAGAGATGTTTGATCTCTTCCTCGAGATGCTCCATCTCTTCATCCACACACACCCTCATTTCTTAGCTAAAGTCTGCATGTAAATCAATTAGCTTACAATTATAGGTAAACAAAATGTAATAATGAAAACATCTCTTCCCATTACAACAAGTACAATAATCAACGTAGTTAAGAAACTTAAAATGCATTGTGGATACTTCATGACTATAATTTGAGTCACGATATTGCTTTGACGGAGAAAGGAGGCATGCATACACTACCAATGTTTAGGTACATCATCATTTAACACGTGTAGTGCCCACCCATGTGGAACCCAAACACAAGACCAAACATAACGTGGAATATTTTTTTGTTTTGACTTTCATATTACTTGATACAATTGTGTGACACCAAAAGACTCACAAGGGTTTTCACGACACCACATGTAACATTACACCAACATGTAGAACATGCTAATGTCAACATGACACAATGTGCAACCAACGTCATACCTAGATAAATGAGAAAGTATGAGACTATGAAACAATCACGACATGAACAACATGAAATGACACCTTCCACACTATCACATTTTCAGGGTTCAATATTTGTCGTGTTCAAAATATAATTTAAGCCTTAAAGGTTTGAAGAGAACATAACATGACAAAAATACATTTTCCTTTTTCTCTAGATTGTATTTCCCTTACTTTGTTTAACACTTAACTTAAGATGATTTCCACTTCACTACCATTTACATTTCCTTATTTAACCTTAAAGGTCTTGAATCCATTAATCGAGAGAAACTAGTTTCATTCACAATGATACACATTATTTATTTCATTTTGGGTTTAATTTATAACAAGTACACTTAACCACATGAAAGTGTTAACATTGGTTTAAAGGACATTAACATGCAATGAATAAATCCCCTCTTCTCAAAGCTTCAAAACTCTATTACACATCGCGAATATCTTTAAAATAAGTGTACACTAATTGATTACCATTTCAATTGCCATTAATTTGCAAAAACCCAATGTTAGTTCCAAGCATTTTGAGCACATAAACACCGCGTAACACATGTTCTTGGACTTTGGATTCATTTCTTAAGCAACATAACTTTTTCTTTTCGATTATTGTTGATGCAGAATCACAACACCCCTGATTGTTTTCAAGTCAAAGAATTGAGATAGTCGGTGTGATGGCATAACATGGAGCTTTTAACAAAGTGCGGGAATTTGGAAACGGAAAGCTCTTTAGAGAAAAGTTGGCTTCCTATTCTTGTATCTATCACCACTCACCAATTTGTAGAGAACTAATCTAAATCCTACCTAAATTTTACCAAGGAGACAAGGAAGAAGGATTGCAAGAAAAGTAAAACCTAATTCTACTTGGAGGTGATGCACCAATAAGGAATGTTGAATACCTGCTTTGCATAGAGATGAAAACAAAACAAGATTGAGGAGGATGAGTACACATCATAGATCAATCAACTATTATGAATCCATTCACTAATAAACACAAACAATTAAACATGTAACACAATCCAACATGCATAATTAACCAAAGTTGTAATGAGAGATCAGAAAGATGCAAATAACACAAAAGAGGGTTAAAATTTATCCACATATTTGTATTATTGCTCCAAAATTGATACAGTACACTCAATGGCCAAGAGGCACAAATTTGTATTACAGTTTGAATGGGAGTTTTTACTCCACAAGATCACTTATAGACAAGAGAAGAAGGGAGGGTGCAAAGAAAAATTATCCAACATTGTAAAAATACCCCTCCTTATAATTTATAGTAGAAGATTTGCAAAGGAGAGAGAGAAAACAAAATCCTGAATTTTCCCCAAAATCTTCAAAAAAATTATTTTAATCCTCTAATGAATGCCTTTTGATCTTCAAAATATTTGCTCCATTAATGGGTTGCCTTGTGCTTGAAGAAAATTGTTGTGATTGCACCTCTGGTCTAGTCTAGCTCCTGTAGCTTCATGATGACCCTACTTTTCACCAACCTCCATTAATGAATTCACCTACTACTAAATTTCTTGACATTCCCAATTTTTGGAGGTTCTAGAAACCTTCAAAATCCTGAAAAATGATGATCCCATATTGTAGATCCCGAAATCACCTTTCCAATGACTATAAATTTTCCAAAAATGGTTAAGTACATTAGAAGATATTGAATTTTTACCCGAATGATGCTTTGACTAGATATTATATTCCTAGGAACTGGATTTAGTCATTACCATTGGGTTCAAAATATTGAATGAAAATCCTTTCCAGAAAGTATAATTTTGTTAAATTTGGTGGAAATAGCTAGAGATATGCTATTTGAAATTAGGGCTTATTTTAGGGTTCTAGAGCTCCATCGAGCTGGTTTCCATTGAGTTACTTGTATAGGTTGAGTTGGCTTTTCCTCACCGCATGAGCCACCTCGGTGCTCGGTGTATCCACATACATGTTTGACTCTCCTTTAAACTTGACTCGACCTCCATAGATGGTTCGACGAGATTTATTGCATCGTTGGCCGGAATTTCACCATTTTTGGGGTTTTGGGCTTTTCCTTTTGGACTTGGTGAACCCTCGGGCTTCTCGTGAACTCACCTCAACCTTCCAATGACCCTACCATCAAAAATCGAAAGCCCGACCAACTCCCAAAACCTCCTCTTGCGTCACGTCACTCGCCCATTTTGGGGTTTCCTCACCTCATGCTTCATTAGCTACTAATCCACTTCGGGATCCTCGACTCACCAAACCCAAAATCCATTCCTCGCCACGTCCTCGAAGGGGATTTGAATCTGAAATGCCTAGTCCATTTCGTAATTGACATTTTGACCCTCTCCTTCCACCTAGGCTCGATGAAAACCCAAACCACCGAAAACCCAAAAGTCGAAGACTTTGGGCTTCAAGCCTTCATCTCGATGCCGACTCCTTAGCCTCTAAGCTACATTATTGCATCCACCATACGATGACGAGCTCACCTTTTATCTTGCACGGTCGAGTTGGATCAGCTCGGGCGAATTCATCTAGCTCGGCCCATTATCCTTTCACCTAGCTCGGGAAAGCCTCAGACCATACTTCCCTTGAACCGCTCACCAAGTTGAGCCTCCCTCTCACGAATTCTTGCGAAATTGTTAGGTCCATTTCTCGATCTCACCGACTCATCCTTAGACATCCACCATTGAGATCTACATTTCACACTCACGCTGGTTCAAGCTCCTTGGCTTCCTTGATGAGCCACTTCCTACCATTGTGACCTACCTCCAACCTTGTTCATCTCGACTCTTGAGCCATCCAAATTTGCACTGAGTTTGGCTCTCGAGCTCGGTTATGCCATCAATCTCGTCATCAATTTAGGGGCTCACTATTCCCATTTTTGATCGGTGAACTTCGGTGTGTTCAACTCACCGAGGAGCTTTCGAGATCATCATTTCCTCTAATGTGGGACTCCATCAATTCCATATCTCGTCGAAGAGGGCTCTTTGACAACGTATCAACTCGAGGTCATGACCATGAACTTGTCTAGAAGAGTTCCACTCCAAATTAACTCACTTGAGCCAAATTTTAACTCATTTCCGCCAAGCTACCTAGTGAGGCCATTTTTGCAGCTCGATGCCTCATAAGCTCCTATAGGACATTTAATCACATTTTCCATTCTTAAGGAGATTTTTAATTTATTGCCTAAAGGCTTTGGGAAGACCATGGAAGGCCCTAAAGGATATTTTTGGCGTTTCCTTGGGAGTTTTTAGCCCATTGCGGGACTGGGTTGGCCAATTTTACCTGGGGGAAAATTATTCAACAATTTGGCAACTTTTAGGGACATCTTCTTACTAGATATTCTTTTACCAAGATCCTTAACATGATCCATTGGGCATGGAGTTCATTGAATACCTATAAAATAACCTTGAACTTGCCGCATTTAAAACCTAAAACCATCTACATACTTTGCCAAGTTTGAACCGAACTAAACCTGTTTCACTTCTTGCACTCTTAATTTCATAAGAAAACCTTAAAAGTAAGATTACGAGAGTAAAAATTTTCTTGATTGAATATTTTCACTTGTTCCTCTCTAACCATATGTCGTGGACTAGAAATGGACTATCCCTAAAATTGATTCCACCAAGTATGAGCACACAACCGGTGATTGCTTGGCTCTATATTACACATGCTGAGTTTTGAATAAGACAATTTTCAAAAAATTTACATCATGGAACTCTATTAAATTTTGATTTTCTCCTTCTTCTGAAAGTTCCACTCTTCGACACGTGATGTTGGGGAGGTTATTTCCTAATTGGAGGAGGCGAACTTGGAAGTTCACTCGTGATTGACTCAAAGGAATGAAAATCAAAAATACGTTGCCTTAACTTATTTTAGTTTCTCTACATTTGTTTTATTTTAAGATTTGCAACTATTTTCCCACAAGTATGAACTTTCTTGTTACAAAACTTCACCAAGGAGGCACATTGAACTACACAATGACACAACTTAGGAGCAAAAAACATGTGCCGAAGCACTTAGGGAAATTTAAACCTAACCTACAACAAGACAATGTGCATACACACTTAGAGGAATTTAAAATCCTAATCTAATATTTACAAGGGTGAAACTTTTCCTTTTAGTAACAATGTTTGAGATAGATTCTGCTAATTAGGAATAAAGTTATTCTCCTCCAAAGTAGACAATTAGAAGGCATTTCTACTTTTACATCCCGTGACCATGTAGGGGCCACTCCAAATGGCATCAACTTGGAATGCCTACCATGTTTTCCCGATTTGCATCCCATTTCAGAACTAGGTCCCCTCTTGGAAGGTCCTTGCTTTTTCTTTCTTATCAAACCACCTCTTGACTAAGGCATGATATTTCTCCATTGTTTACACTGCATGTTCTCTAATTTCCTCCAATTCCATTAGCTCTACATACCTAGCCTCCATTGGTTCAAATTCTGACAACTCCAACTTCTTCATGAGCTCTAGTGTGGGTAGCTCCAATGATATAGGTAGCACTACTTCTTTCCGTATACCAAATTGTAGGGAGAACTACCTATTGAACTCTTTGGCATTATCCTATCATTGCACAATGATGATTTGAGCTTGGTATGCCATGTCCTTTGGTTTTCATCCAGAGTCCTTCGATGATCTTGAGCAAAAATTCTTGTTTGTGGACTCTGCTTGTCCGTTACCTTGGGGGTAATAATTTGATGAGGTGCTCAAATAAATCCCATTCTTGATAGCCCATTCATGTGATCTTGGAACCTAGGAATGCCAATGCATTATCTAAAATGATAGTGTTCGACACTCCAAACCTTGTCACTATTCCTTCGTAGAAGTCTAATATGCTAGACTCGTTTTCCTCCTTGAGAGCCACCACCTCGGTCCACTTGGTGAAATAGTTCGTTTCCATGAGAATCCACTTGTGGCCTTGGCTTGAATTTGGATTAATGACCCCGATGAAGTCTAATCCCCATTGCATAAATGGTTGATCAAATGAAATCAGATGCAGTGGAAGTGCAACCAACTTTTCTTTGCTAGTAAAGAATGCACATTTTTTGCATTTCTTGATCCAAGAGTAAAATCACTGAATACTTGTGGGCCAATAATAACCCACCTACCTTCATTATTTTGAGAGTTGTTACCCATGGTGCACAATGACCTCCTGCCTCTCCATCATGAAACTCCTGTAACACCTTCTCAATTTGACCTATTTCCAATGCATCTCAATAGAACGCCATTGATGTCTTTTTGAACAAAACACCATCAACAAGCACATACAAAATGGCTTGTAGTCTAAAGTATCTTCTCTTTTCTTTTTTCATTTCTGGAGGGAATAGTCTTGTTTGTAGGAAGTGTATCATGTCCTAAGTCCAATAAGGAATATGCACATTATCATCTACTTGATCCTGGTTATCACGTAGTACCAACATAGTTTCTTTTCCATCACCTTCTTCAATTTGTTGACTTGAGGCCAATTGTTCACATAGTCCTTTTCCACGAATTAGCTTGGTGACTTTGATCTCAATGTCATATTCCATGACACGAGTGATCCATCCTACATGCTTCTCATTCAAATATTGTTCAATAGGAAGTCTTTGATTCCCGCATGTGACACCATCAACTAGATCTTGTTGTTTGATACTAGGTGCTTGAATTTTTAGGCTCCTGATTACTATGAGAATGTGGTTCTCAATGAAGGAGTACCTAACCTCATAATCTTCCAACCTTGACTGAAGAAGGAATCAAATATTTAGATCCTTCTTTGTTTTGTTGCACTAGGATTATGGAAATTATGTCTGAACCACCGAAAGCATAGAGCATGAAGTCCTTAGAAAAGTATGGATTGACGAGAGTTGGAGCTTGAGATATAGCTTCTTTGATTGCCTCAAAAATTTATTTACCTTATACTGTCCACTTGAATGCCATATTCTTCTTCAACATCTGTGTTATTGGTTTCACAAGAGCGGAAAATTTTGGTACAAACCTGCGAGACAAAATTAATTCTTCCTAAGAAGATCTAAAGAACTTTCTTATGGCTTGGCAAGGGCAAATTATCGAATTGCTTCAACTCTTTCTCGGGTCAATAGTCAACCCTTCCTTTGACACAATATGACCTAGAAGCTTTCCTTTGTGAGCCAGGAACACACACTTCTTCGGGTTTAGAGAAACTCCGAACCTTTTGCACCTTTGAAACACCTATCTTAGATGAAAGAGGTGATCTGGCAGTTTTTAGAGAACACAATGATATCATCAAGATACACTAACACTATTTTGTTGATCAACCCTTTGAATTCCATATCCATCTCCCTTTGGAAAGTGGCTCCGACATTTGACAATCCAAATGACATCTTCTTGTAGGCATAGGTGCCCCACTTGGTGGTGAAATCCATCTTAAACTAGTCATCCTTACTTTACCATTATTTGATTATACCTTGAATACCATCCAGGAGAGAAAATCTTTCCAAGCTAGCTACCACCTATAGGATTTTCTCCATTGAAGGGAGTGGATAATGGTCTTTGAGAGATGCCCTGTTCAGATCTCAAAATCTACGCATAACCTGATTTCTCCATTCTTCTTTCTAACCGACACCAAGTTTACAACCCAACTTGAATGCTTGATTGGAAATATAATGCTCACCTCTATCAACTTGTTTAGCTCTTTCTTCATGAGAGGCTCAATGTGTGGGTTAATTGGTCTTTTATTTTTTCTGATAGGCTTTAGCATTCGGATCCAGTTCTATTGTATGTTGTGCCAAATTTAGATTGAATCCTCACAAATATTCATAGCTCCAAGAAAAGACATCTGGAAACTCTTGGAAAAGTTGTATGAACTCATATCTCTCTTGTTCAATGGCCACTTTGCCGATTTGGAGTGTTTTTCCTTCCCCTACTTCAATTGGTTCCGAATCCTCCCTTTGACCCGTATATTGGTTTTCTCTTTACAAATTGATCATTCAGGTTGAAGATGGACTCCAACATAACCAAGCCTTTGGGAAGCTTGTTTGTACGCAGCCATACTACTTGATCCCAATTCTCCTTCTCAAAGTTATCTTGATTCCTAGCTTAGAATTCTTCCTCTCTTACTGTAAGAAATTGATGATCTTGTTGATCATTCTCAAACACCTGCCAGCTTGTGTTGTTATCTAGAACTGCTGGCCTTACAATCACATGGATATGGGGCTGCATTTTATCTCTTTTAATACTATCCACCACATCAAAAGTTTCCCCAACCACTGTGAGCCTATCTGCAGCTTCATTTTTCTTCCTAGGTATGGATTGATGTTGAATGCTTCAAAGTCCTCAATGAGATCCCATACCCTATTCTTGTAACTCTTGAATAGATCATTCTTTGCAACATGTTGTCCCCTGACTTGATTGATGATTATCTCACTATCCCCAAACACTTGCAAGTTCTTGATACCTCTTTTTTAGCCCAATGAAGTCCATGAACTAGAGCTTCATATTCAATGTGTTATTTGAACATGTAAACTGAAATATGAAAGTTGAATAGTATTTGAACATTTTTGGAGACACCAACATTGCACCTCCTCCTACTCCTTTCCTTCTTCTCAAACCATCGAAAAATAATTTCCATACTTTTTTTCATCCTTGTCTTCTAGCTTGGTGAGGCTATTGGGAATGGGTGAATTCTCTTCATGTACACAATATACTCCTAATTTAGCTTCCTCCATCTCCTTGTATGGATCAAATGCATGCCTTTTTTAGCCCAATCATCAAGTGTTAAATCTAGAATGCCTTCAACCTTGATATCTATTTCCTAGGGCTCATTTGAAAATTCTTCTTAATCAAATGCGAACAATTTGCATTGATTGGGCTTGGCCCATGGAGGCTTGATGTGAAAGTTGTGATTGGCTCGACCTAATGGTTTCCTTATCTCCATACCTCATTCTAAAAATCATGTGTGACCAATCTATAGATAGATATCCACCAATTTTGGCTATGAAGTCTCTTGATAGACATAATGCGAAGAGGGGAGGCAAGTCAATCACATAAACATCTTGAAAGACCATGTGACAATAGGAAAAGCATGCAAGGTTAGGCTTAACCCTTTGATGACTCCAACTATTCCAACCACTGTCCCATCTAATTGCACTACTCCTTTTAATACTGGCTCATATTTTAAGCCCAATTGATCAGCTATTTGCTTTGGCATTACTGAGCTACTTGCCTAAATCAATCATGCAGTTGTGTACTAACTTATCTCTGATAATCAATGAGACATAGAAAGGTGGAGGTTTCAGATTCTTTCTTGGTTGACCTCCATCTTGTTGCACTGCATTGGTAAGAACCTTTTCTTGATCCCTAGGTGTCTCTTTTGAAGTGGACTAGTTTTCATCGTAGCTTGCAACAAAAATCTCATTTGCCCTGGAATTTCCAATGATTCCCACATGGAGATGTTCACATGTGTTTTCTTCATCTGATCTATGATGTTGAAAGGAGACAAACTATCCTTTTTTTCCCCTTACTTGGCACAATATTTTCTGGAGCTTGAATAGTACTTGAACTACTGCATCGGGTTCCTTAGGCTGATTTTGCACATTTGGGGTTGCACTTGTTTTACTAACACCTTGTGGTGTGAGAGTGGGTTGAGAAACAATAGGGTTAGATGATTTTCCTTCCTCTATGTTCCTCTTCTTTGACCTTATGTTGGACTACACCCTAAAAGGAGGTTGATTAATTCCACAAAAAATATTCCACCTGCCAATTTACCAAAGTGGTTTCCATTTAAGGGGCTTCTTCTTACATGTGTGTTTTCTTTTGTTGGTTTTCTTCTTCAGTTGGCTCTTGAGACACACCAATGGTTTGAACCATCAAGGCCTATTTACTGCACCATTGAAACAAGTAGATTGGTTATGTGGTTGATTGCAAGGATAACACCATTCATATTCTTGAGCAATGTTGTTTTGAGTTGGGACCAAGGCTCTTGATGTCGAAATTGCATTGGATCATATGGTCATAATTTCCTGTGGCTTGAGGTTGTCCTTGGTTCTGGTTTTGGTTTGAGCTTGGACTTGAGGCCTATTTTATTGAAAAGGAGGCCTATTTGGTTGAGCTTGAGGTTGATAAGGCCTAGAACTATGAGCATGTTGTCTCTTGATAATAACTAACTCATTTCCAAAGCTTGTTGTACCTTGACTATTTCTTGTTGCCCTTTTGCTATTTCTTGCAAAGCCTTCTTAAGTTCTTGGGTTTCAAATGGATTTCTCAAGAAGTGGAAGCCTCGCTATTGCTTTGATTTCTTAGAGCTAGAACATGGGCTATTTTAGGTGCTTGACTTGTTGTAGGAGTTCCCATTTCCGGATATAGAGGCATTGGTGGCCTTGGTGCTAACTTACCGGCTTGAATGAGGTAATTTTCAGCTCTGATAGCTATGTCATAGGCACCTGGAAATGTTATTCCTCCCATGGATTGGATCATCATTGCTATATATGAATTTAGAGCTTTAAAAAGTAGAGGAATGCACCTTCTGCTACCGGCCTCACGAAAAATGGAATTCGGTCCCATGATCACTGGAATCGGAAATTGAAATCTGTCATCTACTCATTAGGATCCCTCTTGATGGTTGTTAATTGTTCCAATAAAGACAAATTGTCTCCTCTTTCTCTAAACTGATTGCAGAGGGCTATGCATATCTAGTCCCAATTTTGGATAGATCCCATTGTCAAGCTCCTAAACCATTGCAATGCCTTGCCTTTGAATGAGGAAGCTAGTAACTTGAATGCAACATCTACTTCATTTATTTCATGAATAGTGCAGATGTTTGCAATGTCTTTTATATGATCAACATGAGTTGTGTGATTCTCACCAGTGAAATAAGGGATATTTTTAGTGCTACCACTGGGATAGGGTTTTGAGCATTAAGTGCCAATGGGATGTTGCCTATAAAGTGAACATAAGGATTTGATGGACCTTGCGTGGTTTTTTGTGTAGATGTGCCATTATGATTGGCCTAAGAACCTTGTTTATTTGAAGGAAGGGTCTACTGGGTGGAGGTGTAGATAATGCTCTACTTGGAGGAGATGGTGATCTCTATGGTCTTCTTCCTCTTGTACCTCTACGCAGAGATAATTACAAGTACTCAAAATTACCTTCCTCTCTTTCTTGTGAACGAGTTTGGATCCTTCTCATATACTTAGAAAATATGTGTTTACTACGCCACCGCTAGGATTCTATTCCCTTTGGAGTCGCCGATGTGTTTAGAAATGAGCCTCAAAAGGATAGATTTTTCCAAGTCACACACACTTGAAACTTGACAAAATTAAATCAATTTGAAGGACTTATGTTTAATCTTTTCGGAGGTTAAAGTTTGTTTTGAACCAGATCCCAAAATCTCGAAATGCAGAGATCTCCAAACTTGAAAACCCCTAAAAGTCTGAAAATGAGGAAACCCCAAAATCCAAAAGTAGAAACTATGAAGTCCAAATTTCAAAAGGTCTAAAATTAGAGGACTCGATAAATCAAAATCTTGAAATTTTGGAAGGTCCAAATGTCGAAACCCAAAATCCCGAAATTGAAAAATCCTTGAAATTTTTAAAGTCAAAATTTCAAAATATAAAAATACCCTTTTGAAGCTTAGGTCCCAATCTATCAACTAGTGAAATTTGGACTTGTTTTAAGCAAGTTAAGCCCTTGAAAATTGATTTTGGAACTCTACCTATGAGGTGAAAGGTCCAAATTGAAAACTTGTAATTTTCTAAGTTTGAATTTCTTGAAAATACCTTCAAAGCTTGTGGAAAAGACTTCTTATCCCACTAGGCATGCCAAAAATATTGATGTGGAATCACAACACCCCTGATTGTTTGCAATTTGAAGGATTGAGACAATCAGTGTGATTGCATAACATGGAGCTTTTCCCAAAGTGTGGGACTTTACAAACGAGAAAGCTCTTTAGAGAAAGGCCGACTTCCTATTCTTGTATCTATCACCACTCACCAATTTGCAGAGAAACTAATATAAATTCTACCTAAATTTTACAAGGAGATAGGGAAGAAGGATTGCAAGAAAAGTAAAACCTAATTCTACTGGAGGTGATGCACTAATAAGGAATGATGAATACCTGCTTCACATAGAGATGAAAACTAAACAAGATTGAGGAGGATGAGGACACACCACCGAAAAATCAACTAACAATTATGAATCCATTCACTAATAAACACAGACCATTAAACATGTAACACAATCCAACATGCACAGTTAACCAAAGTTGTAATGAGAGATCGAAAGATGCAAATAACACAAAAGAGGGTTAAAATTTATCCACAGTGTCATATTATTGCTCCAAAATTGATACATTATACTAAAATGGCCAAGGGGCAAAAATTTGTATTACAGGTTTGAATGGGAGGTTTTTACCCCACAATATCACTTATAGACAAGAGAAGAAGGGAGAGTGAAAAGCGAGAATTATCCAACATTATAAAAATACCCATCCTTACAATTTATAATAGAAGATTTACAAAGGAGGAGAGTGAAAAAAAAGTCTGAATTAGCCCCAAAATCTTCAAAAACATTATTTTAATCCTGTAATGAGTGCCTTTTCATCTTCAAAATATTTTCTCCATTAATGGGGTTGCCTTGTGGTTGAAGAAACTGGCTGTGATTGAACCTCTGGTCTAGTCTAGCTCTTGTAGCTTCATGATGACCATATTTTTCACCAACCTTCATTAATGACTTCACCTACTACTACATTTCTTTTCATTCTCAAATTTTGGAGGTTCGTAACCTCCAAAATCCCAAAAATGATGATCCCATATTGTAGATCCTAAAATCACCTTTCCAATGATTATAAATTTGCAAAAAATGGTTAAGTACATTAGAAGATATTGCATTTTTACCTTGGATGCTTGACTGGATATTATCTTCGTAGGAACTAGATTTATTCATCACCATCAAAATATTCAATGAAAATCCTTTTAGAAAGTATAATTTTGGTAAATTTGGTGGAGTATAGCTAGAGATATGCCTATTTGAAGTTAGGGCCTAATTTAGGGTTCATAGAGCTCCATCAAGCTGGTTTGACCATCGAGCTACTTGCATAGGCCGCTGAGCTGTATATTTTCCATTGCACACAATCTGCTTCGGTGCTCGACGTATCCACATACATGTTTGACTCTCCTTTAAACTTGGTTTGAATTCTAAAGATGGTTCAACGGGCTTTATTGCATCGTTGGGTGGGAATGCCAATTTTTTGGGGTTTTCGGACTATTTCCTTTTGGACTTGGTGAGTACTCAACCTCAAGATGAACTCACCTTGACCTTTGAATGACCCTACCAGCAAAAACCGAAATCAACCAACTCCTGAAACCTCCTCGCTATGACACATCACTCACCCCTTTTAGGATTTTGGTACCTTCTGCTAAGGAATTCGCTACAGACTCCGCTTCGGGATCCTCGACTCGCCGACCACAAAATCCATTCCTCACCGACCCCAAAGGGGCTTTGACTCTCAAAATGCCGAGCCTATTTCAGACTTCGGCATTTCAGACCTTCATCATTCAAGCTCACTCCTTCGCCTAGGCGTGGTGAAAATATGAAGTCTCGAAGACTTTGGGCTTCGTGCATTCATCTCAATGCCGACCTACTTGGTCGTCCGAGCTACTTCTGCATCCACCATACTTCAACGAGCTCGCCAATTTCATTTTGTGACAACCAAGATGGATCGACTTCCAGGCCGAATTCATCCAACTCATCCCATTATGCTTTCACCTAGCTCAAAAATCCTCGACCATGCTTCATTGAATTTCTCACCAAATGAGCCTCCCTCTCCCCACCTTGCGACTTGTTCGGTCTAACCCGATTTGCATTGGCCCATCCCGGTGCATCCACCACCGATCTTCACATTTCACACTAAGGTTGGTTCAAGCTCCTTGGATCCCTCGGCGAGCCACTTCCTACCACTGCGACCGAACTCCAACCTTGTTTGGCTCGACTCTCAAGCCATTCGATTTTTCTTAGAGCTTGGCTCTCGATCTCGGTTATGCCTTCAATCTCATCGCAATGCATAAGCTCGCTATTCCCACCACTTAGTTTCAACTTCAACAAGTTCAACTCATCCCTTCCGAGATCATCATTTCCATAGCTCGTTGAAGCGGGTTCTTCGACAATGCGGCTTGGTGCATGAACCTGAACTCTCCATTCGAGTTCCGCTCCACATTAACTTGCTCAAGCCATATTGTAACTCGACCCTTCCCCTTCAAAGTGTGAGCTCGCCGAGCTACTCGGCAAGCTGTTTTGAGCTCGATGCCTCAATAAGCTCCTATAGGACATTTAATCACATTTTTCCATTCTTAAGGGGATTTTTTAATTTCTTGGGTACTAGAGGCTATGGGAAGACCATAGAATATCTTGAAGGTGATTTTTGGAATTTTTCTCATTTTGACCCGTTGCGGGCCGGGTTGGCCAATTTTACATGGGGAAAAATTAGTCAACAATTACCAACTATAGTGCCCACCCATGTGGGACCTAAACACAAGACCAAACATAATTGAATATACATTTTTTTTTCCTTTCATATTACTTAGTACAACTATGCAAAACCCAAAGGTTCATAAGGGTTTTCATGACACCACATGTAACATTACACCAACATGTAGAACACACAAATGTCAACATGACACAATGTGCAACCAACATCACACCTAGATAAATGAGCAAGTATGAGACTACGACACAATCACGACATGAACAACACGAATTGACACCTTCCACACTATCACATTTTCAGGGTTCAATATTTGTCGTGTTCAAAATCTAATTCAAGCCTTAAAGGTTTGAAGAGAATATAACATGAAAAACATACATTTTCCTTTTTCTCTAGATTCCATTTCCCTTTCTTTGTTTAACACTCAACTTAAGATGATTTCCACTTCACTACCATTTACATTTTCTTATTTAACCTTAAAGGTCTTGAATCCATTAATCACGAGAGAAGTAGTTTCATTCAGAATGATACACATTATTTATTTCGTTTCGGGTTTAATTTATAAAAAGCACACTTAACCACATGAAAGTGTTAACATTGGTTTAAAGGGAAACATGCAAGGAATAAATCCCCTCTTCTCAAAGCTTCAAAAATCTATTACACATTGCGAATATATTAAAAATAAGTGTCCACTAATTGATTCGCATTTTGATTGCCATTAATTTGCAAAACCCAATGTTAGTTCCAAACATTTTGAACACATAATGCCACCCAACACATGTTCTTGTACTATGGGTTCATTTCTTTAGGAACATGGTTACTCATCATTTTATATAGTTTTCATTTTGAGGCAAAAGGTCTTACGACGTTAAGAGGAAAATCTTACGCTAATCTTATGCTTTTGGTACATCTATAAGACAAAGATGATCGAGAGCATTTATACACTACAAAAGAGTCACATGCGGTTTGTGTTCAAGTCAAAGGTCAATGTTATAAAATATCTTGTTCTCAAAGGAGATATCTCATAATATCTTTAATATCGAAAATGGAGACTTAACAAGGAGTAAGGAACAAGTCACAATTCTCACCTTTCTAATGGGTCAACATCCTACCATTAACAAACCCATATGTTAAGGTTTAGATACCAAAATATGTCCACATATAACCCTCTAAAAAATTCCTAGGATTAGTTTTAAGATTTATTCCCAAATATCCCAAGGGATCTGCACCCTATCACAGGCCAAAGCTAGTGTTCAACAACTTAATCCCCCAAGACCTCAAAAACTCAAAGGTGTTCCTATAATCAAGGGCTAAGGAAAACACTTCCCTTCATAAGGTGTAGTGATGTCCCAAAAGGTGCTCGATTACACAAAAGAAACAAGGAATGAGGTTAAGCTCAAGGGGAACATTCCATACCACAAGGGTTGATATTTCAAACCATAAGTTTGGTTGACGCTTTCCGCCAAAAAGGAAACACACACATGCAAATTGTTAATTTTATTGAAGGCTAAGAGATTTCCTAGGTCAATACATCACTATCCGATAGGAAAATTACACCATTACCAGGTTACTACCATCAATTTTACTGGTACAATCACATCCAAATTTATGATGTTACAAACAATTTTAAATAACATGATTTCAATTTCATTCTCTTGATGATGATTCATGTATAATAAAAGGGGTCCTCTTACATCATTTTCCAATGCAACAAGATAAAATAAACCTCATTTACCTAACCAAATATACCGAAATAAGACTAAGTGTGGAAATAGTCAAGCATGAAAAAGTCAACTCTGAAGAAATATAGTACGTTTCAATAACATGCAACAATATGGTATACATCATGGAAACACTAAAATAATGCATTTCATTCATAACAATATTGCTGATATATTCTATAAAATTACATTGCTTTCAGATAGCATGCTAATAAAAGACACAAGTGTCGTTGTACTTCTCCTATTATCCGGTACCTGCAACCACCGTAGGGTCAATCCTAGAACTGGTATGGAAATCCCCTACACTCAAGCATAAATCCACACATTCATCATTTCAAACAATTTCAAATAAAGAGTAGAGAGAGGTAGAGATAGGGAGAGAGAAGAAGAGAGAGTTCGTTTCTCACACATTCACACTTTCACATTCATTTGCACTTTACGTTTTTTGTTCTAGAGAGAGAGAGTAAGGATGAGAGAGAAGGTTAAGAGACATTTTATTTTCCATTCACTAACCATTTACATTTCATGTCCATTTTCATTTCATTTCAAACCAATTTACAGTTTCCAATTCACTTACATTTTCAAATACAACCAAAGTATCATAGTCATTTCGTAGAGAGAAGAGGGAGGAGAGAGAAAACACCATACATTTCAAAATCCATTCATACAAGATAAAATATCAAATAATACTCTACATAGCATTGAGATGATATGAGAAAGGTCTCACGCATGGTTAGAGGTCAAACGAGACCCTCAGAAGGAGTTTCTAGCTAAAGTAGCAAGTTGAGAAAACTGACCAAAACAACAAAAGTTCCTACAAACTGGGTCCCAAAAACACTCATCTTGAGTTCAAGCAAAAATTTGGACGATTCCCACTTATTCCCCTATATAAAGAGACTTCATCTAATTAGACGAAGTTGAATACGACGAATAATGCTCAAGTTACAAGGGTATCCTCGAGGCTGATAATTGTAAAAGTAATTGAAATTTTCTATCTCACAACGATTGAAGGGCATCAAAACCAACTTGCAAAACTAATACCTGATAGTTTTTTTGCATAACCAAGAGTTGGTTCCAATTTTATTATTAGAATTCTAGAGGTAGGTGGCGGTAGTTTTCAAGTTTCACTTAAATGAAGAGGCATCTGCAAGCCGGAACCGATCGCATTTTATTAAATTGAACACGTCACCACAAGTGAATGATATACTAAAATGGGCTTTAAGAATCGACTTTTACAAGAGTTAAAACAAGAGATATAATTTTCCCCACGGTTTCCTATGTTACCAGGGATCTAATTACAAGTTCTGGATTCACAGTACATTTGGGTGTCGCGCTCCATGCCCACGATTTCCAAGGCTAGTTTTTCTATGCTTTGAAGGTTTTCTTTTTGGTAAAGGTTGTAACATTCATTCTATATTTAATTTATATGATCCAAATTATTGAAAACCAACCACATAAGACACGATATAGTGCATAATTTAAATTCAAGAAGAAGGGGAAAACCATACCTTTTTCACACAATTCACTGTCACCACATTCAATGGTTGATGACTGTTCATAATTGCTCCAAACCTCTTATTTTGCCCCATGCCAAGACCATGAATTTTGAAGGGGATTTTTGTCAAATGGTTCACGAGCGTTGATCATGCTTCTCATGTTTTGCAAACATGACTATCAAGACACCAGACAACATTTTAAAACAATCTAGCTTTCCATGAAACTTTAACGCATGTCCATGCACTGCTCTAACCTTCCATCTTGGCACAGGATGGAAGTAAAATGGCATGGCTGTGGAGACTGGTTTCTCACCAGTATATGCGCATTTTACTGAAGTTTCCAAGGTCTATTTCAACAACCCCATTTGGTGCGCACCCAAAAAACAATCACAGTCCTTAAGACCACATTTTTGGAGGCATTTAGCTAAATAGATCTCTTGCCTTATTTAAGCTCCCATCGTTTGGAATACATGGCTAATAAGGTGCTTGTAGCTACCCCAAAGGATGAAAACATCTGAATCAAATCTCTACTGGAAGCGCATGCCCTCTTGATCTAATCCTGTAATCATTGGTGCCCACGCGACCACACTAAAATGTGGAAATTTTCCAAATGGTTCGCGACTTTCCACAGGGTCTATGTAACTCCTCTCTGTGGCATCTCATAGCTTAAATATCAGTCTATGTGGCCACATTTATTTGCATTTTAACTAACTCAATTTCCCTACGTAAGCCCATTCGAAACTGCTATGGCGTCCCAAACACCCAGTCCACGCAGCCATATTTTGTGACATTTGATAAACAACTCATGTGGGTTATGCTTACCTCCAAAATTTGCATACATATCTACATGCAGAAGAGTAGATAGAGAGGATTTTGGGTCAAATGGGTTGAATTCCCTCCTGGCCAAGTAATTTCAATAACCTCCCCTATGTACATTTGCAACACATAAAGTTTCCCTAAGGAAATTAAATAAAGAAAATCCTCCTTCCAAAGAAACCAGACCACGTCCATACTCTGTTACTAGCTTCACTTAGACACAGATTGGGTGGCAATAAGAGGCAGGGGTAGGGGAAATGCTGGAAAAGGAAGTAGAGTTTGCTTTAAACCTTCCAATGGCATCTGCTGAAAGTTTCTAAGGACATTTCAACAAAGCCTCTACGGCCTGCAGGGCATGCTTCCACCACAAAAAAAATCAAACAAATGACATAGACCATACCCAGGAAACCATGGCATTCCACCATCTTGCTGAATCATGGAGGTATTCCCAACCACCATATGCATGCCCAAAATTACATTCTCTGACCAAAATTTTCCAAAAATCATCTCATGGCAGGCAACTTACAAAACCAAGAAGAATTTCATTAATTCACTCACGGCAAACCAAAAATACAATACCCAAGGATTTACATTAATTCCTCTTGAAATGAGGTTTGGCTCAAGCTCCAAAATAAATTTGGAGAGATTTTAGGATAAAAAAGAATTATTTATTTTTAGATGAGATATATTTCATCACTCTAATTTCATGATTATTATTATTATTTAAGTTTGATTCAAGCAAACTATCAATCGCTGCCCTAAGACACTGCTTTACCACGAAATAATTTTCATTTGAAAATTAAGTGAATTCCTTTTATTGATAACGAAATATGCTTGAGTTAGATCGATGTTTAACATTATAAATAAATTTATAAATATTTCAAACTCAAGGTTTGCGAATGATTCGAGTTGGATGAGTCGCGAGAAGAATGACTTCACCTCACCAATTGACGACACGGGGATGATCCTAGGGTTCCAAAAGGTTAGTCCGAGAAAGGACACTTTAAAACTTCCCTTATTATATTATCATCAAAAATGTTTAATTTAAAATCTACCATTTTACAAATTATTCATAACGTCATCATGACGCTAGAACAACGAACTCACTCAAAACAAGGCCGAATCGATCCCACACAACTACAATCAAGAAGTGGTAACAAGAGGGGCACTACAACATGTACAAATAAGCACTTATGGGAAAGCTTGACTTAATTGTATTTTTCCTTATTCCACAAGGGAAAAGGAAAAGGAATTTGACAAGCATATCAAGGTGCACTACATAGCTATACAATATATATTTTCCTTTATTTAATAATAAAACATAAATATTTATTAAAAATACAAGTAAAAATGATACCGTCAAGATTCAAATCGTCTTATTTGCCTTGATTTTTTATTTCTTGTTGACAAACTATACTTGTAGAAAAATACATTCTAGAATCCATCACCTAATAAAACATGTGGCTTTATTAGCTTATTTCATGTGCATGGAGTTATAAGCACAATGTTGTTCCTGCTAATAAGTTGATAGTTGTTTTACTTATTTTATGCACATGACATAAAATGAATGAAAAGTTGAGATTAAATTCAAACTATTTAATTAAGACATTTACAAAAATAATTGGAATTTGTTTAAGCAAGTTAATGTGATTACTTAATTTAGAATTGACAATACTAATGAAGAATGAGTTACTTGAATGATTGTGGACTTCTATCACTCATGGAGGGTGTTATCGTAGCTACAAATGATTTGTAAGTGCTTTGTTAAGCGTTTTGTCCGTGAACAAATGGTTGACAGTGTTTAGACAACATTGGAAGACTTAGACCCCTATGATGTATTGAAAACGTTGGGTTTTATCGAGAATGTTTGGGAGTTTTCTACTTCGAGAGATGCTTCGTCTCTATCTATTTTACTCTTCTAGATAATTAGGAGCTTTTCAATTTTGCATGACAAGTACCAATTCTAATCCTTTTTGTCCAAATCTTAGTTATGCTTCCAAGACCACAAAGACCCCTTAAAAGGGGGTTAGCGTTTTAGGATAGATAATGTCACCACACCCCCAATGATATAGTGAACATTTCCTACATTTCAATAGTTTGAAGAGGATCAAGTCACATATAGTTCTTGTTAGGTTGTGGATCCTATTTTCATGTGAGAAAGTGTTTAAGAATGTACACTAAGAGTACTGTACACTTTCCACAGTTGTCCCATCGGGGTTTGGGGCTGCAGCCCCCGAGAAATTTATTTTGGCCTTGAAATGTGCCCGATATACTAGGAAACATGCTTTTCTCATATGGGCGGTATTCTTGACCCATAGGTTTATGGGACAGTTTTGGCCCATGGTGTTGATACCCACGGTTTTGTAAAACTAGCTTAAGTAGTTGTCTACTTATGTGGTTTTGTGCATATGGTAGTATATATGTAACATTGCAGATGTGTATGAATTCAGGTGTGAATTTCAGAGTTTTTGAGCATAGCTCTAAACAGATCTGGGTATTGTATTGAGAGAGAGGTGGCTTGTAATAAAATCTGAGCAAGTGATTCTTGGTGGACATAGCCCAAATTGGGTGAACCACATTAAATACTATCTCTTTGTGTTGTGTTATTTTTATTCTGCACTTTTATTTCAGATCTGTAATATTTTCTACATATTAGTTTCTACTATTACGATCTCATGAGGGACTGCTTATTCCACATATTATATCCCTTATTTCCTAACAATTGGTATTAGAGCCTGGTTTGGTCTATTGAAGTGTTGAATCACAAGGAAAGTTTTAGCTTGAGTGGGAGCTATGGCAGATGATGGAAGATCAAGGGTTGATAAATTCAACGGGTAGAATTTTATTCTTTGGAAGATGCAGATGGAAGATTACCTTTATTAGAAGGATCTTTATATTCCATTAGTCTGAGAAGGTGAACAAACCCTCAAGCATGAAGGATGCAAAATGAGATTTGCTAGATAGGAAGACACTTGGGAAAATATGGTTGTGTCTTGCATCTTCGGTATTATTTAATGTTTCAAAGGAAAATACTACAAAAGAACTGATGGATGCATTAGGAAGTTATATGAAAAACCCTCTCGCTTCTAATTAAATATTTTTAATGAAAAATTTGTTTAATATGAAGATGTCTGAGAATGGTTCAGTAGTAGATCATTTAAATGATTTTAATACGGTTGTAAATATGCTAGCTTCGGTTATAATAGAATTTGATGAAGAAGTTAGGGATTTATTAATTTTGTGCTCTTTACCTGAGAGTTGGAATAGCCTAGTAATGGCGGTAAACAACTTGGTTCTAACTAACTCAAAGTTGAAGTTTGAGGATGTTGTAAGGGTGATTCTAAGCGAGGAAATATGAAGAAATTTTTTTGGGAATCTTCTACTTTAGGGAATGCTTTGACAATGGAAACTAGAGGGAGACAAAGAATAGAGGAAGCCATGGAAAATCAAAGGATCGGGAAAGGTCAAAATCCAAAAGCAAGATAGTATGCTAGCACTATGGAAAGTATGGGCATGCAAAGAAGGAATGTTGGGAGCTTCGGGACAAGAAGAAACAATAGGAAGAAAACAAGGAGGCAAATGTGGAAACGGGTAATGTATGTCAGGATGATTTGATTCTTTCTTTGCACAATATTACTGAATCTTGGGTTTTAGATTTGGGGGCTTCTTTCCATGCTACTCCACATAGGCATTATTTTGTTGATTATGTTCAAGGAGATTTTGGGCATTTTTTTCTTGGTGATGATGAGCCTTGCAACATAGTTAGAAAATGTTCTGTTCAGGTTAAGATGCAAAATGAGAATACTTGGCTATTGAAGGATGTCAAACATGTGCCTACATTAAGATGAAATTTGATATCGTAGGGCAATTGGGAAGTGATGGTTGTACTATGATATTTACAATGAGACTCTTGGAAGGTTACCAAGGGTGCTCTTGTGGTGGCAAGAGGTAAGAAGGTTGGAACCTTATATTTAACCACTTATATCACTAATGTTTGTAATCTTGTGGCTTCAGAAGTAGATACAACATTGTGGCACTATAGGCTCGGTCATATGAGCCATAAGGGCATGGAGATCATAAAGAAGGATTTTCCTAATATACAAAAACATGTTTGGAGTTTTGTGAGGACTACATATATGGGAAATAGAAGCGAGTAAGGTTTCTCAAGGTTGAACCTATAAAGAAAGAGAGTAAGTTAGAGCTGGTGCATTTTGATGTGTGGGGGCCGACTCAGGTATCATCTCTTGGGGTTCAAGTTATTATGTTACTTTTATTGATGATGCAACAAGGAAAGTTTGGGTTTATCATATTAGAAACAAATATGATGTATTTGACACTTTTGTTAAATGGAAAGCCTTGGTAGAGAATGAAATAGGTCTTAAGCTAAAATGTCTCAGGTCAAATAATGGAGGGGAGTATTGCAACAATGAATTTGATGATTATTATTCTAAGAATGGAATCTATAGGAAAAAGATGGTTCCAGAACTCTACAATAGAATGGGGTGTCAGAAAGGATGAATAGAACAATAATGGAATGTGCTAGGAGCATGAGGTTACATGTAGGAATGCCTCTTTCTTTTTGGGTAGAAGCGGTGAGAACTGTGTACTTGATAAACAAAGGACCCTCAAGTGCCTTGGATGGAGGCATACCTGAGGAGGTTTGGTATGGTAAGAAAGTTGATTATTCATTTCTTAGAGTCTTTGGATGTGAGGTGTTTGTCCATATAGACAAGGATGATAGGACCAAGCTAGAGGCTAAATCAAAAAAATGTACTTTCATTGGTTATAGTGGTGATGACTTTGGATATAAATGTTGGAGTATTAAGGACAAGAAAAGCATTCGATCTAAGGACGTGGTCTTTAAGGAGAAAGTCATGTATAAGAAACAATTGTAGGAAAATAGGGAAGAATCTCAAAATAATATGTACCGGTAGAGGATCTTTCGGATGGGAAAGTAACACATGAATCAATTCGGGAAGATCCTCTATAGGACCCTAAACTCCTATATTGAGGAGGTCTTCTAGGGTAAGAAGAGAACCTGAATGTTTTTCTCCTTCTCTTTATTATTTATTACTCACTGATAGTGGAGAGCCAGAGAGATTTGATGAAGCAATGCAGGTAGATGCCATGAAGAAGTGGGACCAAGCCATGGATGATGAGCATCAGGATCTCATGGAGAACTAGACATGGGATTTGGTGAAGCTACCCGAAGGCAAAAGAGCATTATAGAACAAGTGGGTGTATAGAGTCAAAGAGGAAGAAGGAGGCAAGAAAAGATACAAGGCCCGATTGGTGGTCAAGGGGTTTGCACAAAAAAAAAGGTATAGATTTTGATGAGATTTTTTCTCCTGTAGTAAAAATGACTTCAATTAGAACTGTTCTTGGAATAGTTGCAGTAGAAGACTTGCACTTAGAGCAGCTTGATGTAAAGACTGCATTTCTCCATGGTGATTTGGAGGAGGATCTATATATGCAGCAACCAGAGGGCTATGAGGTCAAAGGTAAAGAGGATATGGTGGGAAAACTGAAGAAGAGCTTGTATGTCTTGAAACAAGCTCCACGTCAATGGTATAAGAAATTTGATAGCTTCATGATGGAGCAAGGCTATATTAGATTCCATTCTAACCATTGTGTGTATACAAAGAAATTTGAGGATAACAGATTATATTATCCTGTGTTTGTATGTGGATGACATGTTGGTTGTAGGTAAAAACATGCAAGAAATAAAAGTACTCAAGAAGCAACTAAGTGAATCCTTTGCTATGAAGGATTTTGGGGTAGCCAAAAAAATTCTTGGTATGAGGATATCTCGGGATAGGAAGGAATGGAAGCTGACTTTATCTCGGAAGAGTACATTAAGAACGCTTGGGAAGTTTAATATGCAGGGTGCTAAACTGGTTAGGACTCCTTTGGCGAGCCATTTAAAGTTATCAAAGGTGCGTTGTTCCAAGACAGAGCAAGAGAGAAACCAAATTTCTAAGGTACCTTACTCATCAATGGTTGGAAGTTCGATGTATGCCATGGTGTTCACCGGTCTTGATATTTCCCATGTAGTGGGAGAGATGAGTAGATTTATGAGTGATCTAGGTAGAGATCATTGTAGGTAGTAAAGTGTATCCTTCGGTATTTGAGAGGGACCGTGGGGACAAATTTATGCTACAGTGGATTAGAAACCACTTTGAGTGGTTATGTAGATTCAGATATGGGTGGAGATGTAGACATTGGGAGGAACACGACAGATTATATTTACACCGTAGGTGGGATAACAAAGAGCTAGATTTCATGACTACAAAGTGGTGGCTTTGTCAACCTCAAAGGCTGAATATGTTGTTGCCATAAAGGTAAGGAAATAAATGACTTAGTTACAATAATTTCTTGAGGAGTTGGGGCATAAGTAGGAGGAAGGAAAGCTGCATAGTGATAGTCAGAGTGCTATACACCTAGCTAAGAAATTTTCTTTCCACTCTAGGACGAAGCATATATAGTTAATGTACCATTTTTGAGGACAACCTTGGAGGAAGAGAAGTTCAAGCCGGAGAAGATTCATACCAATCAAAATCTTGCAAACTTGATGACCAAGGTGGTCACAAGGGAAAAACTGAAGCTGTGTTCAACTTTAGTTGGTCTTCACATGAAATTAGTGAAGGGTTGAGAAGCTTACTCAGAGGAAAAATAGTCTCCAAGTGGGAGATTGTTAGGTTATGGAGTCTATTTTTATGTGAGAAAGTGTTGAAGACTCGTACACTAAGAGTACGATACATTTTCCACAGCTTGTCTCATGGGGGTTTTAGGGGTGCAACCCCGAGAAATTGTTTTTGGCCTTAAAATGTGCCTGATATACCGGGAAATGTGCTTTTCTCATATGGACGGTATTCTTGACCCATAGCTTTATGGGACGGTTTTGGCCCATGGTTTTGATACCCACGGTTTTCTAAAACTGCTTAGCGAGCTTATTTACTTATGTGGTTTTGTGCATATGGTAGTATGTATGTAACATTGCATATGTGTATGTATTCAAGTGTGAATTATGTAGAGTTTGTTGAGCATATTTCCAAATAGATCTGGGTATTGTATTGAGAGAGTGGTGGCTTGTAATAAAATATGAGCAAGTGAATTTTGGTGGACGTAGCCCAAATTGGGTGAACCACATTAAATACTATCTCTTTGTGTTGTGTTATTTTTATTTTGCACTTTTATTTCAGATTTGTAATATTTTCTGCATATTAGTTTCTACTGTTGCGATTATGTGAGGGACTGTTCCGCATATTTTATCCCTTATTTCCCAATATTTATCCCTCTCAATGAGTGTGTATAAAATCACTTGCTCAAACAATTGGCATTATTTTAGATTGACATTTGACATATGTAACTTTTTCCTATTTAATTTTAGATTTAGCTCCATGGAATTCTCTCGAGCTTCTTCTTGTGAGATTATTGATTTACTTCCGCTTTGATAATGATCCCTAATATAGTGGAAATTCTCTAAGAGAGGTGAGGTGTCTAAGGCATGTGAAAGGTGAGTGAAAAAGGTCGTACACACACACACACACACACACACACACACACACACACACACACACACACACACACACACCATGGCCCTTTGTTAATTTATAGCCATATTGAACACATGAAATCTATCTACAATGACCTAATGGAGATTTTCCCGTTTGAAAATTAGCCATTGAAGGCCCTAGACACTACCAAAAACAAACCTTGTCGCATGAACCAAAATTGTTTGACTTTATAGGTAGCATCTTGGGAGTGCAAGAGGTGGTTCTATGGTATGGATAATGTTTGCTAGGATTTTGGAGTGTTCATGTATAAAAAGAAGTAATATTCAATAGATATTGGTAAAAAATAGAGGCGACTAAGACAACAAGTTGACATATTTGTAAAGTGTTCTCAATAGTTAAATATATGTGTTTTTCCATGTGCATCAAAGTATGTCAAAGTTCCAAAGACCAAATTTAGGTTTCTGTAGAGCGCCCCCTTTAAATCTAATATTAAAAATGATAAATTAAAACAAATAACATAAATTTGGTACTTGATATAATTGGGTGTGCTATTGATAGATATGCCTAGAATACACCATATGGTACATGTTAATTTTTCAAGAAAATGTGTATATTAATGTCTTATCATTAAGAAAAATATAAAATAATCCAAATTATTATAATTATTGAATTTGAAAGAGCTAAGAACGAATACACCTAATGGTAAATGACCCAAGTTTCCACTTTGGAATGCACTTGTGTTGATTTGGATAGTGTTAATGCCAGGGGGTCTCAAATGGCCCACTTTATATAGTGTAAATTAATACATCCTTTCTTCATCTTGGATAAATATTTGAATACGAGTGTTCATATTACTCCTCAAGGCGGGACCTTGACTCGGATATGTGAAGGTTGAATCATTTGTTGCAGAAAAATATCAACCCAAAAGTGAATTGCGTATGATCGATTTCTCCTCATTGATCATGAAATATAAAAGCAAATTTGTACATTGATAACATCTATTCCGCAAGTGATCATTTTCTCCTCAAAGTGCTAGAATGTACTAATTTTTCCTTAGAATGTTATAGAATATCCGAGTTGTTATTCAAAGTCATTTAAAATATCATAAAATATCTCAATCATTCCTTAGAATGCCATAGAATGTTGTCATTTTCTCTTTAAAATGGCATAGAATATCTCAATTATTTCTCAAAGTCATGCAGAATGTCACAAAATATATCAATTATTCCTTATAATGTCATAAAATGTTTTCATGTTCTTTTCATAATGTTAAAGAATATTTGAATTATTCCTCAAAGTCATGTAGAATGTCATCATTATATCTCGTTTGACACATCCAAATCATTAAATTTGTCTTACGATGTGGAATGCTCTTTCTAACATGATCTAGATTTCTAAAAAATCCCAATGTATACCCCTTTTGAAGTGAGGGATGAAGCATGCAAATCACTCATTTTTATAAAATCAATTATAGAAAACATCATAATCATAAAAATCCCATATAGTCATATTAGGATATGTCATTATATAAATATTTGATCTTTCAAGTAGGTATATACATGTCTTCCAAAGACATAGTATTTAATTTTCAATAACACATGAGATATAATCATGTAAATTTACTAGAAATAAGTCTCAATGTCAAATAGATATATCCATGCGAACTCTTAATAGTATCACACTAGTATTTTGGGTAAGTACATGGAAATGGGGGGCCAAAAGGGGGTCTTAAGTGGACACTTTTTTCTGAAAAATAAAACACTTTAGCTTGTATGATTTATTTGAGATAGTTACACTCAAAAGTTGAAGATGTTATAAGAACTGTATGAATTGTAGCATTTCAAGTCTAGTTTCTAAACTAATCATTTTTTTGAAAATGGTTAAGCGTAAGTGGGTTAAAGATCTAAAATGTCAACAATTGCTCCTGTTCTTGTAAAAAAACATAGTAGATAGTTAGTTGTGCCCCCACCCCCCGCCCCCATTTTTTGAGCACTATTAAGTATTTTTGAAAATCCTTTGGTAGAAAGATAGATAGGAGCATCTAGTTTGGGATAAATTTAATTTTTATTTTTTTATGATTTTAAAAGTACAAAGATTTTGATAATTAAAAAATAATGAATAGCGAACCGTGTCCCCCTAATTACGTCAAAATTATCGAAAATTAGATTTTTTTGAATTTGGAAACAAAAGATACAGACAAAAGATAAGCGTTTACAATCACTAAAAATAGAGGTATAAAAGACATAGTTTGAAATGCATATAAATGGAAATTTTAAAATAATCAAAAAATATAAAAAAGTATATATTTAGAAAGAGGATAGTTTTCTTGATGTTGTAGGTAAATTTTTAAGAAAGATTGCAATCATTTTTGTAGGATTTATCATGGTGAAAGATGGGTTTTTTCATTTTTCATTAAAAACACATAGATTGTTGTGCTGTAATAGGCCTAAGGCTCAGTTCTGGAAACCAAAGAAATTCCAAGCCTAGAAAAGCTTGGTTTGTGTGCATAATTAAAGGAACGCGTACACGTTTCTTAGATTATGTGTAATATATGTGTTTGTGGGAGCCTTGTACTTACTAAAATAAATGTGTAAGTATAAGAAATAAATCATATAATTTAAATTTATTCTAGTAGATATAAGAAATTAGGGTCACTATGCACCTTATAGAACTAGTCTCACAACTCCATGAGTCATGGTATATGAGAGTTTTTATAATCTAATCTGTTTAGTACATAGGTATTTTTAGGATTTCGAATTCGCCTAAAAATTTTAGGGTTTAAGTTCTACAATCGATGTTTATTTTAGAAAATAATATAGTCATTGTTTAGGTTTTGAGGCCTTTTGGATTGTTTACTGACATTTGTAGGGGTGTTCGATGTGTCAAAATTAGATTTTACAAACCTCACAAATCTCAAAGGAACCAAAAACTGCTCAAATATATGGACTCATGAAATTCCTTATAATACATAAAAAATCAAAACACATGTACATGTTTTTATTAATTTGAAAATCCTTTACGACATCTACAAATACTACTCCCATTATTGGGATTGTTACAAAAATAAACAAAAATTCTAAAGCTATTACAATGGTGTTTCTTTATGACCCTTTAAAAGTTTCACTTGTTTCATGAGACTCAGCTCATCTCTCTACTCCTTATCACTCTAACCCCTTAAATGGTAGACTTGAATCACTTCATGCACACATCATGCTATTTCACTTGTGTAATCAATGCACATTATACAATTCACCATCACCAAAATTTTGTGTTGTACTTTCCTTCTCCATTATCCTCCTCACCATCCTTGTATGTGTTATGCGACTAAATCCCCAAAGATTTAATCATTAAAGAATTTTTGATTTATGTAAATAATAACAAGTTTGAATTGAGATTCTTTGTAACAAATGTGTTTTAATAAACTATTGTAAAATAAAAATGGGTGTGAACAACCCGAGCATTTGATTAAAGAGGATTAATTAAAGTGAAAGGTGTGTGAACCATTGTGTTAGTTCATAACTACCTATGAAATATTATAAAAAGGGATATGAAAGTGCAAAGAGAACATGGTGAATTATGAATTATGATTGTGATTGGAGAGGAAACAATTACAAGGAGTTTGAGCAAGAATGTGTAATTGTATCCAAGATTGAACTTGTGGAGTAATTCCAAAGTTGACCAGGTATAGACAGAAGTGGGCAAGAGAGAGGGGCACCAGAGGTGTCCTAACCGTGGGTATAACGTACAACCTCGGATGGTTCCTAGCCAAGGCAAGGTGAACATACACTAGGTGTATAACATTTCCTCTCAATAGTGTGGCCATAGTTTGGTGTCTATTACCTGAGTGTGCATTGGAATTTTGTATTAAATTCCTGATCATTTGTCTCAGATAAGTTCTCTCTGTAAAACTATGTAATCCCTATTGACAGTTAATAGAAAGAAGTTAAAACTTATGCTTATTTAGATAAATGTGCAAGTGAATGTATTTTGTTTATTTTAATATGTATATTGATGAAATATGTAATTGTTTTATAAAGAACAACGAATTGCAGGATTTTAGATATGTATGTTTTTTTAATTTTAAGAGGATTTTGTATAAAGTAATGTAGAATAAGAATTGATATATGTAATCGACTGTAATTAGTAGATTTGTAGATTTTGTTGTAGTCTGTTTAGATTAGGGAAAAGTTACATTTCATTTGGTATCAAAGAAAATTATACTCATTCAAAGCATTCTCACATTGTCTACATCATTCATTCTACATTTAACTTGGAATTTATGATGTGACATCCTATGATTTGTCACTGTATTTCCTTCATGTCTTACATGTTTTTTAAGTGTTTGTAACTCCTTGTCTTTCTTGTAAATGTCAATTTTGTTGTAAATTTCAGTTTATTCCGTTAACTTGAGTCTACGGAATACCCTTTTGTTGTGAGGTTGACAAGTGTCCCTTCCTTATTTGATTTCCAGACCTGAAATTCATTAAAACTTGGCCAATTTTGTGAACTTCACATCCACTCGGAGCCATCTCTCAAAAGTGTGCTTTGGAATGCTTTGCCATGTGTCCAATTTCATTGTTGGATTGTTGCCAAGTGGCGCCCTCGATTGTTCACATTTCTCTTTGTTTTGCGGTAGTGTCTTCTATATTTTTGCTACAGACCAAAAATCTTCCTTGAATATGGTAAATTCCATGGTTCTAAGTCTCTTGCTGCACCACAGTGCCTTCATCCTAACCAAAATGCCGACACGTAGCCTCTTCTATAGTTGTTGATATTTCGTGACTTATCCTTGTTTTGTGCCTTTCCTAGACCTCCACGACTTCTATTAGAATTCTGCAGCTTCCTAATACAAAATCCTTTATTACACGGATATGTTGACATGTTACCACCCATGGAACACTGTGGATCTCTTCCTTTGTTCCAGTCTTCTTCTTCTTCCTTTTACTTTGTTTTGCAGATGTTTTCTCCTTTACACGGGATTTTATTTGTTACTTGGGTATTGTCTTCCATTCGTGGATTTTTCTTTGTTGTGTAGGTATGTTCTTCCCTTCGTGGATATGAAAATTCATCTTAGGTTTATATATTGTTGTACATATATATATGTACAATATAAAACAATTATAGTTGGTAATTCGAGTAAGCCCTAAATATAATTAAAATTAAATAACATTGACATAAAATATACAAATAATATAAATTAAATCTTCAACAATAAATTATTTTGTCAAGGGTTAACAATTCAGGAAAATGTGTGAATACTCGAGAAATTAAAAATATTTTGTTCTTGGTAAAAAATTGGTTAAAAAGGAAGTAATTATTTTCTGTGAGTGACATCAGTACATGAGTAAATTATGGTGACTTTCTCACAAGGATGAATTATGTACACACAGAGTGGAAGCCAAATTGATTTTGGATGGAATGGATTCTCAAAATGACATGGATTACAATGAATTAGAGTGCCAAAATAGCATTGGGTAGGGAAGTAAATTATTTATTTGAGCAATTAGAAATGTTCAAAAATCAATTTACGAAGCTAAGGATAAATATGATAAATGTGATAAATCAGAAAATAAAGTAAACAAGAGAAAACGATCTTATTTATATGATGATTCTATTTCTAATAAAATAAATGATTCTTCTAGTTCTTCTAATTCTTCTAATGATGAGAAAGAAAGTTCAAGTAATAATTTTAAGGAAATACAAAGCTTTGATTGGAAAATTAAGTTTCCTGAATATGCAGGGGAAGTAGGAATATGAGAACAAGCTGAAACTTGGTTAACTAGTTTAGAAAGATATTTTGAATTGTAGAATACTAGTAAGTTAGGTTGAACACAAATAACTTCTTATCAATTGAAAAATGCTTCCCTTAACTGGTGGGAAGATACATTGAGATTTGAAAAAATTAAAGCCCATAAAGTTCCATGGAATAAATTTAATTTTTTTAGGAAGAAGTATTTATCTGAACATTTCTTACAACAAAGGAAAAATGAATTCTTTGATTTAAAACAATGTTTAAAAACTATCAATGAGTACAAACAAATTTTTGAGAACCTAAATAAATTTGTGTCTTTCATTTTGGAATTGATGAGATAGTCGATTTATTAATGGTTTAAGAGAGGAATATAAGGCTAGTGTATGGTGTGGAAAACCTACTTCTATCGATGAGGCTGCTCAAATAACTAAAGAATTGGAAAACTATAAAACTGTTGTTCATAAAAAGAAAGAATATTTTAAGAAAAAGAATTCCAATTTCCATTTTAAAGATATAAAAATCCATTCAAACTGTTAAGTGTAATCATACTCATATTAGAAATCAACAAAGGAAACAAGAGTATGTTAAAACTAAACCAAAAGAAATTAAATGTTGGAATTATGGAGGTAACCATTTTGTTAGGGGTTGTCCTCAGAAAAGAAGAGTTGGGATATGAACAAAAATCAGAAAATTGATGATAAACCAAAGGAAGGGAACCAAAATATGAAAGTTTATGCTATCACAGAGATAGAAAAATTGAACTCTGTGGATGTAGAAATGGTTGATGGATGAATAGTAAGACAAACAAGAGCTTTAGTGGAAGAATTAGATTTTCAAATTGATAATATTGTATCTCGTGAATCTTTTCATGTACTTAACTTAGGTCAATATGATACCATTTTGGGGATGACCTGGTTATAAAAGAATCATGATCTTATTAACTGTGAAAATAAACAAGTGTGTATTCAAGATCAATATGAAGTTACTCATATTTTGCAAGGAACTAAAAGACAATTGACTTTAAAAACTATTTATGCTATTCAACTTAAAAGAAGTCTTAAAGAAAAATGTAAAGTTTTCTGTGTTATGATTACTCAACAAAATGATAAACTACAAATAGATATAGATGTTCACCCAATGTAGTCCAAGAATTTATGGATGTTTTCCCTTATGATGTTGAAGAGTTACCACCTAGGAGATCTATAGAACATGCTATTGACCTCATTCCTAGAGCTGAACTAGTGTCAAAAGCACCTTATAGACAATCTATACCTGAATTAGCTAAGCTTAAAATACAATTGAATGAATTATTGAAAACAAGGAAAAATTAGACCTAGTGTTTCTCCCTAGGGTGCACCAGTGTTGTTTGTTAAGAAGAAATATGGAACTATGAGATTATGTATTGATTATAGATAGTTGAATAAACTAACTATTAAGAATAAATATCTTTTACCTAGAATTGATGATTTATTAGATCAATTGAATGGTGCTAAATGTTTTTCTAAGATTGATTTACGTTCTGGATATCATCAAATTAGAATAAAAGATGCTTTGACATTGCAAAAAATGCCTTTAGAACTAGATATGGACATTATGAATTTGTTGTTATGCCTTTTGGATTAACAAATGCTCCAACCACATTTATGACATTAATGCATGATGTTTTTAGAATTTTCTTAGATGTGTTTGTGATTATTCTTGCATGATTTGGTTATCTTTTCAAGATATGTTATCTATCAGTCTTATCACATTTAAAAAATAGAAGCTTAAAATGGATAATGACGATATATATGTTGTTGATAAAACATTTCTAATTTTTTAAAAATTACTATGTGATCACTAAAAATAATATTATATGCATATCAAATGACACTTGGGGATGCCTTTGTGTTTGTATTGGAGACGTCCAATACTGATTGCATCTAATATATATTTTAAAAGATTAATATGTTGAAAATTTTCAACATATTTGTGATATTAAATACTTTTAGTAAATTTAACAAGTGCACCTGTGTTATGTACTCTTGATTTTTCTAAGCTTTTCACTATTACTAATGATGCTTGTGGTTTTGGTATTGGATGTGTATTGATGCAAGATAATAGAGTTGTGTGTTTTGGATCTAGAAAATTATTTCCTACTGAAAATAACTATCCTACTCATGATTTGGAATTGTTAGGGATTATTCATGCTTTAAAAATTTGGAGACATTATTTGTTAGGTCGCAAATTTGTTTTGAAAAATAATCATAGAGGTTTACAATATATTTTTTTACTCAACCCTTATTAAATATGAGACAAAGAAGATGGGTAGAGTTACTAAGTCAGTATGATTTTGAAATACAATATGTACTTGGTAAGGAAAATTTGGTTGCAGATGCTTTAAGTAGAAAAAGAATGTGTGCAAATGCTTTGTCCTTAGAAAGAAGTCAATTTGAACAAGAGATAAAAGATGCATTGCCTAATAATAGTTATTTTGATGGATTATATTCTGGTTTGAAAAATGGAACATCAAATATGCATTTAAATGATAGACTTACTTCTTATTTACTTGGTGTGAATGGATTGTTGTACTATAAAGGTAGATTGTGTATTCCTAACCTTCCTAACTTAAGACAACAAATTTTAAGATATTCTCATGATATTCCTATAGCTGGTCATCCTGGATTTCAAAATACATATTTATTAGTTAAAAAGAATTATTTTTGGCCTAGAATGAAGCAAGACATTAGAAAGTATGTACAACAATGTATGACTTGTCAAAAAGTTAAAACAGAGAATGTAGTAAACCTGGTCAATTACAACCTTTGTCTATTCCTGATTGGAAATGGGAATTAGTTAGTATGGATTTTACTACAGGATTACCTAAACCAAGAATGATCATGATGCTATCCTTGTAGTGGTTGATAGATTAACTAAAATGGAACATTTTGTTCTGACCAAAATCAAAACCTCTGCTTCTGATATAGCTCATCTGTTTTCTAAGAATTTTTTTCGTTGCACGGTCTTCCTAAAGATTTAATAACTGATAGAGATCCTATATTTACTTCTTCTTTATGGAGATCTTTATTTGATGAATTGGGTACTAGTTTGAGTTTTAGTACTACTTATCATCTAGAGTCAGATGGACAAACTAAAAGGATAAATAGAATTTTAGAGGACATGCTTAGAATGTATACAGGTGAAAAACCTAGAAATTGGGAACAATATTTACACTTGATTGAGTTTGCTTACAATCAAGGTTATCATACTACAACCAAAATGACCCCTTTTGAAGTTGTTTATGGTAGGAATTGTACTACTCCTATTTCTTGGTCAAATCTTGAACATAGATCTTGGTATGCAAATGATAACTTAAAAGAAATGGAAGATATTATAAATAAAGAAAAAAAAAACATGAAAGCTTCTCAAGATAGGTATAAACATTGGGCTGATTCAAAAAGATCCGTTAAAGAAAAAAACATAGTTATTGAACCTACATGTGAATTTAAAATTGAACCTGAATTAATTTTGGAAAGAAGGACTAAAAATCTTAGAAATAGAGAAATTAAAGAGGTTAAAGTAAAGTGGACTTTTTGTGATGTTGAAAGTGCTACATGGGAAAGAGAAGATTTTCTAAAGGAACAATATCTTGAATTATTTATTTAAAAACTTATTTTTATTTTCTATGTGATTTTCATAATAAACTTGGCACTACTAAGGACAATAGCTGATTCAAGGGGGAGAAATGTTATATGACTAAATTCTGAAGCTTTAATCATTAAAGAATTGTTGATTTATGTAAATAATAAAAATTTTGAATTGAGATTCTTTGTAACAAAGGTGTTGTAATAAACTATTGAAAAATAAAAATGGGTGTGAACAACTGAGCATTTGATTAAAGAGGATTAATTAAAGTGAAAGGTGTGTGAACCATTGTGTTGGTTCATAACTACCCATGAAATATTATAAAAAGGGATATGCTAGTTCATAGAGAACACAATGGATTATGATTTACGATTGTGATTGGAGAGAAAAAAATACAAGGGGTTTGAACAAGACTATGTAATTGTATCCAAGATTGAACTTGTGGAGTAATTCCAAAGTTGACCAAGTACAAAAAGAAGTGGGAAAGAGAGAGGGGCACCAAAGGTGTCCTAACCAGGGGTACAACGTACAACCTTAGATGGTTCCTGGCCAGGGAAAGGTGAACATACACTTGTGTATAACATTTCCTCACAATAGTGTGGCCATAGTTTGGTGTCTGTTACTTGAGTGTGCATTGAAATTTTGTATTAAATTCATGATCATTTATCTCGATAAGTTCTCTCTCGTATATTGATTAAGATAAATATAGAAATAATGAAGTACTGAAATAAATCTAAGCAATTAAGAAATAAATAATGAAAACCCTAATTACAAAGAGAGGGTAGAGAGCCTTAGTTGATTCTTTGAGTTTGGGAAAGTGCACAGAGCTGAAAAATAGAGAAACGTAAAGCAATGATAGTTGCACAAGAGCTCATAAAATTGTAGATCTGGAGGATTTTATTGGACTGGGGCACTTGGAGAGGGACAGGGGCACCCTAGACATTTTTTTGGGTTCTTGGGTTTGCGGAAATGTTCATAAACCCAAATTTTTAGGGTCATAAGATGTTTGATGATGCTCTCCTTTTGTCACTATGAGTTCACACAATGATCACCGAGGTCACATTAAACCTACAATAAAGAATGAACTTGAAAAATCCTCAAATACACATTAAATCACAAAAAGATTGATGTAAAACGAAGGAATGAACTGTCCTTAGCTACCATAATGATGGATTTACTATTGAATGCTACACTACATCTAAGAAAAAATGTAGTTCTATGTGTGTGTGTGCAGAATTGTGCGCTAGGTTGCTCTTGTGCATATCGCAATTAGAGTAGCGAGGAAGTAGTTAGATATAGAATGTTGTAAATGTGTGAATGGAATATAATGCACTTCCCTCATATGAAGTGTGATGTAAAAACTAGCCCTTGTGTCCCTTGTGATGGAGTTATATGGATGCAATGGAGCTCTTAGATGCCTTGATGGATGCAACCTTAGGTGGAGATAGATAGTGCTTAGTGCTTAGTCCCTTATTATGATCACATAACTTTATATTTATATGATTCCTTCACTTGAATTTCATAATTAACCTTGAAAAGGCTGACTACCAAAAAGATAAGATGCTCAAATGGCTAGAAAGGACCCAAAAAGTGAGAGTAAAGTATAAAGGGGACATGAGCACCCAGAGGGGACGAGGAACTTGGTGCTGATGTCTTGGTTGGGTGCTAGTGTCCAGGATGGCTAATGCCAAAGCATAAAAAGATAGATTGAGCAAGTGAGGGAGAAAGATTGAAAATAACAAGATAAAATAAAGAAATGCGGCCAAAGACATGGGTTAATTAGTACTTTTCTTACTTAGGAATCATATGAATAGTAGTATGCGATCAAGACTAAATAATTACCCAAAGTGCATCTTTATGTGTCTACATTTTCCCCAACTTTATGTTGGTGAGTGGAAAGTTCTGTAATATAAAGTAGATAAAGATGCACACATGATATCCATGTAGAACGATGTAGAAAGCATGCCAAGGGACTATACAAAAGTGTGGAGTGATAAAAATGTGAAGCGTGGATGCTAAGGATGAGGAAGTGTAGATGTCATGATGTACCAGTTCTCGATGTTGATGTGTGTGATGTTGTTATTATTGTTGATGTTGACTACCACTTCCCATACGGATGAACCTACAAAAGAGAAGCCGACAAGTAGTCAAATACGCATGTATATGATCAAAATATGTAAAAAGTGTGTAAGTAAAGTATGTAAAAATGTGAAAAAGGAACATGTGCACCTGATCCATGATGATGAAAGAGTGTAGAAAGGATCCTAAAGATGATGTCGATGCATGAGGTTTTTGGGTGATCTCACACCGGTGTAATGGAAGAAGTGTAGGGATAACTGTTTGGTGTCGTCCGCCAACCTTTAACCACTTCCTACTTTTAAAACACCACTACGTATGTTGTGCATGTGCTAAGAACTATCTTACATGTAAAAGCTGTTGTGTATAGATTTCTGTAGAGTATGTTAAACTTCCAATCGTTATGTAACTATACCTTGGTCTCATACATCTAGGAAAGACCATCGTATTTCCCCTTGGTCTTAGGCATCTAGGAAAGGCTATTGTTCTAAGGACCCAAGTCTGATTCTGATCCCTGTTTGAAACTTAAAATTGTGTTGTAGTGGTACCGTGCTATGTATAATATTGTATGGGGTGACTGATTCACCCAAATGATGTCCCCCTCATTTGGGGTGCATGCACCATCACTTAAGGATTATGTGGTCCAAAAGAGGAATGATCAATGTGCTGAAACCGTGCCCTATAGGGGGAAATGTGCTTGGTAGAAACAAATGCATACACAAATAAGTGGCTAGGAAAAACAAGTGTTAGTACAAGCAAAGACAAACACTCATGTAAAATATGATATGTAAGCTAAGAAAAAATGTGTAAGCTAAGAAATAAGTAGAATACAATGTAGACATCGAAAAGTGGGTTGCAAACATGGGAAATCACTCATGATGTCATAAGAAAATCAAGGTCAGTAGTGGCCGCAAGAAATCAGAGAACAAGAAAGACATAGGGAAAATCCCACAAACAATGACAAGCAAAAGAAAACATTGAAGCAAAAACCATCGAAACAAATAATCTCGCAAAAATGAATGTTGCACATGAAGAAACCATTAGCATGTTAGAAAGATAAAAAGTATGTCAAAACATGTATAATCTGATAAAGTAATGTGCTATGAAACAAAATGAAACAATAACACATGTAGCGTATGAAAGTGGATGCCTCCAGAGCCTCTGTGGATCTGGTAATAAGCTTGCACAAATCATTTGTGCTGCGTTTAGGGATCTATAAAATACGTGATCACAATTAGAAAGGAAAGTGAACATGCATGTGTGTATGATAAAGATAATGACATACAATAAATCTATCTACCATGTGTAATAAGACAAACATGTAACAAGTAAATGTAAGAAGAGTAAATGCAACTAAGGTATGCATAAAATGTGGATGAGATGGAATGGAATGCATAATGAAACATAGGAGAAGTATGCCTCCCAAGTGGATGCGTATGTTTGTAATGAGGTTAATTTATTTATGCCCCCTTAGTAGTCAAGAATGAACCGTAAATGAGAATACGTCATCGGAAATGGTTTGAGTGACATGTTGTATGTAGAAAGAGGTGATGAATGAAGTGATGGTATGAAATGTGAAATAGGGATGAAAATTTTGAATGTGTGATGATTTAGCCTAAAGTGTATATCACAAAATGAATGAATTAGGGAAGTAGAAAGGGGTGATGATTGAACCTAAATCGTATATCACTAGATGGATAAGTAATTTGCTAGTATGCATGATGATGTAGCAAAAAGTGTATATCACGACATGAATGAATTAGGGAAGTAGAAAGGGGTGATGATTTAGCCTAAAAGCGTATATCATGATATGTGTGAAGAAGGAACTAGCTAGGAATGTTACATTGTATGATAAAGGGGTTGATTAATTGATTGTGAAGATCAAAGATTAAAATCATGTAGGTGTGATGAGGTGAGCTTCAATTATTATTTAAACCCTCAGTAGTCGAGTATGAACCATTGGACTAGAGTACATCATCAAGTAGTGAGTGCACCATGTATAAGTAGATGAGTAAGATGTAATCTATGTAGTAGGTGAACACTATGTCATAGGTGTGTAACGTGTGAAATGTGTAATGTCTAATGCAATATGTGGAGAGTGTACAAATGTAGAATCCATGGAATGTATGAGTGTAAAAATAAAAGAGTACAGATGATGTATAGTAGATAGAAGATGGGGATGCTATATATGTACAAAAGTGCATAATACGTGAAGATGTGAAATGTGTAGTGTCTCTTGTGAAGTGTGTGGGGTTCATGTGTAGTATGCCCTCAAAAGTCAAGTGTGAACCAAAGCACAATTGTGTCATAGGGTAGTGACAATTCTAGCATGTGAAAGAAGATGTATGTGTGTGGGGTTAGGTGTGTAAAAGGGTGAATGTTAGATGTGTGTCAATGATAGGGGAGAAATAAGTGTAATTCCCCCATGTGTTTGCTAATGAATGGACTATCTGATAAAAGTAAAGGATGAAGGTCCTCTACCCAATGTTGGTGGTGATGAAGGCATGTGATCATGCTCTAAGAGTGGTGGTATATGAGATAGATGCTTTGTGCCAACAAGAGAAGTCTATATGCATTCGAAATATGAGTGTATTGTGGGAACATTAGGTGTAAGAAAGTTTATAGGGGATAGAAACCTATGTGAAGAAGAACGCGATGATGGTGGACACCTATCTAAAATGAAATGAGGTCATGAAGCGCATCTAGATGTAGGAACTATTGATATTTTGCACTCATGCAAAAATGGAAACTTGAAACTTTGTTTTTAGATGGAAGGAATTGATGAGATGAACCTAAGTAGGGGGAGGTCAAGTAGTTCATTGCGTTTTTAGTTGTAGTAATTGATTACAAACATGCAATCTATAGCTATGTGTGCTATTACAGAATGTAACACCTCACATATGCTGTCATTCCATGTTCATCTTCAATAAGGAAACACAAAATCCCCAAAGGACCAATGCATTGCCTTGATGAAGGTGGGAATCATAGTACATGTGGGATGTTAAACTCCATAAAAACAAATAGAATTACTGATTGTAAGTTGCAAAGCTCATTATTAAGTTACAGGTATTTTCAATTTGATCATTTCCTATGATTAAGTGTTATTAATTATGTTATTGAGTTGTTTAATTCATTATAAAATCATTACATATCATAAGAGCTGAAAGTAAAAGGAAGTACACAACTCAATTACAAAAATAATATCATTTATTCATTAGGAAATTTAATGTTTCCCTCACAGGCCATGGGATGTAACTAATGAATATCGAAGAAATAGTACATGTGCATAAAGCTAAAAGCAAAAGAGTATAGAAGAAACCCATCATTGCCTTAGGTTATATTGTATTCTGTCTTCATTGCTCCAGTCCTAACTCCTCCATCTTCATCTTCAACATCATCTTGTTCATTAGTGTAACTGAAAAGGAAAAGAAAATAATATTAGTTTTGAGCTCAACGTTTAGTCTCTACTCATGTGATATCTAGCTTCAGTAAATGAACCATTTGAGATAAAAAAGCATAAGGTATATCAAGGTAAAAAATGTAGATTTGGGACAAAAATATCTTGAGTAGCACATATGATTCCCAGGAATCATGACATAAAAGGAAACATAAAGAACAAGAGTTACTATGGAACACAAGAGAGGCAAAAAGCCTATTTTTTTATAACTATTCTGTTTAAGTGTGTAGGTATATGCTACAAAGAGAAAAGAACATCATACATATATAAAGATGAAATCAAGTACAAGAAATGTTTGAAAAGATAAAGAAATAATTCATCAAGAACATCCATCAAAAGCATATTGGAAACTCATTGATGTGGAAAAGTATTTATACAATTTCAAAATACAGAACTAGATACAGTCATAAGGCATATTTTCTAATGTTATATCAATGAAATCAAGCTTTGCAAAGTGCATAAGATCAATCAAGTACAGAGAACAAGATTCGAGAAAACAATAAAATTTTCAAAGAAACACCTCATTTCCAGATCATGAACTTTGAATTTAAGACACAAAAAGGAATGTTTCTAAGCAAGAGACAAGGTACCATAAGTACCACAAGTGATGCACAATGGTTTTCAGAAAAGGAAATATCATAGTTTCAATATACTACAGAGTGCATTATACACGAGTCCATTTAAGGGGATGACAAGTATGAAGCCACTGTTAAGAAGTGTGCAAGTTTGATAGAACTTCAAAAGAAAGGAAATGAAGCCAATTTTCAAGAATGAGAAGTTACAGATTACAAATTCTTCTCAAGAAGTTATTTCAGTACTCATGAATTAAATTTCAAAGAAGTTACAATGTTCTTTTATCCGTAACCCGATTTCGAGAATCGAGCAAGTACAATACTCAATCTTACAAAATCAACTATACAGAGTTTATAAACTTCCTTCCATTCAAGTGTTTCATATAATCTTATGCTACTCAACTTTCAAATCATAATTTCATCAAGCACTAAGTACAATGTAATTGAAGCTTGAACTCAAGGGAACAATGTATTACATAAATGGAAATCATCACTTGAGGAAGAAAAAGCCAATGATGATATAGTTTCAAAGCTTGAAAAATTCAAGATTCATAGTTTCATAGATCATGAAAGATCATTCAAACAAAAACTATACAATTATTCATTTCTAGTTTGTGAAGAAAGTATGTCCTCCATGGTCTCAAAGTTCTTCATTCAACTAGAAATACAAGCCTAGATTCAGGTTTTGGAAAACAGAGAACTTACAAGTGCAAAGCTTCAATGCCCATAAATTTCAATGCACAAGCACATGAAAAGGATGATACTAGAATGTAAAGGAAAAGCTACGAGTCATGCAAATTTAGAGGTATATTCACAAAATGTACATAATAAAACTCGGAGATACAGAGTAAAAATTCAAAGGAAAAAAAAAGGAAAACTCCATTTACATATCGAATAAAAAGACAAATAATATGATATATTCACACACAAAACTAAATGGTGCACAATTGAGCCAAAAGAACAAATCTAGGCAAGTTGTTTCAGAAAATGGAAGAAAATATATGAGGGTATGATAAAGATTTATAAAGAAAAATAAAACCCCAATGCAGCTTTACAAGTTCAATGGCAGCCAATATAACAACAACTCATCACCTCAAAAGGATCACACCCAAAATAAATAATGTGAAACCCTTGAGCCACATAGAAATAAAATAGAGCTCAAGATCTAAAGTTCAAAGAACATCGCCAAGAGAAGGGTTTTCACAGAAAAGGATGAGTTGCATAACAAATATGTTGGCCCACATCTATAGAGAAACCCTTCATTAAAGGAAGTCCCAAACTGAGCTCCAAAGATAGATAAAAGAACACTTACCCAACTAAGAAATAGAGGAAATATAGCCCTGGATTGAACTCTCGAAGGTAGAGCTCAAATGATACAAAAATGATGCCATTACAACACGAAAAATGATGAAAAATATGAGCCATTACAATACCTTCATCAAATGCCTTGTATTTTATGACCATTCATGGTTTCTTTAGAAATTTCATAGAGTTTTTCAGTAGAGAAACAAGAACTCACAGTTGGTAAGATTTCAAAACCCACAAAAATAATCGGATGCGGGGGTAAGCAAAATATCCCGTAATGAGTGTTGGACTCGGAAATACAAGGAAACAAAAATTATGTATAAAATTAAGTATCAATATATGCATAGTCACAAAAAAAGTGAAAATGAAATTCTTTTCATGTTCAAAGATAAAAGCACACCTTCAAAAGAAATGGTGTCCAAAACTTCAAAAAATAAGTCTACGAAATGAGGTAGAGCCTTCATATGATGGTGAATGCAAGCTTTGTGCTTGAAGACTTCACATAAATCCTCAAATGAACTCGAGGATGCTTAATAATGGCGGCTGAAAACATTTTGTCGAGCCTTCACCAAGCCAAGGCTTTCTAAATGCAAAAGTAACCAAATGGTGCTTTGAATTTCATTTTGCTACCCTAACCCAGAGGGTGAGTTAAATTAACTCTACTATAATTAAGGTACAAAATCCAATGGTTCAAACTTAAGTGGTTTAAGATAAAAAAAACAATGTTGAAAACCCGCCATTCAACCAACTTATCAAAATTTAGTTAGAGCATCGAAAATGAAGATATTCATAGTACACGGATCAATGACTAGAGTCAAATGTGCCTTCTCAATGCAAACCCCAAGGATTACCACAGTGGTTTCAAACTCAACATTTGAAAATGCATGTGTCAAGCTATGAAAAAACCTAAATTGACCAGGGTTGAGTTGATGCCACCGACCAAGTGGAAGGGTCAAGTCATCATGGGAGGGGGGCCAACCCCAATAATCTAAATATCATTGCATTGACCTTCTAAGGTCTAAACTATAATTATATGCCACATCTTATTCAAATGCTGACACCCATGTGATCAAAAGTGACCAAGCATTATGATTGCAAATGACCTTAGCTAAGGTCTTATCAAAGGATATGTGTTTCGTATAATTAAAGGTGGGAAAATAAACAATGATGGATATGCCATGTGGATGTATGCCCATGGTCAAAGGAACTAATGATTGGTGGATGTTTGCTACGGGTAAAGGCCAAATAATTTACCTTAAATTTTGCAAGTTTACCTTAGTTTCTTCAAAAGGATAAAGGCAAGTACAAGTGGCATGAAAAAGAAGGATATTATTGTTGTGCACATGCCAATAGGTGGTCCCCATAATGGGTAAAGTATTGAATGAATTATTTTTCTAATTATTGTAAAGGTAAAAGCATTATTCTTGCACAAAGTATAATTTTGCATGCCTTCACAAAAAGACATATGAAAGATGAATACAAATTTATCATTGCAAGTGGATAAATATTACATGTGTCACATCATGTAGAAGAATGCAAAGATCATGCACATTAGAGAAATCTTGCACATCAAGCAAGAGCTATTGTTAGGTAATTTATTCACCATACTTTATTATTTCAAAATTAAAGCGATCGACTATACTTTGACTAAAGTGTATTTTGTTAGGAAATAAGAGATAAAATATGCGGAATAATCCCTTACAGAATCACAACAGTAGAAAATAATATGCAGAAAATATTACAGATCTCAAATAAAAGTGCAGAATAAATAACACAACACAGAGAGACAAGATTTAACGTGGTTCACCCAATTTGGGCTACGTCCACCAAGAATCACTTGCTTAGATTTTATTACAAGCCTCCACTCTCTCAATACAATACCCAGATCCATTTGGAGCTATGCTCAACAAACTCTACAGAATTCACACCCGAATTCAAAACACATCTGCAATACATTTTCTTGTCTATCTATCATATGCATAAGACCATATAAATAGACAACTACTTAAGCAGTTTTACAAAACCATGGGTATCAAACAATGGGCAAAAAAAAAACCATCCCATAAACCTATGGGTAGCCGAAGAGGTGGTTTTACAAAACAATGGGTACCGAAAAAACCATGGGCCCAAAAACAGCCCATAATAGTTACCCATTACCCATGGGTTAATAAACCACCCATGAAAATTTGCTTGGGGCTTCACCCCCAAACCCCCTTCGATCGGGGGGCTTCACCCCCCAAACCCCTTGACCCACTCACCGGCGAGCGGGACCGCCGTAAAAATACCCGAGTGTAACACATAGAAGGTGTACCACACTCTAACATGAAAATAGGCTCCACAAACATAACATATTTTTGTAACTAAGGCTATTAATGCCTCATTGTAAAAGCATGGTTATTTTTATTCCTTTATTTATTCATGATAAAGGCTAAAATTAACATGCATGGGCGAGTACAAATTGCAACCTATTTTTAGGAGGGGTTGGGTGAATTATTTTTGTTATATATTGTGTGCATTAGCAAGGCACATAGTGGACTTTTTGGATGTAGGAGTGTTGAAGAAAATATTTTCCTTGAATGAGAACCAATTATTGTCTTTCCAATTATTTGTAGTGGTGTGTATATTTCTATTAGCTCTTGTGAATGTTAATTCCTTGAATTAATTATCTTACCTTGCTACAAATTTGGTGTTTTCTGCATAGTCTTAGTGTGCATGTTAGCTTGCTTTGTGTTGTTGTGATTTATCCCTCAACACATAAGTTTTTTTGCCTTAGGATTTAGCTGAAACCCATTGGTTCATGATCCTTTAATTTGTATCTCAGTAAATTGTGCATGTACTCACTCAAATCCCTCAATGTTTTTGGTGTATCACACCATTTTCATTTCAGTTACAACCATCTTTTTACCCTAAAAACCCCAAAAATTATTTTAGGATACATCAATAAGGAACCGGCCTTGATACCAAATACTCACCTCAACAATAGGTATACCCAAAGACTTGAGGTGTTTCCATTATATCTACAGAAGTGAGGGAATAAAGCAAGCTTATAACCCCGATGTTATCCCTTAACCATGGTGCACTTCTAAGAGATAACAATTTTTGGCATGCCCAAGTGGGATACTCACAAAATTAAAATTTCATTTTTTGAAGGTGTTTCTATCATTCAAATAGATCAACCATCGTGCATACCAGTTTTGGGATAAGAACTACTATTGATGTATTCTGAAGATTGAATATCTAAAGCATAACTCATCTAAGTAACTCCGTAAATCTGATTTCAAACTAGTGCAATGTTTTTCATCATCAAATTCTTTAGCAATAAATTTTTCGGTATTTTTCAAGAAAATCTAGATATGTTATTTTGCTATTATTAGCTATTTTTATGAGCAACAAACCTATTTTTCCATTTTTACATATTTTATGAGGTCATGCAATCATGACATCAATTCCTCAATGGAATTCTTCTATTTAAGAGTTGTATCCGACATATCCATAGTTTTATCATCCATTTTCCCCTTCAGATCAACATTATGACCCCTATCAAAATGAATATCCCCATAACCCAAACCCTGCACATCAATATGATTATCAGTATGACAATGGTTATGCTGTCCAAAACCAAGGTTATGCAGATTTTACACAGAAGAAGAGGTTGAAGGAAAAATTCATGAGAAGGTGTAGATCATAGAAGTACTGAAAGAGTAGATGTAAATATTGCATTCTAAAAACCTCGGTCTCGGGTAACCCATCGTCAATGGGGAGGTCCTATACCTAGTTGGCTTAGTCCGTAACAAAGGCTTGAGGTAATGCATGAAACTATTAATCAAATGGCTGATTTTTCTTTATCTTTGCAAGCAGTGGAGAATGATAGGCATCAGGTTGAGGAACCCTATCAATGGGATGTTCCCACTTACCTTCCCCATCAGAATCTAGTGCCCTCATACCTTCCTTTCCAGCCAAAACAACCCATTTATCAAATTCTAAGTTTTTCGGGCTACTACAAATTTTGTTCCTTCTATTCCACAATCACATACTGAAAGGAAATATCCATTTATAAGTCGGCGTTCTCTGCTGTTCCAAATACAAACCTTGTACCTAGTATCTTTGTGGATAATTTTAGTTTGGCCAATGCACTATTACGACTAATATTGCACTAGTTGTGCTTCTCCCTGCAAACCGACGATACACCGCTGGTTCGACCTATCTAACTTTCTTCCTACGACATCCCTTTTGTCATTTTTCCTCTTGTAAACCATTTAAACAAGATATAATAGCTTCATTCTAACTACATTAGCTTCTTACTCTCTTCTAGTCCACTTCTACCACCTTCTTGGTCTATCAATCCATTCCATTGGATTGATCTGACCCTTTAAAACTCTCTCCAAACCCTAATCACCTCCTAAACATGTTTAACTAAGCTTAAACATGGTTTGTTACTCCCTAAACCTAGTCAAAGTAAGCTTTGACTTGCTAAAAGTGTTTTTTGGAATTTAGTGTTTGTCCCACATGCACTCAAGTTTCCCTTTTTCCCAAATGGAAAACTATATATAGGGCTAGACCCCCTCTTTCATTTTCAAGAATTCCTCCTTTCTTCCTAGGCATAGATTATAGCATTTTGCATCTAGGTTCTAGATTTCATTTCTAGTTTAGATATTGAACTATTTAATTCACTTTTACATTGTTAATCCACTTTGTAGAGTAAAAGAGAAAAACCATTGGCTTAAAATCCTATAATGGGGAGATCTCTTTCTCTTAATCAATAAAAATTGATTTCTTAAGGCTTACTAGGTTCATTATTTTAAGCTTTCAAAGAGTAGAGGTAGTTTTAATTAGCTTAAATTTGAGTGTTTACTTCATAATGTATGCTAGTTAGAAGATCTTGCTCATTTCTTATCGGATGGTCCACTTTGATTTGTTACTTGAAGCCTTTGGGGATTCTTTAGGAATTCTTACCCCAAAATCCATGGCTTTCACAATCTTTCTTTGAACAAATTTGGAATGCCGGTGGGACACTTATGCCCATCCTCCATTAATGGAGGTCCTTTGAGTTCTTCAAAGTCATTTTTCAAGTTTTTTAGTTTAAATCACTTGTTATTTCCTCTTTTCTGTTTTAAACATTGGATAAATGACCTTCATTTACATATATTTTGTGGGTTTGATATAGAAATAGGATGCTTTGACTAACTACTAACCTGTTTGCTCTTGAAAATTTGAAAATCCATGTTTTTTGCAGGTTTTTCATAGGGCACATGTAGGCGTTGTGAAGGGGCACGTATCCATTGAAACAGGCATGTACCCATCATACTGGGCACATCTACGTTATTGTTTCTATGTTTTCTATGTTTCTAGGTGCAAAAACACCTACACACATGCGTACCCATTGAAATAGGCACGTACCCATCATCTTGGCACGTCTATGTTACTGTTTCTATGTTTTTTGTGTTTCTGGGCACAAAAACACCTGCACACACACGTACCCATTAAAATAGGTGCGTACCCATCATACTAGGCATGTCTACATTCGTGTTCTATGTTTTCTATGTTTGTAGGTGCAAACACACCTAGGCGCACATGTACCCATTGAAACAGTGTGTGTACTGTCATCTCGGGCACGTCGTGTCGACCGCATTCACCACTAATATTATGAAGGCCATAACTTTTGCTCCCGAGCTCGAAATGACTCCGTTTTCATTGCATTGGAAAGGTATTGAAGAGAAATACATAATGAAATCATAAAATTAGGATTTTTACTTACAAAAAATTTATGGTTTGCATTATTAGGTAAATAGTCATGTTCTAGTGTATCTTATAGTCTAAAAAATTGTTTTCTTGGACGTTCTAACACTTTGAAAGGTTTTGTGACACTAATCATTTGTTTGCAGGGTCATTTTGGTCTTTTTTTGACTAACTTAGTTAAGTGTTTTTCATTCCTTAGCTTGAATTAGGATTTGTAAAAGGTGTGTATGCTCTCTCCTCACACTTTCCAAAGTGATCTTGGAGATCAAAAACACTTGCACAAATTCTAATTTTTATGTTAAAAACACTTGCTTTTTAAAAAGATAAAGTAATATTTTATGTGATTTATTAGGATTTCCACTTTGTGTATGCTCTCCCTTCATACCTTTGGGTGATCTTAGGAATCAAAAGCAAGTGTGAGTTCTCTTTTACCTCTATCGGTGAACCAGAAGACTACTAACCAACTTGTTGTCTACAGAACCTTACGTTGGTCAAAGAAAGGTGTTAAGAATGAAGTGAAAAATTCTAATACATGTGTGTTTGCAGATTGCCAAATGGTGTGCCACTTTTGAAACCACATTAAGATTAAAAAAGATAAAAAACACACCATACTCAACACACTATATTGCAGGTTTTGGAAAAGGGTAAGTCCCTCTCTGCTTAACTGAACGTAACCCCTTTGGCATAACGCCTTAAGCTATAACAATGGGGGTGGTTCCAGGAACCCCAAAGTAGTCCACCACTGAGTAACCTCGTGGACAAAATGGGAAGCACCTCGCTTACCCACTTGACTAGTATGCCTTGTGAGTTAGAGTTGCAAGTTTTTCGTATCGCGACCTTAGTAAAAGTACACGATGGATGCATTCATTGCCCACTTTGTACTTGAAGGGGACAAAGCTGAGATACTCCCAAAATAGTCATTGTGACTTTTGGGTAAATTACACCTCGCTCTTAGACAACCTTGTAACACCTAGTTGAGAGAACTTATTAAGGAGACCATTTTGTCTGGAGGCCAAATTTGCTAGTCCTTCATGTCTTTGCCATCACAAAGTGATAACTTGTTTGGATTCAGCATCATGTTTTTTGAACACGGTAACAAACTCATTCCAAGTTTGATCTGAGTGTCTTTCATCATGAATCTAGACAAACATATTACTTAGCTTAGCTTCCTTCTCATTTTTCAAATGAGGCGAAGCTCTGCCCAAAGTGAAACTAAGTCTATTTTCACACGTTCTTATCTACACCCATGCGTTCGTACTTTCCACGTTGGAAGTCAAATAGAGGCATACTTTACGTGTCATGTCAGAGATTGTGCTAGCTGATTTTTTGTACGTTTACACCCATCCATGTTTGTGGCTGGGGTGTTAAATGACTAAAGCGGGTGGGTACATTTTCACATATTTGGCAGTCCTACGATCTTGACTTTAGGATCTTCATCATTGTTATGGGTCAGTTTTGTCATTCTATCTCTCCCTAGTTTGTTGAATTTTTCTTGCATTCTAGTCATTCAGTATTGGTATTTATATTGCGTCTCTCATTCTTTGGGTACGTAGTATAAATCCCTCTATTGCATAGTTACGCTGCTTGCATTATCACAAACTTCTTGTTATACCTTCTAATTGATTTTAGTTTAGAAGTCATCTGGGTCTCTTGATGAGTGTTGATACCATGTTATATATATGGCCATAATGTTGTCTTGATATCGACACCTTGCTTGCTTGGTTGAGATATCGGGATAGCGTTGTTACGATATATCTAGTTGTGATGTCCACTTTTCAAAACACTTAGCTTTCATCGATACTTGAGTTAGTACTAGGTATACCTTGTGTGGAGGTCACGATTGGCTCCTTGTTGTTACTTACACCTTGTTCATTTCAAACTTGACGTAAGTATTGACATTGTGTGGATCATCTTTGCATTGGGCTGTCATTTTACACACACATTTTACATAGGGAGTATTTCCTTATTGATTGGATTTGTGTTTCACACTTTCGTGATTGTTCCTTGTGATTATTCATTCAGAAAAATTGTTTTCTAGGAAAATCCTTTTTGATCTCATTGATATTTTGTCATCATGATGTCTATTGTCCTTAGACCTTGTTCGGAAAATCACACATGCATCTCCATACATACTGAATGTCTAGTTGGCTACCATTGTGCTACCCAAATCGGCATGGGGCCTTCTCCACTTTGAAGAAGTTATATAGCGATATCTAGGCCTAGAAATTTTTACTTAAATGATGCCAACAATGACTAACTATCGAGCAATTCCTTACGCTTACGACAATGCGGAACCTAGGTTCAGAATTCATATCAAAAGATACCCTTTACAACTAATCCTTGTTTGGTTCTCTCGTTATAAGTCCCACATGGGTACCTTGTTCCCCACCTTCAGCTCATAATCGGTGGTATGGTTTGGATGCTTCTGATCCAAATTATTATTCGGGTTCCCCCCACTCTTCTTCCGATTCAGATCCAAACTACCATTTGGATTCCCACTCTGCTTCTGAAGATTCGGATCCCAACTATTGTTCGGATACCCTTAGATTAAATTCTAAATCACGGTCCTCCCTTCCTTCGCAGGACCTTTATTCCAACTCACCTCAACGATGTCTTCCTCCTTTGAATACTTGGTGTGACTCCAAGTTCCATGATCGAACATATAATTCGGTTCTTGAGTCATTTTCCTCCCTTTCTTCACAGGGCCTTCTTCATCAGGTCATCTCAACGACCTCTTCTCTATTGAAGAGTTCCATGACTCAAGTTACCTCTAGTCACTCATCCAATTCAAATCCTACGTTGCAACTTAACGGATGGCTATGCGATCCTAATTTCCAACCTACATTATGTCGTCTTCTAGAAAAACAACCTAGGTACAAATCTAATTCATCCATTCATGAGGTGATTGCCTCCAAGCCTACTTCCTCTCTTGAGTCATCTTCTTCTATCAATCAATCTTCCCCGCTTAGCGGATCCATTTCTTCTAGTCAACCCCCCATGGTTGAAGAACAACAACCTCTATTGATTGATTTATCTTAGGATAAAGGACCAATCAAACTACACAAAGATATCCCTTTAGAGGATTACAAACAGGGTTTCTTTCTTGAACTCGATACGCTTGCATATGGGGGAAGAGTTTGATTCCTTTATCATAACATAGAGGAAGAACCTAAGGTCATGGAACTTGATTCTTCTTCTATTATTCCATCTTCACCTTCCTCTGAACATGATGAGATGTTGGGGTCTAGCATTGATCCATGGCCTATCTTCTCATTACCCAATCATTCCTTATCTATCATCATTCCTCAATCAAAACCTATTCTTGGGCCATGTCCTAGTAGCCCTTCATCCTCTTCTATCTATGGGATGCCTCCGAGTAGTCCCTCCTCATCTATACTTGGGCCACGCCCTAGTAGCCCTTCATCCTATTCTATCTATGGGACACCTCCGAGTAGCCCCTACTCATCGATACTTAGTCCACACCATAGTAGTCCCTCACCCTCATCTTCTATTCTTGGACCATGTCCTCGTAGCCCAACTTATTCCATCTTAGGGCCATATCCTAACAGCCCTTCATCATCTTCTATTAGTGTCTCACCTCCTAGTAGCCCATCCTCTTCAATTCTTGGACCGTATCCTTTTCATCTATCACATCTTTCTTCTATCAATGTTTGTGGTAAGCCCACTACCATTTCTATCGTTCCTTTCATCAATCATAAACGTTCACTTTCTTCTCCTTCTCGGGATTAGACAAGTCATGTGTCAGCTTATAAAAAACCCAAACAGGTTCATTATCAAGCTCAGGTCAAAACTTCCAAGAGCTCTAAAGCTCCCAACAAAGTAAATGATCTTAAGGTTAAAAATCAAACATGATTCAAGAATGCACATCAACATAACCATCAAGTATGGTGCAAAGTGCATAAACCTCTGGATAGGGAACTCCAACTCCCACATACGAAATCCATGTTTTAGGATAAATCACAATCTTTTGTTGAGTATGAGCTCACCACAATCATCGACATGGGAGATAACATGACTCTTGATAAACAATCATGCTTAGTCTCCCTTATTAAGGAAGTTACAAACATCATTGTTGGATCTTACCATGTAGAGTGACTTTGTTGGTCCCACCTTTCCAAAAACTATCAAAAATCTAAAAATCAAAACAATTCAAAAATACAAAAACATGAGAAAACATTTCAAAGAAAAATCAAAGGTACAAAGATCAAACATTGTAATCAGGTATTACGTACACATGGATGTTCTTTCTTCCCTTCCTTACTATTCTTCTGCAAGTCTTCCTACCATTTTTACCCCTTAGATGATCTTTTGGTTAGCCCATTCGCACACATTTTGTGACATTTATCTCTATGGTATCCATTTGACCCTGGTCTTTTATCACCTTGGTAAATTAAAGAACGACTGACCTCTTAGAGATCCTATCACATTCAACATCTAATAAACTTGTTGCGAAGAAATTTTGGATATATTTGTTGACACTAGCCAATGTCATCATCACAATCACTTCCACCTCCTTCCATCAAGCCATTTGTGGTTCTTAACCCCTTGTCGAATAGGAGAGCTGAAATAAGTTTTTAGAAATAAAAAGAATAAAAATGAATCAAAATCCAAAAGCTAAAAGCTACAAAGAAAAAGAAAATTGATATATAACTCTCTCTTGGGGTATTTCCAATAATCTCTATCGGGGCTATGGATTCTTGACTGGCAGTAGAGCAATGTTGTGATTAGAATAAAATGTATCTCTATCGGGGCTATGGACGCCTTTGGCTAGCTTGAGCAATGTACGGCTATCCTTCCACCCTTAATTCACAAATCACCTTTCAAAATCAATCATTCCTACACATTGGCTAGGGTGTCTTCACTTGTTATCTATTAAATCTTCCCTTCAAGAGGTAATCTAATTCCATGTTCACACACTGGATCTCTATGAGTATGTAGGATTAGTATGTTACCAAGTATCCTTTTTGGACCTTGTTCGACTCTTACTCTAGTCATCGTATCTTGTCTCACGATTTGTACCTTTGGCTAACCGCTTCTTCATCGCGAGGCTTCTCAGCTACATTCATGTCTTTCACATCATTCTTCTGCTTCGTTCAGGACATCCATGTGTATAATATTTCCTTTTTTTCCATGTTTTCGGACACCTTTTTCCCCTTTCACAAAATACAATCTTCTCCTTCCTTTCTATCATGTGCTTTTAGGCCAACTTACACTTTGAGGGCATCCTTACTTCTTCCCAAGTAATTCATTGTTTTACTTTCATCATCATGTTGAACCTATCCATAATGGCCTTGGGTCTCACTTCTACACGTGAAGAGTTTTCCTTTGAATACTCCCACTTAATTGCTTTGGGAAATTTTGCATCTTCACCTTCTTGCACATGCACATGGCCTTTTGCCCTTGTACATCCCATTTATCGCTTGGGGCATCCACACTTCTTTGTCTTCCTGTACATAGTTTCAAAAACATTCAAATATGGTGGAAAAATCAAAACATTCAAATATGTTCCAAGAAACATAAAAAAATATAAATTAGCTTACAAAATGTCACTCTTTGGTTCTCACCTATTCATGTGCCACGACTGTGGATCATCTGGATTTACCTCCATCAACAAAAGCTAGGATTCTTACTTCATCTATACTCTGGGGCACAATGAGTTGTTTGGTACTATTTCATAGTGCACATTACTTTTCCATTGGACCGAAGTGTCCTCCATTATTCCCCCTCGCATGTATCTTCGCTTGGGGCACTGTCGTTAACCCTTGTCATTAATTTGAATAGGTTGGAACTAAAGCTTGATAGCAAAAACATTGCATTATGTTTCTCTGTTAGGTTGGATTTTTTACTTTCTCATATTGCATTGCATTATGTATGTTGGATGGAGTAAGGCATCTTTTAATTTCTCATATTGCATTGCATTTTGTATGTTGCATGGAGTTAGTGTTTTTTTTGGCAATGGACATTTGTTCATATATGGCTTTTCATGTCATACTACACTTTTGTTCATTCTTTTTAATAAGGACCGATGATGAAGATCTCTAGCAATATGATGAAAAATAAAGTTGTTTAAAAGGCCTTTGGATGGATGTTAGCTCATTCCCCCTTCCTCATACTCCTTTTCTTCTATATCCCATTTCTTTTCTTCTTCATCACACTATTCTTTCTTCTGTTCTCTTTTTGTCATCTTTTCGATTGTCAATCGAGTTCTTCTATCACCCCATCAACAATCGAGGGGGCATCCTTCATTCTACTCATTTTTCTTCTATCCCTTCAAAAATTTCCTACTTGTTTATGCTTGTCTACTTTCTTTGAAGTGACGTCACTTACGCCACCCCAAAGAGGGGAAAATGTAGACACCTAAAATATGCTTACACTTAGCATTTCCTCCAATTCAGTCAATTAACGATACTTTGTTAATTCCCCATTCTTCACTCCATTCTCGGATGCCCATTTATGACACCTTCTTGGTCGTATTCTTCCTATAATCATCTAATTTGGTTAATATCTCTCTTATTAGCTAAACATTCCTCCTTTTGACCATTCAGAATCTCCCTAGTTCTCTCTAGACCACTTCTATTGGCTTCCTAGGCTATCTATCAGTCACAATTGGTTATCCAGACCCCTCCCAACTCTCAATGAGTCTCTAATCACTTGCTAATCAATTTTAACTAGCCTAAACCCTAGTTAACTAGCCTAAACCAAGCTTAACTAAGCCTAAAGCATGTTTATCCTAATCTAATCTAAAAGAGCTTTAGTCCCACATGCACCCAAATTCTAAACTCTCCCAAGTGGAAAACTATAAATAGAAGGGTCACCCCTCCCATTCAGACTTACAACTTTACTCTCAAACACTTTGGAAAGGCATTAGAAACCATTTGTGATAGCTTTAAGCTATAGAACATTTGGATCTTGGCCATACTCCATTGTTAAGAGCTCCCCCATCTTGCATCCATCCACCTCCATTGAAGAAAACAACTAATCACATAATTTGATTGCTTAGAATCTAACTAGGTTCACATTTTATTAAGCTTTCATAGAGTAGAGAGTAGTATACATGTTAGTTTTTGATGTTTTTGTCAAATTTATAATACTTTTATGTTAGTTTCTCTTGATTAGCTTTAATATGATGGTGCATGGTTGAGTTAGAAAAGCTTTGAGGTTCTTTAGCCTCACTCCATAGTCTCCCATTTTCACATATTCATGATCTACACCCATGCATTCATAATTTCCATGTTGGAAGTAGAACGAGAGGCATACTTTATGTTTTGTGTAAGAGATAGTGCTTGCTACTTTTTCGTGCGTTTACACTCATCCATGTTTACGGATGGGGTGTTAAGCGACTAAAACAGTGGGTACGTTTTCACATCTTTGGAAGTCCTATGATCTTAACTTCGATATCTTCGTCATTGTTATAGATCGGTTGTGTCATTCTCTCTCCATTCTTTGGGCACGTAGTATGAATCCCTCTATTACGTGGTTATGCTGCTTGCATCGTCGCCGCATACTTCTTGTTATACCTTTTACTTGGTTTTAGTTTTGACGTCATCTAGGTTTTTTGACAAGTGTTGATAACACATTATATGTATCGTCATGATGTTGTCTTGATATCAACGCCTTGTTTTCTTGGTTGAGATAACTTGATAGCATTGTTATGCTATATCTAATTGCGACTTACACTTTTCAATACACTTGGCTTGTTGACGATGCTTGAGTCGAGTTCTAGGCATACCTTGTTAGGGAAATTTTTCAAGATTATTGTCTTTGATATTCAAGCCTTGTTAGATTTCTAACTTCAGCCCACATATCTGGTACAAAATTGTCATTTATCTTGGTCTTTTAAGTATAGATTTGACATAACACGACTTAGGTAAGTGATACATTTTCATCTGTCCATATCGGTATCCTTTGAAAACTAGTAAACATAGTGTTGTAGCTAAGTGTCAGCTAGTAATGCCTAAACTTTTCAAAATGGCAACAAAATCTAGTGAACTTAATGTAGGAGCTAATCCTTTTGATGATTTCCCATTTAGCGGGAACAATCTAGGACCGCTCTTCTCTCAAGTCAAAGATACAAAAACGTTAATCAATTATAGTGGAGGAGAGTCGGACTCTTCGGGAGAACAACAAAGGTTAGACCTAAACAGATTTGACGAGATCTTATATTATAACAAAGATCAAGTACTCGTGAAAGTCTTAGCATTAGGAGCTAAAATTCCACATGAGTGCGAAGAAGAAACAAAGGTCGTTGACCCTAACTTAGGAGAGCAAAGATTCATCTTAGACACAAGATAATCCTTTTGATGTGGGATATGCATCCACTTATGGGAAACATAAGGCTGCTGTTGAAGGTGAAACATCACGTAAACCTCGCTTTAAGGCTTCACGTAAAGTAAAAATTGAGTGGAAGGTCTCCCCTACTCTAAAATTTGATGAAGAAGAGGATCCCTTGGTTGAGGAGGAGACCCTCCAAAAATAGATCTTAAAGTTGAGTCAGAAATTAGTGAACCTAGGTGCTTCAAAAGGAAACACAGGTAAAGACAAAGAAAAACTAAACTTAACGAGTTTCAATATGATCTGCATACAAACTATACCTTTAAGGCAACTCGGTCTCAAAGGTCGATATCACCTACTAAGGAGCAACTCATCCAGGATGAATTGAAATCTATCAAAGATATGGTCACAACATTACAACAGGGAAATATAGGCCAAAACACAAAGTATCTCTAAGAAGAAATATGTCCTTATCCCTTTGATAAAGACATGCTACTGCAGCACTTTCCTAAACATTTCACTATCCCAAAGCTTGATAAGTACAAAGGAAAAGGTGATCTCCGTGATCATATTAAAGACTTTTACATGGCTTGTCAAGAGGTCACCTACAATGATAATTTTTTGATACGACTCTTTCCCTGTAATTTTGGAGCTTTGGCGATTGAATGGTTCTATAACATACCTAAAAGATCTATAACGATGTGGCCAACACTAGCAGAAAAATTTGTGTGACACTATTCTTTCAATATTGAAAACGATATCATGATGAATGACCTTTGCAATGCAAAGCAAAAACCTAATGAAACCTTCGTGGGTTTCTTACAACGATGGAGAGTGCTGGCTAGTCACTTCCCTTGTGCTTTACCTGAAAAAAATTAGTGAGCATTTTTGTTCCTAATTTAAATGCGGAGATAGCCTTCCATCTTCAGATGCATTGTGGATCTAACTTCAAGGAAGTTATAGAGAAAGGTAGCCAAATTGAAAAGGCTCTTATTACCAAAGGAACACTTAAACCATTTGTTAAACCTAAGTTCTTTAATAAGAACAAGCACGTTGTCGGTGATGGAATTATTGATTCCAAAAGAGTCCAAGTTGTGCAGACAGGTCTACTTTTGAAGCTTTCGCAAGGACCTCATCCCAAGGCACCTATAAAATGTACGTTCACAACATTGAGTGAACCCCTGACTGCTATATTAAAAAAATTAGATGATGCTAAAATGGTAGAATATCCAAGCACCACAGTACCATTCCTAGAAAATGCTCCAAAACCTAGTTGGTATAAAGACCATGAATAATGTGACTTCCATCATGTCAAAGAACACAAAACAGATAGATGTCTATGGCTAAAACACTTCATACAAGACCTCATTGAAGAGGGAAAGATTATCGTAGAATCACCTCCTGATTCAGGATAGGGTCCTAATGAAAAAATTGGCATATTCAAAGAACCTTTTCCCAATCACACGAGATAAAAAGAAAAGGAAACTAGATCATGAGCAAGCCTCTAATGACTATCACACTGCTGTGTATGTTTACCCTAGTAATGACAGTCCATTCGAATCCCTTATAGGTTACATCATTCGCCTGATGAATGAGTAAACACAATCTAAATTCTTGAAAAGAGTTGTGCAGTTGGAACGTGACGCGCGCTTAATCATACCTGATCCAATACCAGCTACCCAAAGCCAATATAATTTACTAGACCAGCTAGAGAAAACACCAGCTAAAATATCCATTTTAGACCTTCTTAAAATATCTACTGCTCACAAGGATATATTGTACAAAACATTACATAATTCTGGAGTCTCTACTAAGGTAGATCCCGCACTTGCAAGCTATGGTCACCCACCTTGAACCCGCTAATCATATCACTTTTGATCGCAATGCTATCCCATGTAACAACCCTGAGCATAATTTTCCTCTCTATTTAGAAGTGGTGGTTACCCATCGTAAGATTAAAAGAGTGCTTGTGGATGGGGGATCTAGTCTAAAAATATGCACATTGAAGCTGGTTAGGTAGCTAGGCCTTTTAGAAATGGATCTGGGAGCTAAGACCATCACCATCACAGTGTATGATAATGAGGAGAGAGAATACACATGTATTATTATAGTGCCCATGGAAGTAGGTCCAACCTGTCATGATATGACCTTCCATGTCCTGGATTTAGATCTCCCATATAACATGCTCTTGGGGCATCCATGGATTCATGCCATGTAGGCTACCCCTTCGACATTTCATCGTGTATCAAGCTATACCATGAAGGGCGTATCGTCACTATCTTGGGTGATCCTGAGCCATTCAATCACCGTCGTCATCAGCATTGCATACTTTCTCTCGTGCAGACTATAAGTGCCCTTCTGCGGATGTTGTCATCCCTTTTAAAATGGAAGCTATGAAGAATCAGGTGGACTTAGAATCGCTCACACCTTATAATCAAGAATTCCCTTCTTTGGTCAATCCTTTTACATCTTGGGAGGCTACATCAACAAAATATGGCTCGGAGAGCCATTTACTCTTAAACAAGCATTATTAATTTAAACTTATCAATATCACCTAGGACATAGGGTAAGCGCTATTTTCAGTTTAAAAATACATGAGAACCATGTTCAAAACCATTGGATAAATTTGTTCATAGTGGCCTCCTATCCGAAGAAAATATGTTGGAGGATCCCATTAGTAAGGTTCCAGAAGGAACCATGGCCTCATGCCATCAAGCACCTCAGTATACTAAAGGACACCGCATGATGTTTGTCATGGGTTATAAAGGATACAGATGCGGAGCCAATGCACAAGGCCATCTAGAACCTATTCCTACTTGCCATTTCAAACCTGACAAGCATGGTCTTGGGTTAAAATCCTAGGATGCTTAACCCGTCGAGGTTGATGCTACCTTTTCGAATGTGAGGATGTTTTGTAGAATGCGGATAGCGATACAAGTACCCAATGTAGCCTCTATGAAGATTTGGCTTCTACTGAACCTAATCCCGAGTCATCCATCCTTACCCTATCTCGAATCCATCCCTTCAACCAATTATCAAGTCACCCTAGTTTATCCTGAACTTATAGATTGGGACCAACAACTTTACGTACCACTTGATATATTTGAGAATGATGAAGCATTCATGGAATTCATGTGACTTAGGGATTTTCTTCTTGCTAGGGACCACAAGAAAGGATTCCAAATTCATTTAAACACATGTGCATACTTCAGAGAAGAGGCAGAGATGTGTGGCCGCTTGGGTAAGAATGTTGTGAATAAAAGTAAAAATACTTCAAAGGAGCCTAGTACAAAGAATAAATGGAAATCTCACAGTGACAAACTCTTTGAAACACTTATAGAAGAATAAAATGCAAAGCACGTGGATAAAATAACTTATCCATCTAAAGATGATAAAGAGCTACCTCATGAAGTTGATCTCACCCTCCCTCCTGATCCTACAAGAATGGAGGATGCATCTAAGATGCTCATTGAGGAAACCATCAGTGTTAACATTGGTTCAAAGGATTTACCTAGGATGATCAAGTTGGGGGCTTCACTCTCAGCTCAAGAACAAAAACCTTTGTGGAACTCTTAAGAGAATACATTGATATTTTCACATGGACATATTCAGATATGCCTGGCTTAGATCCAACACTAGTTGTGCACAACCTTGTTGTGCACCTAGACGCCAAGCCCATTAAATAGAAACTAAGGAAGATGCATCCTACAGTTGCACTTCTTGTCAAAGAAGAATTGGAGAAACTCTTGGCTGCAGATTTTATCAAACCTATTGATTACTCAGATTGGATCTCCAATATAGTTCTAGTACAAAAGAAACCCATTGGCATTAGGATCTGATCTTGACTTCCATGACATCAATAAAGCATGTCCTAAAGATGATTTTCCTTTTCCAAACATAGATATGATCATAGACTCTACCACTAGCTATGAGAAGCTATCCTTAATGGATGGCTTCTCGGGGTATAATTAGATAAGGATTGTAGAAGAGGATAAACACAAAACTACCTTCATCACTCCATGGGAAACCTTTTGTTACAAAGTCATGCCATTTGGACTCAAAATTCAGGGCTACTTATCAGCATGCTATGACTGTCATTTTTCATGATATGATGAATGATATTATGGAGGACTATGTGGATGACATATTATCTAAATCAAAGAGCAGAGGAGAACACCTAAAAGTACTTAGACGTATCTTTTAGTGCCTCAGGGACTACAAGGTTTGTCTTAATCCTAAAAAGTGCGTCTTCAGTGTGTTATCAGGAAAACTCTTGGGATTTATAGTATCACAGAGAGGGAAAAAAGTGGATCCCACCAAGGTCACTACTATTACGAACATGCCTCCACCCACCACTCTTAAACAACTTAGAAGTCTGCAAGGAAAGATCCAGGCTATTCGCCATTTTATTTCTCAGCTTGTGGATAAATGTCATCCGTTTACACATCTTTTGAAGAAGGATGTTGCTTTCAAGTGGGGGCCTGAATGTCAGAAGGAATTTTCTCTACTCAAAGCAGTACCTTGTAAATCCACCTGTGCTAATGCCCCCTACTCCTGGAGAGCCTCTCCTTTTATATATTTCTGCTACCCAATTCGCTATTGGTGCACTGCTTGCCCAATACGACCTTGGCCATAAGGAGAGAGTTGTTTATTACCTTAGTCGTACATTGATTGCCTATGAATTGAACTATCCATAGATTGAAAAGGCCTGCTTGGAAGTCATCTTTACATTTCAAAAACTCTGCCATTACCTCCTTAACAATAAAACTAAACTTATTTCCAAGGTTTACCCTCTTAAGTACCTCTTATCCAAACCCGCCTTAACAGGCCAAATGGCTAATTGGATCATTCTTTTGAGTGAATTTGAGATAGAGTTTGTAAATTAGAAGTCCTTAAAAGGACAAGTATTGGAAGATTAGTTGGCAGAAGCACCTTTACCAGGAACAGAGCCTTTTTGTTTAGATCTTCCAGACGCATCTATGATGTATATCTGAGAATCTGCTAAATGGCAAGTCCATTTCGATGGATCATTTACTTTTCATGGATCAGGAGTAGGAGTGGTTATTATTACTCCCACATGAGATATTATACCAAGGGAATTACGATTGGGGTTTCCTTGTACCAATAAAATTGTAGAGTATGAGGCACTCATTACTAGCCTCAAGCTAGCTATCACTTGGAACATCAAACAAGCTGCGAGTTGTTGGAGATTCTCAACTCATCATTAAGCAGGTCAATGATGAATACAAGGTTAAAGATGAAAAACTTATTCCCTATAAGAAGATGGTTGAAACCCTGAAGGAATATTTTTCACATGTCATATTTGAACAAAAACCCAGATCTCATAATAGATCTGTGGATGCCATGGCTACCATCGGCTCTCTCTTGCGCATCCCGCCTGAGGAGAGTAAGATGCCTTTCTTTGTGGAACACTTACAGATGCCGACATATGATATGCCTGAATCATGTTTAGCATGTGAAGTTGTTGGTCCCCTATCCCCATGGTATGACCCTATTTACCAATACCTACAAGATGGAACCTTCCCACCTGACATTACCCATTCAGAGAAAAAAGCCCTTATTCACCGCATAGCCTGTTATACCCTCCTAGGAGGCACACTTTATCATCGTGGCTACAATGGGAACTTGCTTCACTATCTAAATGTTATTGATTCAATTCACATAATTAAAGAGGTACATAGTGGTATCTGTGGGGCACACACTAGTGGCATGGTGCTAGCTAAGAAACTGTTGAGAGTAGGCTACTATTGGCCTACCATGGAATCTGATTGCTACAAATTCGTGAAGAAATGTGAACTTTTCAAAAGTACGGTAATCTCATACATGCACCAACACAATTTTTATCCTATTGCAATGCCTTGGCATTTTTCAAAGTGGGGTTTAGATCTCATAGGGAAGCTCCACCCTTCTTCATCAGATGGTCATACACACATCATAACTACCACCAAGTATTTCACTAAATGGGTGGAGGTTGTTCCTCTTACCTATGTCACCGGTGCACAAATATCCAAGTTTATCATGAACCATCTTATATGCCGTTATGGTATCCCCTTGGCCATTGTCACTGATAATGGTAAATCTTTCAAAAACAAGATAGTAAAAGCCTTGTGTCAATGCTTTCATATCCAACTTAAATGGTCCACCCCCTATTACCCTCAAGGTAATGGGAAAGCAGAGGCTACAAACAAAACTCTTGTGCACATTATGGAGAAAATGGTCATAAAAACTGGTCGTAATTGGCACTTGCAAATCCATCCCGTCCTGGGCTTATCAAACCTCCATCCACACCCCTACTGGTGTGACCCCATATTCACTTGTCTATGGCATTGAAGCCATCATACCTTTAGAAGTGGAGCTTCCCTCCCTGAGAATATCTCTCAGGGACTACCTCGACAAAGATGAAGACTACAGAGTTGATCACCCGGCGAGTTGGAATTGTTAGATGAATGGTGTATCGAGTGCTTAATCACCTTAAAGTATATCAAAATAGAGTAATCCAGAGGATACAAAAATGAACCATTCATAGGGAATTTGATGTAGGTGATCTCATATTGAAATAAAATTAGAAGAACACCACCAAAGACAGGGAAAGGAAAGGTAAATTTGAGGCAAATTGGCTCAGCCCTATGTGGTGACCGCTAAATATGAATCGGGGCATATAGACTTTCCTATTCGGATGGTGAAGAGTATCCAAAGCCCATAAACGCCATTCACCTTAAGCATTTCTATGCTTAGGCATGGTTGAAATATTGAGATAAGAAAATAAAAAGTAGAAAACAAAGAAAAAAAAAGCAAAAAAATTGAAAAATTGAGAAAAAGTAAAGAAAAATAGGTCGTCCTCGTGTGAAAACCACACAATTATGGCATAGTGGGCATGTCCTTTTGTGAAAACCGGTTTCTAGTACTCAAGGAAGGTTTCTCATACACAAGTCACTCTTGTGACAGGATGGGTAACTCTTGCCACTTGCTAAATTCCGTAGTACCTTGGCTAGGTCTAGGAATCCGACCTTGAGCTCCCTTGCAGGACCTGTGATCTGGTTTACTTACGCTATATCTATGTGAAGGATGTGGCCTATTTGTATATTCCCACATCGCATTGGGGGCACATTCACATTCCACTTCATTGTATGCTAACACGTGGCATTTGACCCTTTGTATATTCCTACATCATGTTGGGGGCATTCCATGTTTCTTTAAAGCTTGTACATTGCTTTGAACATGACCTTGAAAATACAAAAACATTTGAAAAGGGTACACAAAAGCCTAAACATCTAGAAAAGTTCCCTTCTTAGGGATGTAGCTACATTAGTTTCACAACGTTATTTTAGGGAAACCTAGACAACGACGTAAACCATAGTCTTAAAAAACTTATCCTTCATGATAAACTCAAAAACATTAGAAAATATGTCAATACTAGTCCCTCAAAACAAAGTGGTAGTTAGATTGCTTTTAGTTGTTGGTTTGTATAGTTTTGATGTACTTAGCTTGTTGTGTTGTTTATTCTTTGAATGATTCTTTTCTTACATTATATTAGATCTTGTTAGGTTTAATTGTGTGTTGCACTGCATTCATTGTTAGGACTTTCATGCTTGTAATTAATTGTTGTATGTTTCTTTGATTGCTATGTGCATTTGTTAGAACTCATTTTTTTACTTGCTTGGATTAAAGTGTTAGATTAATCTTCATTTTAGTTGCATTGCATTGTGTTGCATGTGTATGTTGGTTTATTTTTGTTAACTTTTGCTTGTGTGTTTGTTTAGCACATTTGTTTGTTATCACATCTATCATCTATCATGTCATCACATTTATCACATCATTTACTACATCATATATACAAAAATGCTAAGTAGTACATCATGCATGTATGCTAAGCTAATCATCACATATCGTATCATCAATGGGGGTAAGAGGGGTTGCACATAATCACTAATCTATCCCCCGCACCAATATCATCTAGTATCATCCCAAAATGCTAGCCATATGAAATCAAACATCTCATAAATAAAAACACATGATATCAAATACACGAGTATATCATCGCTATGAAAGAAAAACATGTACATCTCTACATCTGAAAGTATGTCACATACATGAAGAGGAAAAGATACAACATGAACATCAATGAAACATAATTACCATGACAATATATCACTACATGACAAGATATACAAGAAAATGTCCATATGGTACATGTATAATAAAAATATCTATGTCAAAGTCCTAGTATATACAAAATGCTCTGTCCATCTGCCATATAAAAGGGGTAGGGATCAAATACTAAGCCTACATATAGAGGCATGGTGGTACATAAAAAAGTATCTACATCGATCAAAATCGGGCCTTCATCAAGAGGCATCCACAAAAGAATCTAAAGAATCTATACATGGGAAAAACCCACCTTCATAAGAGGCATATACAAATGAATACATACATATATATCATGGCATGAGTAGAAGACTCATCCACAACTCTCACCCTCACCGGGGCTGTTGGGACCATGTCCTGGAGGATAGAATAATGGAGGCTGTGATGGGCCTACCCCTGAAGAACCTGCCAACTATGAGGAGGGACCCTGTGTACCCCTCTGCTGTGTACTCTCTGTCCTATGTGGCCGGCCGCTGCTTTCATCGACTGGCCGACCTCCGTGATCTAGAGCCTGTGTGGCTCACATCAAGTTGGGCATAGGGTGTCACTCACTATGCTGCTGAACTACTCAAAGTAGGTTGTCCTATAATAAAGAGCCTCACCTGTGGCCCTAATAGTGTCACGTATCAAATCATCATCTCCTGTGGCTAAGGCTGCCTGTAGGGTGGCATCACGCTTGCCTATCAAGCGACCTCTATTAGCATCAACCTACATAGTAGTAGCAGCCTCTCGATCCCTCTCTAGTGTGGTGCTCTACGGATCGCTACGGGCTGGTCTCTCTCTATCAGATAAGTCTGTCCCTTGGCCTACACTGGTCATGCTGAACCATGACGCTATGTAACTGGCTCTATGCCTGGACTAAGGCACCCACTAACCGAAGTGCCCCGCACGCTAACTATGTAATCTAACCCTGCCAACTATGCAATCTAACCCTGCCATACGGCCCTACCACCGTCTTGTACCGAGACCTAAAATGGTCTCTCTCGACACCAAAACCTGAATCGTGCCTGGATGATCTCTCTCATGGCCACTTGAAGCCATTGCACTGCTTATCGCGGCCTGTAATCTTCTAATCTAGTGTAGCAAGCTGTCCATAACCACCTCCTGGGGCCTGAGGAGGTGGACCATGCTATGGTAGAACCTGCTATAATGGAACATATATGCCCATTGGAATGCCTATAAGAGGTAATAGACCAGCTAGGGCCTAGTGTACCTGTCTAGGTATAGGCCTAGGACCCTATACCTGTGGATGTGGGGCCCCTCTAACTCGATGCTACACATCGGGGGACACCTCGTCATCTGAATCATCATCATCAGTGCCACCTCTGGTGCCATCCTCATCACTAGGCATGCCCACTGGGAGGCCTCACGCCTGCCTCATATGCTACCCTCGGAATGGTTAGCCTGTGTGGAATCATGCCATGGTACCAAGGTGCGTACTCGGTTGTGCACCATGAATCTCACACCTACCTCAAAGCTACCCATGCAATGGGTACCACCTGTGTAAAGCTAGCCCATGCTCTATCAAAGGCTATCTGATTGCCCCATATCAAAATACTCACGCACCTCTCTGGCATACCACATATCAAGCCCCGAGAATCATCTCGTGTGGTGCCAAACTATTGTTGCACCTATCAACTCGTAAAACTCCCGCATATAGCTACGTCCCCATGATAAAATGATCCACTCCAGCTATGGATAGCTCTCGGGCATCCTCGGGCCACTAAAAATGTCGATACGGCCTCCATACCACAACCGCTTGCTATAGATCATTGGGCTCTCGATATAGTGGTAGGGATCACCCTTGTAAGGCCGAACATCATCCCCGACTAGGACCCAACCCATGGTAGATGGATCCTCTGGAGCCCGAACTCTCAGATTGCCTAAGGGGCACCTAATAACAATGTGATCCCAGGCCCATATCATAAGGATCCTAGCCGGGCCTACCATCTTCTGATGGTAGTAGGTGATAAGATGAAGATCCCAGTAAAGATGTGCCAGAATGCACTGGCCCCAAGATAAGTCTCTCCCTATATCAATCCAAGAATAACCCCAAGTAGTCCAAGTGGGAATGAGGAACCGGTCTTGTTAGGGAGTAAAACTCCACTAACAAAGGCCATCATGTATACCATGACCCAATCTAACTCAGGATCGTCGATGAAGTGTGAAAATTGCATTGTCATCGCATGACGAGGTATCATTGGGACTCCGAATAGCTATGAAATGCATCCATCCAACGCTTTATCGATCACATACTGAATGGGCTGGCCAATGATGGGAACGTGCATGATGCACTAGACATCCTCCAACATAATGGTAATCTCCCTTGTAGGTAGCCGGAAGCACTGGCTCTCATTGTGCCATCTCTCTGCTATGGCCATAAGAAGGTCGTGGTCCAGTGTGATCTAGGGCATGTCAGCCACGTAGGCTAACCCTGTGACATAAAGGAGGATGTCTAGTATACTCCTATCTCCATCCTCAAACTGTACCTCTATCATCTCAAGGTGGCCATATCTCTCCCGTGTATGAAGTGCGGGTAATCTATGCTGTAAGATCAAAACAAGTGTTAGGCACTTATCTAACTTCTAGCTATCTTTCTAAGGAAAAATGGTTCATTGAGTCCTTGAACTTACTAATTTCCCTTTTTCTTCTAAATTTTTCTCCTCTGCACTTTGCTATTTTATTGTTATAAGTGTGTTTCATTTTCTTCCGGACGCATGCACGCCCTTTTCGATGCACACATGCCTTCCTCGATGCCTACGCACCTTAATCGATGCATACGCACCCCCTACCCTTTTCATTTTTCTTGTGTATGCCATGCAGGACACCAACATGCCTAGTGTGATGCCTATGTGTCCCTCCCAGGTGTGCATGTGTGCGTGTATCGTTCTCAGTAAAATCAAAATTTTCCCCCTAGCACCTACGTGCTTGGTTCAATACATGCTTGCGCGCGTCCCCATTTCCGCCTTCGACAACCACGCATGCGCATATCCATTTTTCAATGCATACACCTAGGTGTACCATATTTTTCAATGCGTACGAGTGCGCATCCCCGTATTTTTGACACATGTGCATGCATGCGTCTTTTCCTCGCCTACCTACCCTAGAAACAACCTAGAAAGCATTAAATGCGTAATTTAAAAAGAAGGGATAGACCACTCATAAAGGGTCCATGCGCGGGTCTCGTTGGTACTCTTGGATCCTGTCTTCTTGTCTCTGCCTCGTCGGTAATCTCTCCATCACACTCTAGGCTCTCTTGCTGACACCTCATGGTAAAAATTTGCAAGGGCTCTGGTACAAATGAATTGATTGTGATTGTTTTTACCCCCCCCGGGTGGGTATATTAACTCGTCACGATACCCCTGGGGCATATTTTCTCTGCCGTGATCATTCTAATCTTCCTCTACCTGCCATGATAATTATTTTATTATTAAAGTAATTATTTTTGTTAATTTTCACATGTCATCTTTGGGACACTTTGTGCTACCATGCGAACACTTCCTCTTAACCCCGGCATTGTTTACGAACCTTACGGGTGTTTTCCTCTATTTTGATTCCTCTTTTCATCTATCTCCTCCCATCGTGAACAAAAATTCTCTACAATAATTATTATCACCCTGTCTTTCTTTCCATGGGGATACCCTTTTGGCTCTTTTGTGGCCTCACCTTCCCTCGTTCGCCTCCATGTGTAATTTTTTAGAAGATATTTGATCTTTTGAATTCTTCTGACCAATAATTTTTTTAAAAATTGTAAAATTGATTCAGAAAAATAAAAAATAGTATAAAACTTTGAAAATGAACTAAAATCGATAACCAGCTCATTTTTCGGCTGAAATCATGTCTTTTGCATGGTGCTCATCCTATATCCTATTGGCATTTTCACATGTTTTGAAACTACGACTTGCGAATCACCTTGATCTACAATCATTTACAAAATACCGTTGCTTACTTTTCTTGTACTCTGGGGCACTATTAGTTTCCTGGTACTATTTCGTCATGCATGTTGCTTTTTCATCGACCCAAGTGTCCTCCGTCATTTCCCTTGCATGTGCATATTTATTGGGGCATCGTTCTTACCCTTGTTATTTATCAAAACATTTGGGACTTCAGCTTGATAACAAATTATTTATGCAACCTTCTTGAACGTTGTTGGTTTAAGTGTGTGTGGCTGTACTTATTTCCATGTTACATGAGTTTGTTTACTTCTCGTATTGTGTTACATGTTTGTATGTTACGCGGAGTTGGCATTTTAGCAATAGACAGTTGTTTTGTATCTTGGATTTTCATGTCACTATATGCTTCAGTTGTATGCTCACATTTTTATTAAGGACCGATGAGGAGGTCTCTAAGCAAAATGATGATTTAAATAGTGGATACAATTGATTTGTGGATAGCTCAATATCTCTTTTCTTGTTTCTCATCCTCTTCTCTTCACATCCTACCCCTTCCCCATTCTTCTATCTATATCTCACCTTTTTGAGCGTCGATCGAATTCTTTCATCACCCCATCAACACTCGAGGGGGCATCCTTCATCCTATTAATTTTTCTTCTATCCCTTCAAATTATTATTATTATTATTATTATTATTTTTCTTCTCTTTTATATTTGTCTACTTTCTTCGAAGTGATGTAAATTACATCACCTCAAAGAGGGGAAAATGTAGACACTTGTAGTTTGGCCAATGCACTATTACAACTAATATTGCACTAGTTGTGCTTCTCCCTATAAACCGATGATACACCGCCGGTTCGACCTATCTAAATTTCTTCCTACGACATCCCTTTTGTCATTTTTCCTCTTGTAAACCATTTAAACAAGCTATAATAGCTTCATTCTAACTACATTACCTTCTTTCTCTCTTCCAGTCCACTTCTACCACCTTTCTGGTCTATCAATCCATTCCATTGGATTGATCTAACCCTTCAAAACTCTCTCCAAACCCTAATCACCTCCTAAACATGTTTAACTAAGCTTAAACATGGTTTGTCACTCCCTAAACCTAGTCAAAGTAAGCTTTGACTTGCTAAAAGTGTTTTTTGGAATTTAGTGTTTGTCCCACATGCACTCAAGTTTCCCTTTTTCCCAAATGGAAAACTATATATAGGGCTAGACCCCCTCCCTCATTTTCAAGAATTCCTCCCTTCTTCCTAGGCATAGATTATAGCATTTTGCATCTAGGTTCTAGATTTCATTTCTAGTTTAGATATTGAGCTATTTACTTCACTTTTACATTGTTAATCCAATTTGTAGAGTAAAAGAGAAGAACCATTGGCTTAAAATCCTATAATGGGGAGATCTCTTTCTCTTAATCACTAAAAACTGATTGCTTAGGGCTTACTAGGTTCATTATTTTAAGATTTCAAAGAATAGAGGTTGTTTTAATTAGCTTAAATTTGAGTGTTTACTTCATAATGTATGCTAGTTAGAAGAACTTGCTCATTTATTATCGTATGGTCCAATGATTTGTTTCTTGAAGCCTTTGGGGATTCTTTAGGAATTCTTACCCCAAAATCCATGGCTTTCACAACCTTTGTTTGAACACAATCTTATCCAAGAATTCCTAGTTCAAGATGAAATCAAGCCCACTATTCCTCCTCCATCCACAGTGCTACCAATTCATGAAGGAGAAAATCAAAAATTATCAAGGAGGGGCAACCAAATGAAGAGAACAACAGGATGGATTTTTGTTCAGAACATGCAACAATGGGTTTCAAAGTTTCAGTTTAATTATGTTCCAAAGTTGGAGAAAGAACCCATGCAAGAGGTACATGCTGATTTTTCAGAAGACCAAGCAAAAGTGGAGGATGATTAGCAATCTTCATATTCTAAGTGTAGTGTGCATGAAGGCACCATACTCACACCAATCATTGGTTCATCATAATTTCCAGAACCTGAAGAGCGAGAAGGTATTAGTTAGTGATGAAGAGGATTTACATATCAAGTTTGAAGATAAATCAACAGATTTAGTGCATGAACAACAGGTTTTCATCTTGGAAAACTTCCTATTAGATGAAAAGGATGACATTAATAAAGAAAAGAACATGACAGAACAACTTGTTGCTCATATTAGACTTCACAAAGAAGAAAAAGATGAGTTTGATCTCTCAAACTTCATGTTCGGTGTTGAGGAAAAGGAGATTAGTGCAATTGTTAGATATTTGTAATGGATCATGAAGTAAATCATAAGATATTGCAAGCAAAAAATCTTTCATAGAAGAGGAACTTGAAGAGGATCTGAATAATGGACAAGAGTTTGACATTACAACTAAAAATCATTCATGTTAGAGGAAAAACAACAACTTGCGTAAGCAAAAAAACTTTCAAATCAACTTCAAAATGTGCTTAGTGATAAAATGGAAGTCAAAGAAACATATCAAATCAAAATAATTAGTTTATTTGTGTTGAGGAGGCCATGTTCTATTCAATACTTGGTTGATTTTCAGCCAATTACGATAGTACAAGAATTCACGTCTATTTTAGAATACAAGGAAGAGTATAATGTTCTCTAGAATCAGACCCAAAACCTCTTAGAGAAGCTTGTAGATGAGATAGAAGTGTTTCCCAATTATTGGAATGATCTTGTGAACAAAATAAAGGTACATATCTTGTTTCCAACTTTGTCACTTTTCTTATTTGTAAAGCTGAATTCATGGCCTCGGTTTTGAGAAAGGGAAGCTACTTTTCGAGCCTATTTTAGGTTTCATTTAGCTTCAATTTTCTTTAGGTCGGTGTAGGGTAGATTAGGATTTCCCTTTCAATAAGTGCAGTTCATGCACATTGTAATGTTTTTCAATTCAATAAGTGCATTCGTGCATGTGATCTAGTTCACCAAATCCTTTCCCAGCTTTAGTTTGTTTTTCGGAAAGGTCAGTTTTTTAGAAAAGGGCAGATTTTGGTTATATGATTTTGACTCCATGCCCAATGGACAAGAGCAAGGAATTGGTCTTAAAGTTAGATGGCAGCTTTCCCCGTAGGATCGCCATAATTTTTGACATTTTTACACTCATGTAAAAATGGAAACTCAAAAATTCATTTTAGATAAAAGGCATTGATGAGATGAACATAACTAGGGGGAGGTCATGCAGTTCATTGTGTTTTCAATTATAGTAATTGATTAACAACATGCAATCTGTAGCTATGTGTGTTGTTACAGAATGTAACACCTCACATATGCTATCATTCCATGTTTGTCTTCAGCAAGGAAACAAAAATCCCCAAGGACTAATGCATTGCCTTGATGAAGGTGAGAATCACAAGACATGTGGTATGTTAAACTCCATAGAAACAAACAGAGTTGTTGATTGCAGGTTGCAAAGTTCATTATTAAGTTACATGTATTTTCAATTTGATCATTTCCTATGATTAAGTGTTATTAAGTATGTTATTGAGTTGTTTAATTCATTGTACAATCATTACATATCATAAGATTTGAAAGTAAAAGGAAGTACACAACTCAATTATAGAAATAATATCATTTATTCATTAGGAAATTTAATGTTTCCCACACAAGCCGTGGTATGTAACTAAAGATAATAAAAAAAAAGTACATGTGCATAAAGCTAAAATAAAAATAGTATAGAAGAAACCCATCATTGCCTTGGGTTTTCTTCCATTCTTCATTGCTCCATTCCCAAATCCTCCATCTTCATCTTCAACATCATCTTGCTCATTAGTGTAACTGAAAAGGAAAAGAAAACAATATTAGTTTTGAGCTCAATGTTTAGTCTGTACTCATGTGCTATCTAGTTTCAGGAAAATGAACCATTTGAGATCAAAAGCATAAGGTACATCAAGGTAACAGATGCAGATTTGAGAAAGCAATATCTTACAGTAGCACATATGATTTCTAGAATTATGACATAAAAGGAAACAGAAAGAAAAAGAGTTACTATGGAACACAAGAGAGGCCAAAAAGCCTATTGTTTTATAACTATTCTGTTTAAGTGTGTAGGTATATGTTGCATCGAGAAAAGAACATCATACATACATAAAGATGTAGTCAAGTACAAGAATTGTTTGAAAAGATAAATAAATAATTCATCAAGAACATCCATAAAAATCATATTGGAAACTCATTGATGTGGAAAATTATTTATATAGTTTCAAAATATAGAACTAGATACATCATAAGGCATATTTTCTAATGTTATATCCCCAAGATCAAGTTTTGTAAAGTGCTTGTTAAGATCAATCAATTACAAAGAACAAGATTCGAGAAAACAATAAAAGTTTCAAAGAAACAACTCATTTGCAGATCATGCAATTTGAATTAAGGACACAAAAAGGAATGTTTCTAAACAAAATACAAGGTAGCATAAGTACCACAAGTGATGCACAATGGTTTTTAGCAAAGGAAATATCATAGTTTAAATATACTACAGAGTGCATTATACACTAAGCCCTTCATGGAGATGAAAACTATGAAGCCACTAATAAGAAGTGTGAAAGTTTGATGGAATCAGTAAATGAAAGGAAATGAAGCCAATTTTCAAGAATGAGAAGTTACAGATTCTGACTTCCTCTCAAGAAGTTATTTCGGTACTCATGAATTAAAATTCAAAGAAGGCACAAAGTTATTTGATCCATAACCTAATTTCAAAATCGAGCAAGTACAAGACTAAATCTTACAAAATCAACTATACAGAGTTTATAAACTTCCTTCCATTTAAGTGTTTCAGATAATCTTATGCTAGTCAACTTTCAAATCATAATGTCATCAAACTGATGCGGGAGCATAACTTGCAGAGACCATAAATTTTGATCCAACCGTTGGATCGTCTTGAAATTTTACAGGGTGGTAGATATACATTAGTACTATGATGGATTCAACTTTTCTTGCAAGGTTGTGCCCATTTTGGCACGTTTTTGGGCTCGGATTCCTTCATCTAGTGGCCTAAAATTGGCTCCAGAATGTTTTTTCCGCTTTTGACTAGGTCTTAAAACTTGAATAACTTTTGTTGTGATTGTCGAAATAAGTCCAAATTTCGCGTGAGCCCTAATTTATGAATTAATATTTGGCATGAAAAGTTTTGGGTCAATTTGAGTTGTTTTTATTTTTAGGGTTTTTGGCATTTTAGGGTTTGTTGGCATTTTAGGGTTTTAGAGTAGTCTTGAAATAAAAGGAGGATTGTAATGATGTAATAGATCAGTGTGAATTCCAGAATGAGAAGTAAGCTATTTTGAAACTCCTGGTTTTATTTACAAAGCTATTTATGTGTGTTTTTGGAGGTATTTCAACCTCTTGCAACTGGATTCACATCAATTGGTATCAGAGCAGGATTTTGATCTTGCGGAAATAGTTAAGGTAACATATTACATTTTTATGTGTAATTTTTACCTCTATTTTATATAACCATGGATATATGTGGGAGGGGAGGTTATGCCCAGATGAATAGGAATATGTAGGAGCTACAGAGACAAGTTGTTGAGCTCATGGGAGAAGTTACCCGCCTTAGAAGGAGACATGCAAATGGGGATGTAAACCCAAATAGTGATATTGAAGAAGAGCCTCCATTAATGAATGAAGGAGGAGATGAAGAAGAAAATGAGAGAGATGAAGAAACCTTGAATGAGAGACCATTTGAGGAGAGATTGATCAAGGCTTTAGAGGGAAAGAATGATGACATCAAGATTAATGTTCCTGATTATGGTGGAGGGTTACGACCAGAGGAGTTGATTGACTGTTAAATCACATGGAAAAATTCTTTGAGTGGAAAAACCTTTCAGAGGAGAAGAAGGTTAAGTTTTCATGCACTAAGTTGGTCGGACATGCATTGATTTGGTGGGATCACCTACAAAATGAAAGACAAAGGAATGGAAAGGGAAAGATCCGAAACTAGAATAAAATGGTAAAGAAGCTGAAAGAAAAGTTTCTTCCTGTAGATTATGCTCAGACACTCTTTCGAAGGTTCCAAAACCTAAGATAGAAGGATCTCAGCATTGAGGAGTATACTAATGAATTTTACAAGTTATCAATCAAGGTGGAATAGGGAGAGTCTGAAGAACAAAAGGCTACACGGTACATAAATGGGTTGAGTTACACCATACAAGATGAGCTGAGTATGCTCCGGATCCATAGCCTAGATGATGCTTATCAACTTGCATTAAAGGCAGAGGAAAATAACAAGAGGAATAATTTTAGAAGAGGTGTGAAGAGAGGTCCATCATCATCTCCAATGAGGGGTAGGGGTAGATTTGAATCTACAAAAGGTGAATCCTCTAATATAAGAGGGCATGAAGATTCTAGTCAAAGCCATGGTAACTACCAAAGAGGTAGGGGTTTCAGAGGGGAAGAGGTTATAATGGAGGACGGGGTTTGAATAGCCCCCAAAGGCAATATACATGTTACAAATGTGGTGAAGAGGGGCACAGAGCTTTTGAGTGTCCGCACTATCCTACACAAGATAGATGGCAAGGAGAAAAACCACGAGTAAATCTGGTTGAGGCTGAAGAGGAAGAAGAAATGGAGGTTGCTTTGTAGACTTGGGTGAAACCCTCATGATAAGGAGGATGATGATTGTCCTAAGGAAGGAGAAAGAACATGATGTTGCTGGAGCTGATTCGTGGCTTTGAACAAATATATTTCGAACAAGATGCACCTCTGGAGGAAAGGTATGTAAAATTATTATTGATGGTGGTAGTTGTGAAAATATGGTTTCAACTGTAATGGTTGATAAACTAAATCTGAAATGTGAGAAGCACCCATATCCCTATCGTATATCATGGTTCAAGAAAGGAAATGAAGTAACCATAGATAAAAGATGCCTTATAAAGTTTTCAATTGGGAATACCTACAAGGATGAGGTGTGGTGTGATGTTATCCCAATGGATGCATGTCATATATTACTGGGTAGGCCTTGGCAATACGATAGAAAGGTTACACATGATGGAGGGAAAAATACATATACCTTTTGGAAGGATGGTGTAAAGGTGGTCTTGTTAAGAAGAGAAGAGTGATGGCTTATTGGCTACAAAAGAGTTTGTTATAGAAATAGAAGAAGTTGGATGTTGTTATGCACTAATGTCAAAAAGATGGAGAAAGATGAGTTTAATATACATTACGGTAGAAAAGATACTAAAAGAATACAAAGATGTCATACTAGATGAGCTACCCAATGGGTTACCTCCAAAGTGAGATATTCAACACCATATTGATTTGATCCCAGGATCTTCCCTTCTAAACCGGGTAGCCTATCGGATGAGTGTGACACAGTGAAGAGTTAAAAAAACAAGTGATAGATCTAATACAGAAAGGGTTAGTGAGAGAAAGCATGAGTCCATGTGCAACTCCAGTGTTATTGACTCCCAAAAAAGATGGAGACTAGAGAATGTGTGTAGATAGTAGAGCCATAAACAAGATCACATTAAGTATCGGTTCCCAATTCCACGATTGGATGATATGATGGATGTGCTAGTGGGAGCCTGATATTTTAGCAAGATTGACCTATGGAGTGGTTACTACCAGATTCGAATCTGTGAAGGGGACGAATGGAAAACTACTTTCAAAACAAAAGATGGATTATACGAGTGGATGGTGATGCCATTTGATCTATCTAATGCACCTAATACATTCATGAGGTTGATGAACAGAGTACTCCGAGAATACAATGGTAAGTTTGTTGTTGTCTATTTTGATGATATTTTGATATTTAGTAAGATAGTGGAAGAACACTTGTTACATCTAAATCGGTGCTAGACTTGTTACTTAAAGAGAGTCTATATGCAAACTTAAAGAAGTGTAGATTCCTTCAGAAGAGTCTTGTTTTTTTGGGATTTGTCATATCAAAGGATGGAGTGAGGATGGGTGAGGAAAAAGTAAAGGAAATTTTGGAATGGCCTATTCCAAGGAATGTGACAGAGGTTCGTATTTTTCATGGATTGGTAAATTTTTATAGGAAGTTCATCAGGAATTTCAGTAGCATTTTGCACCCATAACAGAGTGTACAAAAGGGAGGGAGTTTGTATGGACTAAGGTAGCAAAAATAGTTTTGAATTTTTGAAGAAGAAAGTGTCAAGCACCTATTTTGGTATTGCCATATTTTAGCAAGGTCTTCAGGTTGACTGTGATGCCTCACATGTTGGGATTGGAGCATGTTGAGTCAAGAAGGACGACCTATGGCATTCTTCAGTGAAAAGCTAAATGAAGTCAGGAGGAAATATTCTACTTATGATGTGGAATTTTATGCTATTGTTCAAGCATTAAGGAACTGGAGACATTACTTGGTAGCAAAGGAATTTGTACTCTTCACTGACCATGAAGCCTTGAGGTATGTAAACACACAAAAGAAACTAAATAGTAGGCATGCAAAATGGGTTTCATTTTTGTAAGAATATACTTTTGTTTTAAAGCATAAGTCTGGTAAGCAGAATCAAGTTGTTGATGCCTTGAGTAGGCATGTAGCCCTTTTGACAACAATGGAAAATAAAGTACTAGGGTTTGAGGCAGTTAAGGAATTGTATGAAGGTGATCTAGATTTTGGTGATGTTGTCAGAAAACTTAAGGAGCCTACAATAGGTAGTGATTCTTTTGATTATTTGATACAGGATGGTTATTTGTTTAGGGGGAAACAATTGTGCATCCCTGTTGGTTCAATGAGAGAAAATATTATAAGAGAATTGCATAGTGGGGGTTGGCTGGACACTTTGGTATAAGTAAGAAAATTTATCTTGTTGTAGAAAAGTATTATTGGCCAAAGGTAAAGAGGGACATAAGTAGGGTTGTAGCAAGATGTAGAGTGTGTCAAATGGCTAAGGGCCATGCACAAAATACTGGGTTGTATATGCCATTACCTATCCCTACAAGGCCATGGGTTGATCTGAGTATGGATTTTGTGTTAGGGCTTCCTAACACACAAAGTGAGGGAATGATTCTATCTTTTTGTGGTTGATAGATTCTCTAAGATGGCACATTTCATTTCTTGTAAAAAAACTAATGATGCTTCCGAATTCTGATTTGTTTTTTTCAGAAGTGGTTAGATTACATGGAATTCCAAGAATGATCACTTCAGATCGGGACACGAAGTTTTGAGTCACTTTTGGAGGACTTTGTGGAAGAAATTGGGGACACAACTACATTTCAAGTAGTGCATATCACCCCCAAACTGATGGGCAGATGGAAGTAGTGAACATAAGCTTGGGAAATCTCCTACATTGTATAGTTGGAGAAAATCCAAAACAATGGGACTTAGCTTTACCTCAAGCTGAGTTTGCATATAATAGCTCGATAAATAGGTCAACAGGAGGTCTCCTTTCCAGATTGTATATGGTAGGAATCCCAAGGGGGTCCTAGATCTAATTTTTCTACCAGTGAAGATGAAACTAGTGATGATGCAGAAGCATTTGCAGAACACATTCTACAATTGTAAGATGAAGTGAGGGAAAAGACTGAAAGTGAGTAATGCACAATATAAAATAGTCAGTAGATTCCAGTAGGAGAGTAAGTGTATTTGAAGAAGGAGATATGGTGATGGTTCATCTTAGAAAAGAGAGGTTTTCAAAGGGGACATATAATAAACTCAAGTATAAGAAGATTGGGCCATGTAGGATTATGAAGAAAATGAGTGATAATGCCTACAAGGTGGAGCTACCTGAAAACTTTTCTATCTCACCAATTTTTAATGTTTCTAACTTATATAAGTTTCCAGGTCATGATGAAAATGTTGCGAGAGGAGGAAGAAATAAATTGGAAGCAACAAATGCCGAAGAAGAAAAAGGGAGGGTAATGCATGTCTTGGACCAAAAGACAATCACTACTAGACATGGGAGCTACAACATATATTTGGTATAATGGAAAGGTTTGCAGCAAGAAGAAAATAGTTGGATTCCTAAGTGGGAGTTGAGGAAAATTGACAGTGCAAAATTAGATGAGTTCCGTCAATAGAATTCGCAGGAGCTAAATTCTTTTTAACCAGGGGAGAATGATGCGAGAACATAACTTGTAGCTACCATAACTTTTGATCCGACTGTTGGATCATCCTGAAATTTTACAGGGTGGTAGATATACATTAGTACTATGCTTTATTTAAATTTATGTGTTAGGTTGTGCCCATTTTGGAACATTTTCGGGCTCGGATTCCTTCATCTAGTGGCCTAAAATTGGCTCAGAATGTTTTTTCCGCTTTTGACTAGGTCTTAGAACTTTAATAACTTTTGTTGTGATTGTCAGAATAATTCCAAATTTAACGTGAGCCCTAATTTATGATTACATATTTGGCACGCAAATTTTGGGGTCAATCTGAGTTGTTTTGATTTTTAGGTTTTTTCGGCATTTTAGGGTTTGTTGGCATTTTAGGGTTTTAGAGTAGTCTTGAAATATAAGGAGGATTGTAATGATGTAATAGATGAGTGTGAATTCTAGAATGATGAGTAAGCTATTTTGAAACTCTTGGATTTATTTGCAAAGTCTGTTTATGTGTGTTTTTGGAGGTATTTCAACCTCTTGCGGTTGGATTCACATCACTTATTCTTATGAATTTTTTTTTCCCTTAGAAGGCATGGTGTGCAAGTTTGTGTGCCATGTGGGTTGTCATAGTTCTTACATGCTCATTTATTGTCTTGGGCATGGTGTGTTGACTTGAGTATGGGAATGGAGGAATGATGAAGTGACATCCTACATGGAGCCACCTCATCATCCTCACATTCCATTTCTATTTATTGATGGATTTTGATGGAATGGGGTTACTTGTTCATTTTTCTTCTTGTGCACTTTTGGATTTGGGGAAAGCTTGTTGGAGTTTCTTGGAATTTGCTTGGCTTGAAGGTGTCAAATCTTGTGGAGTGAAGATTCTTGGAACTTGATGGAGAGGTAGGCTCTCGACCTTTTTATTTATTTTTATTATGTCGTGCATTTGGGAAGGTTGTGCTTGTTAAATTTGTTTAAGTTTTGTGAATGTGCTTGTGTGTTGTTGGGTAGTAGGCCTTAAGTTGGGTGTGGGAGAAGGACTTATAAGACCTGTTGTAGAAAAATCACAAAGACCCCGAATGGCCTCGATTTGAGTGGGGCATCTGGTGTGATTGCATAACATGGGACCATCTCTCAAGCTATGGGACTTACAAACCTGAGATGGCCCTTTGGAGAAATCTGAATTCTTCTTCCTAAACTACCTGCCATAAGCTACTCCAAAGAAGGAAAAATATCTAATCTAAATCTAGCCTTCCAAGGAGACAAGGAGAGAGAGAGAGAAATACATGAAAACAAATACTATATTAAGTGGTGATACACTAGAAAAGGAAGTGGTTGATCAAAATACTAGCTGCTGAAGGGGAGAGAGGTGAGCAATGGAGAGGATGGACAAATGCATCACAGACCAAAGATATAGTTCACACATAACACCACTTGAAACCCATTAAACACAGCTCCCAGAACCTGCAATAGACATCAGAAGTATGCACATTATACCTTGCAATGACGAGAGGCAAGAAAAGATAATAAAACAAGGATGGACAAGATGCATCAAAAAACAAATTTTATTGCTCCATATGTTCACACAAGTACACCACCGGTGGGCGAGAGGTAAGAAAATGCCATTACAGAGCCATGAGAGGAGGCTTAAGCTCCACATTTGACCCTAAGGAAGAAAGAGAGAGGGGAAGGAGAGAAAATATGACCAACCTTAGAAAATATGCCCATCCTTTACAATATATAGAAGAAAGAGAGGAGAGAGGGAAGAATTATAATCCCGCTTCAACCACCCTAAGATATACATTGAATTTACCTACTCCAACCACCCTAGAAGCATTGAAATTCACCTGCAACAATGATGGGTTCCCTGATAGAGTCCATGCATTCACGTGTTGTGGGAAAGAAGGAGGTCTGTCCTTCATTATGGCGGTAGGTGAGAGACTTGACAACCTTGAAATGGTAGACTAAAACATGATGGTGGTGGGTGAGAAGCCAATGCCGAGAGCTTTCCAAAACATCCTCTCCCTCTCTAATATGAGATTCCAATTGAAAGATATGGCTGTCTAAAGATCAGGGTCGTGGGCTCATAATATTTAAAAAAATTCCATCTGTGCAAGACCCATGTGGCAGCCCCACACTCCTTGATATTTTCCCCCATCCTCAACACTCTTGATGTTGCACCGAAGAGACACATGGTGTCATTCACGGGCCTGCTCTATTTACTTTGTATTCTACCTAAGTCCCTCCAGTTGGTGGAGATGTTCTACCCGACCCGAGACACATAGAGGGTTCACGCTCACTTAGAAACTGCCCCAACTTTTACCTTTGAAGTTACGTAGACGAGGCATGAGGAGGCTTCTATTGACTCTATTTTACTTAGCTGATTTGGCCAGCTACCTTTCTTAGTCTCACGACTACATGGCGAGATGGCGCATGTTTGGGGACCACTTTCGATTCGCCTCTTGAAAGAGTTCCAAAGAGACACGCGGTTCCTTCCATGAATTTTCTTTGTTTCTTTGTGTTTTGGCTAAGTCCCATTTTTTGCGGGGCCATATGTCTAAATCTAGAGACGTTGAGGCCCAATACTCATTTGGGAATTACCCTCAAAGTTGATCTTTTAATTTTCACCGAGTTGACATGTGGCACCTTCTACTAGGCTTATACTTTTAACGGTTGATTTAAATTTTTGAGGCTCGACCTTGTGGAGGGTTGGAGATCATTTGGGGTCCTCGCTTTGGATTATGCCCTTGGAATTTACCGATGAGGCATGTGGAGGCTTCCACCGATCCTAAATTTTTAGTGGCCGCCTTTTTCCCCTTTTTGAATCTAACCACATGGCGAGCTAGTGCTTGTCCATGGACCGTCTTTGAACCCTAACCCTTGGAGATGCACCGTTGGGACCTATGGAGGCTTCCACTAGCTCTTCCATACTTAGCCAATTTAGGGCCTCAAGTGAACACTTGCCTTATCGAGTTCTGACCATGTGGAGGCTTCCGCTGACCCTGCTACTTGGCTCTGAGTTGACTCATGTGTGAAGTCTGAAAAAAACTTTGAGTCTTTCTCTAGATTTTTCCTATTGAGCCTCTGGTTTCCTTTGTGTCATTCGGCCTCATATTTGACCCTGCTCTTCACTTGTTGGGCCCGCCTCCCCTCGGGTTTGGGATCGATTGTGAGCCCACTAGACTAAAAATCCCCTTAGATTTCCTTACATGTAGGGTCATGTTTGATTAATTTTACCCTAGGGGTAAAATTGGGGTAACATTTTGGTGACTCACGGGAACATCTGCCTACTAGATGAAGAGACCCGTAGCCTTGGAACTATCCATTGGGCATGGAGTCATGAATGAGAGCCTGGTAATGAAGTTATCCCTGAACCACGAGCTCGATTGCTTTCACTTGGTGATCCTAAAGTCACCCCACTATCCACACTCTCAATTTTTCAAGAAAATCATGGAGATGAGGTTCTGAGAGTAGAAAATTATATTAACAGGGGGCTTTCACCTGTCCTTGGAAATGGACTTCCTTGAAAAATGATTTCAGTTGCTCTGTATTTGGATTGATTTTGAAATTAGCAACCGTTACAAGAAACTATGGGACTACTGCTGTTACATTATCTTGAAGGGCTGGAACATTGGCCTATCCTGGGGATGTAGTGTGCATGAGCAACAAACACCACAACACACACTATGTACAAAAACTGAAAATCATACATACCTCAAGTGGGATATGCAGAGTGCGTAAAAGCACTTCTTCTACTGAAAGAAAATCTATTCCTACTCCTACCCTAACCAGAGAGAAAGGGGACTCAAAAAAATCCTACAATTGGTAGGGAGAAGTAGCTTGCCTTTCTCAAAAGGGTCATCCATGCCAATGATTTGAGAATGAACATGGTAGTTATAATTAGTGAGAAATTGACAAGAGGCCGATCTTCCACCCATATCATCAAGGTATCAACATTAATAAAAATACCTCCTCAAGTGGATTGGTATTGGAATCCTAGAGGTGTTGATGGTGACCCTTGGTGCTTTGAAACTCATCGTCATGCCCTTGAGTGGGAATGACTAGTTTTGATTCTCCTTGGTTGCAATGAAGCCAAGTAATTGATTGGGCAAAGTCTGATCCGATGGATGTGCCCATGGTTCTCGAATTTCAACTCCAAGAGTGGAGTTTTATCATGGACCTTCCTGGGTGAATGATGTGGGAGAGATGGGATCCTCATGTCCTTTTCCTTCCTCTTCTTGAGAAGAACATGGAAGATCATTATCCTCCAACCATGGTTCTAGAGGGTCGTTGTGAAATGTAGACTACTGCAATTGAATGCTCTCCTTCATGGCAATAGACTCATGTGCTTGGAAGGTGGATGATGGAGAAGCAAATAATGTGATCTCCTCGAGTTCCTTTCCATCAAATAACTCTTCTAAGTCAAACATATAACCTACCTCCTCGTTGTCCTACTATGTGTGCTTGACATCCTCCATGGTGTCCTTCGGATCTGTAATTTTCTCACCATGGTTCCCCTCATCCTCAAACATGAAGTTTGAAATCTCAAACTCTTCTTCGACATCATAGCTTGAAGGGGATGAAGTGGGAGGAAGAACTGAAGGTTCTTTTGTGGCTGCTTTGCACTTGAAGCCTCTGCTGACCATATGGTCCTCCTCCATGATGGGTTCATTAATCAAATCAGGCCCTTCAAATGAAAGAAAAAAATCTTCAATAATGCTTTCTTCACTAAGTGGCCTCAACTTTGATTTGATCTCCTCCACTGCTCCTCTTTAATTAGACTTGGAGCTGGTTGTCCTTCCCTTGCTTGTGCTACAGCTGAAGCTTGGGTTAGATCAACATCCTCTTCAGACAAAGTGCCATTATGGAAACTACATTCAGAGCATACAGATTGCTGATATTCTTCCTCTTGTTCTTGTTCTTGTTCTACTACAAACTCAACTTCCACCACTTGTGGTCTGACCCCGGCCTCCTCTGAAGGTTTAACCATCAAGGGGATTTTTGTAATCCTAAACCTAAGAGCCAATCTTACTAAAATTTTGATCATTTATTCTTTTTTGGATCTCCTTCTTGCTCTTCTCCTTGATTGGTTTTTTGAGTCTCCTCCTGACATGGACTTTGGGGAGTAGGAGTGGTGGGCGGGGTCTCCAATAGTTATTTTCTTATTTTTGGTGGAGGGGAAGGCATTGATTTTGGATCCAGATTAAGGGAATTGAATTTGGGAGGGAAAGGGGTAGAAGAATTGAGGTGAAATGGAAGACTAGGGAATGGGGAAGGGAAATCAACACTTGGGGAAGCAGATGGGAAGCTTGGAAATTGAAGCTCTGGTTGAGATGGCGCTATTTGAGAAAGAGGAAAAGAAAAGCTATGAGATGGTGGTACTACCCATTGATAAGGTTTTCTGGTATCAAGATCATAAGCCTCTATCTCCTCAGTTCATTGCACAAGTTAGGGAAACATCTCAACCATGAAGTCAAGCTTCTCTTGCTAGGCTATAGTGTCTTGGAAAAGGGACGACCCATAGAAAAGGTGGCCTAAAACCAACCTTGAATGCCTTCATTTGTGTTGTAGCCAGTATGCATCATGTTAGCTTCCATTATTTGAATCTTGTTTAGTAGATCAATGCGCTCCACATAACTGTTACCATTATATACGTCCCCTTATTCTTGATAAGCTCCACGACCAAACTGGTTTTGACGCTTCTCATATGGGTAAGCATAATGGTTCTAGATCTAATCATAATTACAATATGGAGGAGTTGGAAAATACATTAGAGGAAGACTACACTTGTTGTTTCTACAAGTGTGAGTTCCAAGAGGGAAATGAAGTCATGATTGCACAACTTCACGGAATGGAATAAGATGAAGATATGGAAGGAATAATGGATGAGAATGGATGTGTTGTTGACTAGATGAAGTCACCAAATGTGTTTGAAAGTGCCTCTAAAGGCTGTAATCTTCACCAAGAGTATATCAAACCTGATGAAGTGAAGTGGTAAGGTGCTTGAGAATTGTCCCACCGGCATGCCAAAAGCTGTTGTAGCAAAATCACAAAGCACCCCGAATGGCCTCGGAATTTGAGTGGGGCATCTGGTGTGATTTCATAACATGGGACCATCACTCAAGCTATGGGACTTGTAAACCTGAGATGGCCCTCAGGAGAAAGCCGGATTCTTCTTCCTAAACTACCTGTCACAAGATACTTTAGTGTAGGAAAACTATCTAATCCTAATCTAACCTTCCAAGGAGAAAGGGAGAGAGAGAAGTACATGAAAACAAATCCTACACTAAGTGGTGATACACTAGAAAAGGAAGTGGTTAATCACAATCCCGAGTTTCCTAAAGGGGAGAGATGTAAGAAATGGAGAGAATGGACAGATTCATCACGGGCCAAAGATATAGTTCACAAAGAACACCACTTCAAACCCATTAAACACAGCTCCCGGAACTGCTGTAATGATGAGAGGAAAGAAAAGACAATAAAGCAAGGAAGGATGGACAAGATGCTTTAAAAACTAATTTTATTTCTCCATAACTTCACATAGAACACCATCGGTGGATGAGAGGCAAGAAAATGCCATTACAGAGCCATGAGAGGAGGCTTAAGCTCCACATTCAACCCTAAGGAAGAAAGAGAGAGGGGGAAGGAGGGAAAAGATGACCAACCTTTAAAAATATGCCCCTCCTTTATAATATATAGAAGAAAGAGAGAAGGAGAGAGGGAAGAATTTGAATCCTGATTCAACCACCCTAAGATATGCATTGAATTTAACTAGTCTAGCCACCCTAAAAGAATTGAAATTCACCTGCAACAATGATGGGTTCCCTGATAGAGTCCATGCCTTCATGTGTTGTTCATTTCTTGGCAAAAGGAGGTATATTCTTCATTATGGCGGTAGGTGAGAGACTTGACAGCCTTGAAATGGTGGACTGAAACATGATGGTGGTGTGTAATAATCTCTTTGCCGAGAGATTTCCAAAACGTCCTCTCCTTCTCGAATCCGAGCTTCCAATCAAAATATATGGCTATCTAAAGATTAGGGTCTTGGGCTCACAATATTTAAAAAATTCCATTTTTGCAAGACCCACATGACAACCCCGTGTGCCTTGAGATTTTTCCCCTCCTCAACACTCTTAATGTTGCAACCGAAGAGACATGTGGCATCATCTGCGGGTCTTCTCTATTTCCTTTGTATTCTACCTAAGTCCCTCCCATTGGCGGAGATGTTCTGCCTAAACCGAGACACGTGGAGGCTTCGCACTCATTTAGTAACTGTCCCCAGATTTTACCTTTGAAGTTACACAGATGAGGCATGTGGAGGCTACTGCTTACGCTATTGTACTTAGCTGATTTGGCCTACTGCCTTTCTCGGTCCCCCGACTATGTGGTGAGATGGTGCATGTTTGGGGACCGCTTTTGGATTCGCCTCTCTAAAGAGCACCGAGGAGACACGTGGTTCCTTCCGTAGCTTTGTTATATTTCTTTGTGTTTTTCTAAGTCCCTTTTGTTTGGCGGGGCCATATGTCTAACCCTAGACATGTGGAGGCTCAACGCTTTTTTGGGAACTACCCTTATAGTTGATCTTTGAAGTTGCGTTGAGTCAACACGTGGCACCTTCTACTTGGCCTTAGAATTTTTAATGGACGATTCAAATTTTTGAGGCTCTGACCATATGGAGGGATGGTACTCATTTGGGGTCCCCACTTTGGATTCTACCCTTGGAATTGCGCCAATGAGGCATGTGGAGGCTTACATCAATCCCGACTTTTCAATGGTCAAATTTTTCCCCTTTTTGACTCGACCACGTGGTGAGATGGAGCTTGACCATGGACCCTGTTTGAACTTTGACCCTTGGAGATGTGCCATTGGGACGCATCGAGGCTTATGTTGGCTCTTCCATACTTAGCTGATTTAGGGCCTCGAGTAAACACTACCTCGTCGAGTTCGACCCAGTGGAGGCTTTTTTGCTAACCCTATTGCTGCTCGAGTCGAATCGAGTGTGAAGTCTGAAAACTTTGAATCTTTCTCTAATTTTTCCTATTGAGATTTGTATTCCTTTGTGTCGTCTGGCCTCACATTTGACCCCTCTTCACTTATCGAGGCCCACATGCCCCTCGGGTTTGGGATCGATTGTGAGCTCTCTTTGAGACTAAAAACGCACCTTAGATTTTCTTCTATGCAGGGTCATGTTTGATCAATTTTGCCTCGGGGTAAAATTTGGATAAGAGGACCATTGGGGAGGGAAAAGGGAGTTTATGAGGCATGCATTTGGTGGGAGTGTGATTGGGAGTTTCACCTATGGGGAGTGAAAAGGAAATCATGGTCATTTTTTTGCATACTTGCAAGGGAGAGATAAGGATATTGTGTTGTTTGTTTTGTGCACTTGGAGGCTTAGGGTGAAACTCCCACTTCACTTGGGAGGCATAAGGAGGTGGTTTCCCATAGTCCTTTCTCCATTTGGTTTGATTTCAAACCTTTGTGTTGTTTTAGAAGTTTTAAACTTGTTGAATATGTCATTTTGGTTGTGTTGAATGTCTTGAATGTATGTTGTTTGTGGAAGCCATATTTGTTGAAAGTTGTCAAAAGTTGCTCAAGATCCCTCATGGTTCCTTGGTTGGGGCTCAAGGGCCATTAAGGGGATGGCTTCTCCTCTTAATGGATTAAAGGTTGGGTGGAGAGAGTTTCTTATCACCCCTTCCTTTGCATTGTGAGCCCTTTTTGCAAGATTGAAGTGAGCTTGATTAGAGCTACATTTGGGAGAAAACATGTAAATTGGAGACTTCTATTTTAGCCTTGTTGAAAACCTTCATGTTGAAATTTTTCTTGTAATCATCCCCCTTGAGTGGAAGGTTTTATATTTGTGTGCTTGAGAGGAAGTTATATATTCATTTGGAAATCTATAAAAATTGTAAACTCTTCTAAGAGTGTTGATTGAGAAATTTATATTTTCAAATGTGTTAGTATGTGAAAGAGAACTACCAAATCATTGCTTTGTTTTGGTAAAATAGAAAGTTTGAAATAATTTGAATTAGAGATGCATCCCTCTCAAAAATTAAGTTGTTTCATTATTCTCAACATGTGCTATGTTCATTGTAAAAGAAATATGAATCTTGTTAAAATTTATTGTAGTTGAAAATGGTTATCACTTTATCTTGTAAAAGGAAAGGAATAGTTACGTTTGTTTTATTGAAGGAAAGTAGTTTGTTCAAAATTTAGAATAAGTGAAAATCTCCCTTTTTGCTTTTATCATATTGTAGAATGAGTTGTGTAAGAAATCTTGTCAATACCTCAACTTAGCCTTAGATAAAATAAACAATTTTTTTACATATGTTATTATAAGAGAATAAAAGTGTATTTATTTTCCTACTTAAATTAGTAACTATGATTGAGCCAATTATATAAGAATGTTTTTACAAATTTCCTTATAAATAATAAATTAAATGTAGTTTTCTTTATAAAAAAAAGAGGAATTTTAAATAAAATTCGATTATTTTTATATTATTAATATATTAATATTACTAATATATATATAATTAATATTATTATTAATAAATATAACTATTAATATTAAAGTATTTACTAATATATATTATTAAAACATTATATAAAATAAAAATTATAACATTATATATATAATTAATATTATTATTAATAAATATCACTATTAATATAAAATTATTTATTAATATATATTATTAAAAGATTATATAAAATAAAACTTATAAGAAAAAAAAATTGCCGTAGTTTTTGTTGGCCACATATTATAGATTAATGTGGGGAATGGGGGTAGGAGGGGGCGGGAAGGGGGAGGGGCGGTGGCCAATCCGCCCCCTCTCACTCCACTCCCTTTTAAATAAACAAAATAGTGGTGGGTGGGTGCGAGTCCCCACCAAACATTAAAACTCGTGCTTGATACCAAAATCGGGCCACTATAAATTTTGAGAATCCACAACATTATTTGACATTAATAAATGATATATACACACACAGAGACATATAAAAATACATATACATATACATATACATATTGTAGTGCCCATTTCCCTTTGATGCCTTTTGATACTGATCTTGATACTTTGTTGATTACATTATGGACATTATTATGGTTTTGATTTAGTATGATGTTAGATGTTGGACCATGGATTATTGTTGATCTTGATTTAATGATATGCATGATGATTATTAGAGACACTTCATATGTGGATGATGATATACTATTTGACATGGATATATTTTGAATGTTGTTCAGACATATAATTTTTGGATATTATGAGTAGACCTAGAAAATGGACATTATATGATGATGATATAGTTGTTGATATAAATTGTAAGTGATATTGTTGATTGCCTTGATGTTGTTGTGATTCATATGTATAGATGATTTTGTGATTATATTTATATCATGTTGGATGTTTTGATATGGCCACGAGGCCAAAGGAGGTATTTGTGTTTTGACAGGTTAAACTATCACAACAAACATTAGGGGATTGGAGACCAACCACATTGGAATTCTAGATGAATTCAACAAGGTCACCATGGCAACTATATTTGTTGTGTGTTGTTTTTTGTTAGGGATTCCCATGGGGGGATTACCTTTGAATGTGACCAAGGGGTTATGTGTATTTTATTAATGTGGTTCCTTTTTATTATTGTTTGCATGTGTTTATTTTGTGATGCATTTACCCCTTTCATTATTCTTTTAATTGTGGAGAATTAATGTGAGTAATCATATTGCTAAAATAAATAAATTAATCAAATTTGGGATATAAGAAAGTAATTATAGAAGTTGTTGGCTCTTGTATTAAATGTGGTAAGTGATGTGTAAGTATGTGTAAGAGTTGTATAAGTCAGATTTTGGAGTATGAAACACTCCACCTTCTTGGAAATTCAATTTGTTCTTGGAGGATGATTTTAGAGGCTTGTGGGACAAGTAAAACTTGTCCCATACCTCTTAATTTTATTTACCAACCATACCTATGGTTGGAGGGTTGAATTTAGACCTTCTTTATGCATTTTGATTTGACTAATTGTAAGTTTTAATTGCACTCTTCTTACATTTTATTAAATTCAGTCCTTTGGGGTGTGAGGTTTTGGAGTGTGTAAGTTTATTGTCATATTATTCACCCACCTCTTTATTGTGCATTGGAGAATGAATTTGAATTTTGTGTTGGAGTTGAGGATGTGTGATGTGGCATCCTACATGGATCCACCTCATCCTCTTCTCTTCCCTCTTCTATAAAATTGGAACTCCTTGCTTTGTTTTGGGTTGTTGAAATTTTGGAATGCTTCCTTGGGGTGAATTTTCTTGTTGATTGGAGCTCTTGCCTTGGAGGAGATTTTGGGAAGATTGTTACATGTTTGTGCTTGGCTATTTGGATTGATTGCATTGGGATAGAGCTTGTTGTTTTGGAACTTAGACAACTCCATCATGGAGAGGTAAGAGCTTGGCTCTTGAAATACTCCTTTTCTTTATGAATGTACATGTTATTGTGTGAATGTTTTAGCATGTTTGTGGGTTGTTTGGGTAGATGGCCTAGGAATGGTGTAGGAGAAGACTATGGGGTTCATTTTGTGGGAGGTATAAGTGTGGAGGGAGTTGGGATTTGGGTTCCACCTTACAAATAAATAGCTTGCATTTCTTTACTCATTATGGGGTGCCATAAGAGGTTGGGGAGGTATAAGGAAATGTGAGGGATAAGGGGTACTTGGGGGAGGTATAAGGAATGTCAGGGTTTTTGATACACTATATTTGGTGGTTTGAAAATAGGTGGTGATACCCATTTCCCCTTTGGGAGGCATAAGTAGCATCCCCCATAGTTCTTGCTCCTTTGGCTTGCATGGTGAAGCCTGAGTCTTGTGTGATGTCTTTCATGTGGTTGCAAAACTACTGTTTTGTTTTGGAATGTGTTTTTGATTTGAAATGTGCATGTTGAAAGATTGCTTTGTGATGTGGAAGCTTGTTGTTGCCATGAGTTGAAATACATTTCTTATTGCATTGTGGTTGGGGCTCGGGGGCCAATGAAGAAGGATGGATTCTCCTCTTCATTGGATGTCTTGGTTGGGTGGAGAGCATTTCCTTTCCCCTACTCCTGTTGTGATCAAATTGGATGAAGGAGAAATTCATGTTGTTGTTCTGGAGTAGAGGAGAAAGACAGTTTGACAGTCCCTTATGAAATGAAATCTCATTGTAACCCTTCCCACTTTGAAGTGGATGATCTATATATTATTGTAATGGAAATATACTTTGTATTGAGCTATGAAAGTTGTAAATTCGAAATGTGAAAGATATGTGTGTGTGTGTGTGTGTGTGTGTGTGTGTGTGTGTGTGTGTGTGTACTGCATTACTGTTCATTTGAAAGAAAGAAATTGAAATCTATTATTTACATTCCAGAAATTGAAAGATGTAAAGTTGAATATTTGAAATTAATAAAATATTGCACTACCTTTATCAATTTACATTATTGTATTAAAATTGATCATCAAATTTTGATTTGAAATCTCTGTTTAGAAAATTGAAATGAGGAATACGTATGAAGGAAATATATGTAACTCATTCTTTTGAAATATGTTAAAATTGGAAATCAGACTTTGCATTTTAGCTATTAAATGGTTTGTTTAAAACAACTAAATGTATTAGACTAGAATAGACATGAATTTCCATATTTGGAAGATGAAAATGATAAACAGATCCTTTAGAAATTGACCTCTGTTTTGAATTTTAAACTGGCAAATACTTCCTCTAAAATGCACAGTTCAAACTGCAAAACAATAAATAACATTAAAACTTTGAAATCTAAAATATTATGATATAAATAAACTAAATTTGGCTAAAACACTTAAGGAAAAATCCTTCAAACATTGCAAAATCGGGCCCAAACCTTTCACAGTTATTTTGCTATCTGAAGTTGTAAAAAATTTGAATTGGAAATCAATCAAGAAAAATTACCTTCCAAATACATCCTAAATTCTTCTTAGAATAATCCTACATGTCCATTTGACATGTTGAGAGAGGAGGAAGATCAAATTGAACAGATCTAACAAGTTAAAATTTACCAGCTCGCATTATATAATCCTGCAGGATATTTTCTTAAAATTTACCCCTTAAACTTTATCAAAATAAAAATTAATGATCCCTATGCAAAGAGGATGTCGAGAGCTTTCCAGAAAGTCCTTGTTTGCCCAAAACCGAGCTCTCTATCAAAAGTTATGACCCTATGAAGTTTTCCTTCCTTGGCGGAAAATTTTGGGAAAAATTTCCTTGGTGGGCCCGCGGCCCGAATTTTTCCCTTAAAACACTTAGGAAAATTTTTAGATTTTTTTTCAAAAGTTTCTATGCCCGCCCGCCGGTTTGTAGCGAATCGAGGTTGCCACATGGCACCATGAGGTGTCAACGGATGGGCGGATCCCCTTTTTAACTTAGTGCTTTTGGAAAATTTTGGGAAATTTTTCCAAGTTTCCCCAGTTGTCCCGCCGACCCACACCCAATCGGGGGTTGCCACATGCCATCACCAGACAACAATGGAGGAGTAGAGTTATTTTTGACCTTGAACTTTAAAACTCTTTTTGGTGAAAATTCTAAAGTTTCCCCACCGCCCCGCCACCCACAACCAATGGTAGACTGACACGTGGCCACCTTAGGCTTCAACGGAGGTGCGGAACGGGTTTTAACTTTGAACTTTTAAACCTTAAAATCTTAAAACCTAAAACCACTCCGACGGCCCGACTTTCCGCCCGAGCTTTTATAAGCCGACACGTGTCCTCTTTGGGCCCGCGGGCAAGTAGAGGCAAATCATGCTTTTTCCCTGAAAAAGTTTTTTTTTTTAAAATCTTCCCCGCTCCGCCGACCCGCGCAAGGGAAAATTTTCACCCCTAGGCCCGCAGGCCCGCTCTTGGGGAAATTTTCACCCCAAGGCCCGCCGGCCCATAACTTGAAAAATATGAGGAGTTAGGAGGACTTATTTATATCATTGGAAAGGTGAGGAAATTTCCTATCCAATGGGAGTGATTTAGGAAAATTTTGAATGTGTTAAGTGTGTGAAAAATCAATTTGAAACTTTAGGCTTGTTAGAGAGTGTGTGTGGTGAGGAATTTCCCCTGAACCTAATTGAAACTTCTAACCCTAAATTTTGGACCTTATGACCTCTAATAATTATTAATAAAAGAAAAGTATACTCTAGTAGATTAGAATTGTTCCGGAACTTGTTAGTGACAACTTTGTTGTCTTGTAACATGGTTGTAGATTCTTTTAATAAAAAAAAATTATTCCATAATTTTTCTAACTAATCCTAGGTTGTTCTTGGATCTCAAGTGGGTTGTTTTAACGGGTGTTACACATATACATATACATATACATATACATTACATATACATATACATCCCACAATAAGTGAACATTTTATTTATGAAAAAAATCTTAAATTAAATGGGGCAAATTCCCATATACCCAAATGGGTATATATGTGGAAATGGATTCATAACAAATAGAAAATTTGAGCCAAAACTTAGAAGAGGGTAAAATAGATTTACAAGCTAAAATGTTGACAAATACTTCAAGAACTTCTTGTAGCAAAAAAACTATTTATATATTATAGGAGCATCCAACCTAAGCTCCATCTTCATCCATGGATTTCTTCCCTTCTTCTTCACTTAAACCCGCAAAATAGAAACAAGGAAATTAAGTCAAATGAAAGAATAAAATCTCTCCATAGAGATGTTTAGGGTTGTTTGAAATTTCTTGATCCAATGGCCAAGATTCCTCCCTACAAATGTTAGGTGGGAGTTAGGTGAGATCATCATTTGAACACATGGGTCAAGTTTGAATGGGGCCACTTAAGTGGTGTTGAAGTTAACTCTAATTTTGTATTTCATTATGATTTATTTTAGTAACTTTCAAAAAATAAAGAGGCCATGACCTTGTGATAATTAAGTAAATTCATTCCCTTAGTAATTTTTTATAATTGAGAATTAAATTTAATAGTATTGTTTAAATGGAAGGGAAAATTAGACCTAGACCTTTTTATAGTAAATTATTAAATGACTTTAGGAACCACATTATTAAATTAATTAAGGATTATAGGAATGAAAATTTTAAACCTAACTGAAGATTAAATATTATTATTTAATTAGTTTTGAAATGATCATTTGTTAATCGAGACCTTACTTAAATGTTGTAACCGACTTTACTTTAAAAAAATCAGTAATTTTTCTAAATCAACTGTTGGTTTGTCTTGGGTTTCATGCGGGTAAAATTGTGGGCGTTACATTCTTATTTTTCTTTTGTATACAACAAACAAAGAAATTACATGATGTAGTCATGTTTTCTCTTAAAGACAATTGAATCCACCTTAAACAAAAGGACATGTCTAAATATATAGATTTGTATATAAAAAATGAGGAGAAATTCAGTCACGGGTTTATCTCCATGCCCGGTCCCAAGCTCCCACGTTTTATGTAGGCCTATAGATTTCTACCTAGATTTTAGCCAACCAAGAAAATAAAGGAAAATGCAAGAAACAAAGAACCACATAGTTGAGAACAAATAATGGTTTTAAACCGGTGTGAATGTAACTTGGGATTTAAGGCGTCTTAGCCACGGGAAAATAAAGCCCATACAAATGATAAGATCAAAATGAGCTACTGGTAGATCCACAATGAAGAAAGAGCTAACAACAATAACCGAAATTCAAATACTAGACAACTTCTTATGGAATACCATTGTTACTGACATACAAAGTACATGGGTATCTTCACGAGAGCAGACACACTGTTTCACCTTATACAATAGACGAGTCTCGAACATGATCGGTTCACATTTTGCTAGCATATCTACCAAAGCACTGCAACTAAACAATCGGACAAAATAAATTTATCTATTATGATTTGATGGATGTCCATACCCTACTCTAGATGTCACGTTTGATAGAAGAAGGGAGGTTTTTGGAAATGGTTTCGGAGCTTGGCTTTGTGCATGCTAAAATTCATTTGTTTGAAATTTTCTAATGCTCTTTCAACAAGCCCATTTCATGTATATCCTGCAGGCATTGCATTTCACGAGGCCACATTCCTTTTGGGGCATTTAGTTGAAAAAAATTCACATGCTAAGTGCATGTTTCGCACTTGCATACATATCTGTTGGAGAAATTGAAAATAAACATCAATCAAAACACCCATTTTGGGACAAGTGGGAGGAATATGGAAATAAAATCTGATTTCCATTATGCTTTGGTGGATTTCCCTACTCTATTCCGATCTCACGGTTTGGCACATGTTAGGAGTGCACAAGCTATGTAAACCTATGCTAGTTGTGTGGGTACGTTTACTTGGGGCTAAAAGTGTTATCCCGTAAAATTGACAAGGGAAATTTTACCGATAACCATACCAAAAATTTTGTTTCGATCCCTCGTTAGGGATCCTTCGCGTTCGAAACGTCGTAAAATCCCTTCCCGGGAAATCTAGTTTTCGAACTTAGTCTTTTTTGAGCCTTTTTTTGGCTGGGCGCATGGATTTTCCTTGTAACACCAAGTTTTGGTGCGCCCCCTTAAAATCCTTTGGCGCATGGTTTTCCATGTTAACACGTCTTCGGTGCGCGAAAGGGCACGCATAATCTATGTGTTACACCAAGTTTTGTGCGCCAAAGGGCTCACATAACTTCATGTCGATAATACATACGGTGCGCCAAAGGCGCTCTCATTCTTCTCATGTCGAATACTTTCATGCGCCAAAGGGCGCACACTTTCCCCTGTCGATAGTAGTTTTCATACGCCATTTCAAAAGTGGTTGGCGCATTAATGACAAGTTTTTCTATAAATATCAGTGCGCGCCCAATGTCATTTTCATTCCTTTTTGACAAGGCACGTGATCTCTCTGGATTTGTCAGCTCTGCTCTGTCGTTGTCATCGCCCTGTGGACCCGCTCTTCAGATTTTTGCTATATATTCGAGGTAAGAGGTTCTCCCTCTTTTCCATTTTGTGCTTTCGTGTTCTTGGTCTGGGCGTTTCTTGGTCTGTATTTTGATTTGCTTCTGCTTTTTTTAAGTGAGATATGTTTGAGCTGGTTTCCCTGTCTTTGTCTGTTCCTTTTTCTTTCCTCCTTCCTTCCTCCCTCTTTCCAGATCTACTGAAAGGGAGCTGTTTTGAATGGGCTTGGTCTGCTAGACTTTTTATATATATGAAACCCTTTGTCCATGCTATCTTTGAAGTGGAAGAAAGAATGAAATATTTGAGTAGTTAGTGTAGTTCTGTGGCGCACTGGCACGTTTTGTTGCAACAAAACAGATTCGCGCCCTCGGCGCACTTACCCGCCATGTTACATGACCCAAACCCGCGCCAATGGCGCACCCTCTTGTCATGCTGCACCTAGAACTCATGCGCCCTCAATGGCGCGCCCTTTTTCCATGCTACAAGTCTAAATCCCGCGCCTCCTTAAAATCCTTTGACGAACCCTTTATCCATGCTGCATAATGTTTCCATGCGCCAAAGGGCACACCTAGCTTTCATGCAACACAAGCCTTCTGCGCACAAGTATAAAGCTATCAAGGCGCGGGCGCTTCCTCCATTGCAGTAACATAATGTTGTGTAAAACCTTCATGCGCCGCGCCAAAGCCTTTGGCGCACCATTTGTTAATGTTACACAATCTTCCCATGCGCCAAAGGGCGCACCAAACCTCAATGTAACACGCATTCCTGTGCGCCCTGCTATAAAATGCAACCTGCTTCATCCATGCGCCATGCGCCTTTGGCGCTAGTATAACCTCTGCAACATTCTTTTTCTGTGCGCCTTATCTATTTGGCCTGCCAGTTGCATTTTCCGCGCCCGAGCCTTAAAATCTCTAACTCTTTCTTCTTGGCTAGCTTTCAATGGAAGATCAAATGACTAATTCAACCTTGTTGGATTGGGTCTCACTTCTTCTTCGTGCGAGATCAGCAATCGAGTTCGAAAGAACACATGTCTACGTCAAGCAAAAAACCCACCAAATCAAGAGGAAAGGCTAAGCTGACAGAAGAAGAAATGAAATACAAATATCAGAGGGTCAGGATGCCCGAATCACAGGCCGAGTGCAGTATGGATGTCAGAGACTCTGAATTGGGTCACATTGACATGGATGAGTTCTGGGTTAGGACTCAAAAAGTTACAAGGAGTCCATGGATGGACAAGTTAATAGGCAGTGCCCTGCACTTCGCCGGAGGAATCCCCGTCAGCGCTGTCAACAACGAATTCATGATGGTGATTGCCCAATGTTACAACAAAGACACAAGATGTGTCGAGAATAGCAAGGGCGAGGTAGTCATAAACCTCACTGCCCGTCATTTTGAAATAATGCTCGGCATCCCTCATCACCGGAACTACGTGGCTGTTAGCCAACGAGAATGCATCAAGGCCTGGGAAGACAACGAAAACCAGTGCATGCAGTTGATGAATGAGGTCTACCTAAAGAATAAGAAGGCGGTGACCCGGTGGCCTCAGACTATCCACCGTAGTGATTTCTCAGAGGAACTCAGTGATACTATCACCTTCCTGAGCAGAGTCTTCGGGCTTTCAGATGCCCACTATTTCCATAAGTGGATGCTGCGGTACCTGGAGACAATGAATAAGAATTTGCCCGATCAGCGCTTTTGCTGGGGTGAAATAATCAGCAGCATCATCTCGAGCAGGCTTCTGACGATTCGCCACAACGAGTGTTCCATATGAACTCCTATGTAGTCTACGCTGCAGCGTCAGCAAGGGATTATCCGGGGCTGAACCGAAGTGGAGTATGGCCTCAGGCCAAGATATTTGATTACTATCCAGAGCTGAGGCTGGAGAATAGCATCCAACATTTCGCAAAAGTTAACGATGCATTCTTCTATCATGTCATCTGCCTACTGAGGCCAAACATGACTCATAGCCGGACAACCAAGAACATAGTGGCAGTCACAGAGAAATGGGGGGCCCTGTTCACCCAATTTCCCACGTTCACCTATCTAAGGGCTGCCAACTTTTTGGGAGAGCCAACCAGGCTACCGAGGTATGCTGGACCAAGGCTGATTCTATTAGAACTATCAAGACAGCTGGTCACGTACCATGAAAAGTGCCTCAAAAGAAAGAAGGGCGGAACTCCTTTCCCCCTCACAGTGGGCCGGTACACATGCTCCTCCTACCATAAGGCGAAGGAAATGTTCGCAGAGCTGGAGCTACTCAATTTGAAGCATGACTTTCCAGCCAGGCCTACCTTCGACCCAAGAAGCTGCCTGCCAAAAGCGAAGCTCGATCCGATCCATGTCCCTCAAATTGAGGATATTTACATTGACGTTCTCCATGAGGTGGAACTCAGAAGAAAGGATCATTCGCGCTTAGCATTGGAGGAAATCATCCAATACGGAGTGGCCATTGTCCCCGAAGGCTTCCAGACTATGGAAGATGAAGTAGATAAGGTGTATAATGACACAGATGGGGACAATTGGCCCTTCCCGGCCATTGACAGGAATAAGTCTCCTCAAACAATTGAGGAGAGGGTCAAAGAGACTATGCGGAGAACAGAGCATTGGTGCCGCATGAACGGACTAATCTACCTCGGGGTAGATTTCACAACTTCCCCTTTGGGTAACGCACCTCCAAGGTCAAAGAAGCAGCTGAAAGGCAAAGGTGCAGAAGGTGAGCCTAGCACCATTCAGGAGGAAGCCCCTGAAAGTCCTCTTCCTTCAGAGCCTGAACAAGTAATAACTCTGGATTCGCGGAAAAAGAATTGTGAGAGGATAGTCCTATACGCCCATCCACACAGGATGTCGGCGTTGCTTCTGACTTCGAGGTCCCTTCTATCCCTTCTTCTTCTCTTCCTTCCCCTCCTCGAGTGACTCAAACGACCACCCCTTTGGTCGTGTCCTCTGCCCCTTCTTCTACCCTTTCCCCTGCTTCTTCATCTATCTTCTCCTCCCTCGCTGATTTGTCTTCCTCTATTTCTTCCCTCATCTCCGAGCTCCCTTCCCTTCCTATGTCTTCTGCAGTTGCGGTTCCCCTTCCTCCCGTGGACATTTCTTCGGCTATTCTTTCCATGCCGCCACCGCGTGTCTCCACGTTTTTCCCCTCTTCTACCGTTGCTGCCTCCCCCTCTGTCTCTGGTCCTTCTTCTATAGGACCAGCTTGGATCTCTCAGCAGCTGAGCCAACAAAAGAGGAAAGTTCCCATCGCTCCGATGGACTTTTCGGTCATTCCGGCTAAAGGAGCAAAGAAGCACAAGCCGGTTACACGCTTCTCAAAGAGCGCTGCGGGTGAGAGAGTCATGGAAATAGCGTACCCCAACCCTCTCAAAGAGAAAGAAGATCTGTCTCCGACAGATTTCACCGTGACTCAAGTCACAATGGGGACATCCTCAGAAAGTCTCCAGGGGGAAGCTCTTTCCGCAGTTGATGCACTCTGCAAAAAGCTTCAGGAAATGAAAGAGGAGAAAAGGCTGCTGAAGGAGCAGAACAAGTACCTGCTTCAAGCCTTACAGAAGATGGGAAGTGCACCTCCCACAATCGCCACCGAGACTCTGAGCTGCTCGGTCGGAGAGAGAGATCAATGAGTATTCAAAGATCGGCGAGCGGGGTATGGTCATGTTTCTGCTTGGAGGAGCCGGATCCTCAAGGATAGTGAAAGAGTAATCGCCGAGTATATCGGTTTATACCGAACATCGAGAAGGTGAATAAGGAACTCCAAGCATTAGCGAGTCCGATATCGGAAGAGTTAGAACATGCTAGACTCCGGCCACGAGACCTTCCAACAAATGTTCGATTTGTTCGGTTGAAGATCTGGTCAAGTTCGAGTCTTCGGTCATCCAGGGCCCTCAACAAAACTATGTCCACTCTGGACTATCGGATAGATCAAATTTGTTTTAGAAAAGATAGACAAGGTAAAGGAAGAGGCCTGGATGCAATGCATCAAATGGAGAAAATTGTCCTCGCCATGACTCGGGGTTTCTCACTCCTTCCCTTACCTTAAGATCAGGTGATGACACTATCCGGATCTTGAGGAGATAGCTTCTCGGGGACAGGGCCAGAGGTCACATTCGACACTGAATCTATCAACAACCTACTGGCCTGTAGGGACTTCATCGGGTTCCTTATCGAGGCGGAGAAGGATTATTCCAAACTCCCGGAGAAGCTCATAGACGAGCGGGAGACTTGCGAAGCAATCAGTGAACGGCACAAGGATCCATCACAGGATCAATTTGGGCCAATGATCAGCAAGTTTTTGGAATACCGCGCTCAGTTCCACATATCATCACCTGAGCAGCATCAGAAACAGGCAACCCCTTTTCGGCCGCAGGATGATGATGATGAGTAGCTTCTTCTTCTTCTTCTTCTTCTTCTTCTTCTTCTTCTCTCTATTCTCTGACTTTCTTTTCGAAATGTCTAAAATGTGTTGGCACAAATGATGACATCATCCATGTTGCATCATGGGATGATGTCATCCACCAAGTTGTCAAAGTCAACATGACTTTTAGATATTTTGTAAATATCTTTGTAAATAAGTGGTTGGCTCCATTTTGCCTTCTCTCTCCCTCATCTTCTATAAATATGGGAATACTTGTTGTATTCGGGGTGAACATTTTCTAGATAGAAATAGAAGTGAGGAGAGAAAGACTTTGAGCTTTCTTGTAACAGAAAAGAACAATAATACAATTATTCAGACTTTGTGCTCAATAGCTGTGTTATACATTAGATCTTTCTTACGTTAGATCTGTATGTGTTTAATCTGTTGGATTCATATCTACTTTTCCGTCATTTGTTTATCAGTATTGCTTTGTTTATTTATGCAAGTAGGTTTGGCTCTGTTTACTACCAAACTAAAAACATAAATCTTCTGACTGTTCTGCTTTGGAATTCATTTCTTTTCTCCCTTCGGATCTGTTCTTTCTCTTCTCCCTCTTTCATTCCTTTCTTTTCGCAGCCTGGAACACTCTACTGGGATGAGATCCCAACCCCCGAGGCAGAATCTGTGAGACTTGCATAGGTTCCTGCTAGTAGAAATAGCAATAAACCAATTTCGCTTTGCTGTCTCAAAGAGGGGCTAAGCCCTGCAACACTGTTGGCTCGTCTATCCATAGATCTGTCCGCGCGACAGATTTTCGGACCAACAGTTTTTGGCGACTCCGCTGGGGAGCGGATAGATCTGTCAGATCTATGGTGGTGGTATAATATAAAATCAGAAAAATATAAGAAAATCACTGCCTGTTTTTAAATCTGCACTTTTTATTGAAAATCCAAAAAATTTGCAAAAGTGCCTAAAACTGAAAATTTCCTTCTGAGATCCGTAGATCGGGCATAGTTACAGATCGTTAGTTCGCTGAGTTTTTATCAAAGTTAACATTTTTCCGTAGATCTGAGTTTTTGACTGTTTTCTAAAAAGTTTGAAACCCTCGAAAAATTAAAAATCAGATCTGAAAATCAGCTGCTATTCTTCCTGCCATCTTATCCTCACTGTTATTTGTCATTAACATAATCGGTTTTGAAGAGGATAGTGTTTAAATATTCGAAAAGTGTTTCTTTGCTGGTTTTGTCAAAAAAAAAAAAAAAAAAAAAAACCAGAAAATCAGCAAGTACACCCAAAAATAAAGTTTAAATCTGCGCCATAATATCGCAGATCTGGAAGGTACGCTGGCAAGTGAACCTTTTACGCGCAGCAGGAGAGCCCGTGGAGAAGTTGATCCTACTTTCGATCTGCTTCAAAGGCACAATTTCAGCGTGACACCGGCACGTTTTTCAGCGCTAAGCTCGGCTAGCCGGTCATCCAGGAGTGTCTCACCTCCACGAAGAAAAAGTCTTTTACAAGGAACATCTACATCCCTTTGTAGTGCCTTGCTGCTCAGTGGAACCACCCTCCCAGCTCGTGTGCTTTTTCCAGCCTTTCAAATGGCGGTACCATGGGGAAATGCTATGGGTCCTCTCGCATTACCACATCCAGTTCACGCGCTCCCTCACGGAAACAGAAAGAATTTTCCCAAATTCGACGGGAGCGGAAATCAAAGCACGGATTCCCACATATCTGCTTTCATTATGTCATGCAGTATTTTGGACGTGACTCACGAAGATGTGTCGGTTCACCTTTTTCTGGAGACTCTACAAGGGCCCGCAGCTGAATGGTTTCAGCATTTGCCGGCCGCATCTATCACCAGTTGGGCAACCTTGCGGGAAGCTTTTGAAGCGGTCTGAAGCCTTGAAAGATGCATTTGCGTTGTTATCACGGATCACTCACCTGAAGAAAGAAGCCAATGAGACTATGCGCGATTTCGTCGCCCGGTTCAATGCATTAATCAACCGTGTCCCTACTGCCATGCTTCCAACACCGGAGAATCAGAAGTGTTTCTTCGTGAACGCCATGAGCTCAAAAGTTAGCTTCTTGCTCCTTCAAGAGCGAGTAGCTACTCTACCTCTCGCTCAGGCTGCTGCCATCCGGATAGAAGACAATTTGATAATATCTGGCGAGTTGAGAAAGGAATCATCAAAGTCCAAATCTTCAGATCCCTCGCCTACTACTTCGTCTGATCCAGGCATTCCAAAAGATGGCGAATGATCTGCTCGCATTGAAAAAGCAGTTGGCCCAGGCTCCTAGTTCCTCATACCGAGACGTTCCACGAAGGAGTTTTGTTCCCAACAATGTTTCACAAAGACCGCGTCTACCTGCAACTGCTCCACGGTTGGCGCTTGAAGCTCCTCCGGTCAATGCTTTGGCCGAAATTGAAGAGGAAGAGCAGTACTATGAAGAATCTTCGCCTCAAGGCGAAGATGATCAAGATGTCGGTGAGCCGACTGGCGACTCCACTATTGGATACATGGAATTTGATGAGGATGAATCTGATGAAGAAGAGAGTACTCAAGGCTATGCAAGCGGGCAATCCTACGCTGTTTTTACCCGCTCACAAGGAAAAGAAGCAGAAGTTGCTACCCATGTGCAGAAGGAGAAGGCCATGTCAAACGCGCCTCCAACCATTGTTAAAAGAGGTAATCCCTTCTACTCAACTCCTGCTAAGTCTTTTCCAAAGAAGTCCTTCCCGCCCATCTCTCCTCCGAATCAGCCCCCTCGTGTTCCTATCAAGATCGGTAACCACTGTTCCACCATCGCGAAGTGAAGGACTCATTCCCTCACCAACGCACCCTTGGCCGCATTCGATATAATAGATCATGCAAAAAGACCAAGATCCAAATGTCAAGTTTGAGTACCTTGATCAAATCCCGAAACACTTGTAAGATTAACTAAATATATTCAGAGTCAAGTTATTATGTCTAAACAGGTTTCCCCAAAAGGAATCCTTTCCACTCCCCCTGAATCCCACATAAATGTTGCTTGACATCTGCATCGAGCAAGATAGAACCTTCTATCTCTCTCTCTAATCAACGGCCATAAGTTGAGCAAGCTGCATAATTGATTCCGGAGCTTCCGATAACGTCATGCCGGCGAAAGTCGCCCATGCTTTGGGCCTCACTCTTACCAAACCTTTCGGCAGATGTTATTCATTGGAAACCAAGCAAGTGCCATTGATTGGCCAAATCAAAGACGCGCAATTTGCGTTCACAGCATTCCCTGAGAGGGTAAAGATGACCGTTCTCGTCGCTGACATTCCAGCAGCCTATGGAATTTTGCTAGGAAGGAGTTTTTGCAGCGAAGTTGGTGGAGAAATTCACATGGACTGGTCTAAAGCTAGAATTCCAGTCAAAGGCGTAATGCAAACTTTAGAGCCGGAATCCCAAAAGAAGTACTTGGTCACTAGCTCTGAAGATCCCAAAGCCCAAATCCTTTTTGAATCATCAGGGATGGGGAACTACTTCTTATCTACCAAGACGGGTACAAAGGATGTTTTTGTTCAAGAAAAGGATCTTAATGAGATCTGGACCTTGCAATTTGATGGCAGTTGCGCGACTAGTGGGTGTGGCGCCGGAATCGTGCTAATATCTCCCGAAGAGGAGGTAATTCCTCTTTCTTTCAAATTGCAGTTTTTCAACACTAACAATACCGCTGAGTATGAATCTCTGTTGCTCGGTATGCAAGCCGCAAAGGAAAGAGGAATTAAAAATTTGAAAGTCCAAGGTGATGCTGAGCTAGTTGTAAATCAGGTCAAAAGGATTTACCAAGTGAAAAATGAGAGGCTCAGGCACTACCGTAACGCAGTATGGGACAGCATTGAGGAATTTGATGCCTTTTCGATAGGGGCAATTCCAAGAGCTCAAAATGATATGGCCGATTCATTGGCCGTTTCAGCATCTCTCATGCTCCCGCACCCGGGTTTGAAAACGAACAAATACACCATTGAAGTGGTTTTCCGCCCGAGCGTGCCAGACAACTCTCAGCATTGGCAGGTATTCAACGATGATAATCACCTCATTGCCTTTCTAGAAAAATCAGAAAATTTTGATGAGTTGTATTTTGAAGGATCCACCTCTACATGCCGCGAATCAATCAACGGTCAAAACCATGAATCAGAGGAGAAAGACGGCATATGTCAGCTCAAAGGAAATAAAATTCCGAAGGGCCTGGTTTCTCTGGAGTGCTTGTTTGACAGGCACGACCGTTTTATGAAAAAGAAGAAGCAAGATGTTCCTGACTCGTCCCCAGAAACAGAACCAGTCAATATAGGTTCTGAGGCACATCCGCAATTTGTAAACATTGGCAAATGTTGCACACCTGAAGAGAAGCGGAAATTTGTCAAGTTGCTGAAGAAATATATAGATGTGTTGGCATGGTCCTATGCCGATCTAAAGTCCTTCAAGCCAAAGGACGTTCAGCATGACATACCGCTGAAAGAAGATGTCAAAGCCTTTCGCCAGAAGCAAAGGCACTATAATCCCAAGATTTCGGGCACCATCCAGGCCGAAATTCAGAAGATGCTAGACGCAAGAATCATCTTCCCTATCCATCACAGCACTTGGGTAGCCAATATTGTGCCAGTGCGCAAGAAAAACGGCGAGATACGCATATGCGTAGACTTCCGAAACTTGAATCAAGCTTCACTGAAAGATAACTACCCTCTTCCGATAATGGATCAAGTTCTGCAAGCATGGCTGGATCGAAATGCTTGTCATGCTTGATGGTTTTTCGAGCTCTGATCAGATTGAAGTCTCGCTTTGAAGATCAATTCAAAACAGCATTCACTACTCCTGGGGTACATTTGCCTACAAAGACGGGATGCCTTTTGGCACGACTAATGCGGTGCTTTACTTTTCAATGGGCCATGGACTTCGCATTTAAAGGTATGATGGGAAAAGTCATTGTAGTTTATCTAGATGACTTAACCGTGTTCTCTAAACAACGAAGTGATCATTGTGATCACTTGGAGCAAGTATTGGCCAGGTGCCGAGAACATGGAATTTCCCTAAATCCCAAAAAGTCTGTTTTTGGGGTTACAAGGGAAGTTGCTAGGGCACGTGGTTAGCAAAGAAGGGACGAAGATAGATATTGAAAGGGTTAAGGCTATTCAGAGCCTTACTCTGCCTACAAGCAAGACTGGTGTTCATTCTTTCTTCGGAAAGGTGAACTTTCTTAGGCGTTTTGTTCCTGACTTTGCCGAGAAGACTCGCCACATACTGAACATGATGAAGGGATCACCAACTTTCAGATGGAGTGAAGAAGGGAAAAGGTCATTTGAAGAAATAAAAACTTCTGTTGCCCATGCACCAGTCCTGGTATGTCCCGACTTCTCCAAGCACTTCATCATGTATAGCTACGCATCAGAACATACTGTGTCTGCAATCTTAATGCAAAAGAATTCAGAAGACATTGAATCCCCGATTGCATTCATGAGTTCTCCCCTCAAGCCTCACGAGTTGAAGATGACTCAATTGGAAAAGCATGCCTTTGCCATTGTCAAAGCAGTGAAGAATTTCAGGTACTACATTCTAAACTCGCATACGGTGGTGCTGGTTCCCGACACCGCAGTGAAATCAATTCTAACTCAGCAGGAGTTAGGAAGCTTGAGAGGGAATTGGATCGCAAAGGTCCAGGAATATGACCTGGATATTAAACCTACCAAGCTGGTGAGGGGCAAAGGCCTGTGTCAGCTAATGGCTGAAAATGAAAATTTAGAAAATCCTAAAGGAAAAGAGGACTGTACCGACAAAGAGCAAAGCCCTCTAGAGGAGCCTGATTCTCTGCCTCTAGTTCTGTTTGTTGCAACTAGTGACGAGTGGTACTCCGACATTGCTTTCTTCCTTACCTACGGCGAATGCCCAATGCACCTAACTGCGAAGGAGAAGCGCACTATAAAGCTCAGAGCAGCTAAATATGTCATCTGGGATGACGGTTTATATAAGCGCGGGATAGACGGTGTCTTCCTGCGATGTGTTGACAAGCCCCAGCAAGTAAAACTGCTGGAAAGTTTTCACAATTCAGCCTGTGGAGGCCATTTTTCTTCTTCCGTGACAGCACATAAGATCATTCGAGCCAGGTATTATTGGCCAACGCTCTTTCAAGATGCGGCTACCTGGGTGGCAAAGTGTGAGCCCTGTCAGCAATTTGTCGGCAAGCCCAAGTTGGCTGCCCTTCCCCTAAGGCCGGTCATCATCAATGAACCATTCAGGCAATGGGGAATTGATTTTATTGGCGCACTCAATCCTCAATCGAGCGCTGGACATAGCTATGTCCTTACAGCAACGGATTACTTCACCAAGTGGGTGGAAGCCATACCCGTCAAGCATGCCACTTCTGAGGTGGTTTGCAGTTTTATCAAAGAAAATATCATTGTCAGGTTCGGCGTTCCAAACAAAATCGTTGCTGATAATGCTTCTAACTTCTCCTCCCGAGAAGTTATTAGTTTTTGCTATGAATATGGGATAACTTTAGCACATGCCTCGGATTATTACCCCCAGGGAAATGGTCAGGTGGAATCCAGTAATAAGAACTTGGTGACCATCATACGGAAATTAGTAGATGAGAATCAGCGGATGTGGCACAAGTCTTTGTACGACGCTTTGTGGGCGGACCGCATTACCCCCAAGAGATCTCTCGGCATGTCACCTTTTCAAGTGTTATATGGCACTGATGCCGAACTTCCCATTTCTGCTGAACTTCCTGCTCTACGCTTGGCACGAGTGATCGAAGATGAAACTTTTCAGAGTTCTCTAGAAAAGAGAATTATGTATCTGGCGGAACTTGAAGAAAAGAGAGTAAGAGTGGTCGACAGGATCACTGAACATCAGAATCAAGTAAAGAGGCTTTTTGACAAGAAGGCCAAGCAGAGAAATTTTCAAGTGGGAGATCTCGTCCTCTTATGGGACAAGCGAAGAGAGCCAAAGGGCATGCACGAAAAATTTCATTCCCTATGGAGAGGGCCCTTCAAAATCAAGGAACTCAATGGAGAGAATAGTTTCTATCTCTCGTATCTGGATGGAGTTGAACTCCCGCTTCCCTATAGCGGGCAACATCTCAAGATCTTCAGGAAGTAGAGCTTGCTCTCTTCTTTGTACAGATTTGCTTTTTGTTGTGTGTTTGCTTTCGTCGTGTGTTTGCTTTCGGTTTGTCGTGTGTTTCTTTCGTTCTCCCTCCGGTCCCCCTTGTTTTTGACTCTGTTACCCAATGGATAGGCACATGTGATCTGGGATTCTCTACCCCCGAGTTCGCTCAGGAGTAGTCCCCAGAAGGAGCCAGCTGTTATCCCGTAAAATTGACAAGGGCAATTTTACCGATAACCATACCGAAAATTTTGTTTCGATCCCTCGTTAGGGATCCTTCGCGTTCGAAACGTCGTAAAATCCCTTCCCGGGAAATCTAGTTTTCGAACTTAGTCTTTTTGAGCCTTTTTTGGCTGGGCGCATGGATTTTCCTTGTAACACCAAGTTTTGGTGCGCCCCCTTAAAAGCCTTTGGCGCATGGTTTTCCATGTTAACACGTCTTTCGGTGCGCCAAAGGGCGCACATAATCTATGTGTTACACCAAGTTTTGGTGCGCCAAAGGGCGCACATAACTTCATGTCGACAATACATACGGTGCGCCAAAGGCGCGCTCATTCTTCTGTTGTCGAATACTTTCATGCGCCAAAGGGCGCACACTTTCCCCTGTCGACAGCAGTTTTCATGCGCCATTTCAAAAGTGGTTGGCGCATTAATGACAAGTTTTTCTATAAATATCAGTGCGCGCCCAATGTCATTTTCATTCCTTTTTGACAAAACACGTGATCTCTCTGGATTTGTCAGCTCTGCTCTGTCGTTGTCATCGCCCTGTGGACCCGCTCTTCAGATTTTTGCTATATATTCGAGGTAAGAGGTTCTCCCTCTTTTCCATTTTGTGCTTTCGTGTTCTTGGTCTGTGTTCTTGGACTGGGCGTTTCTTGGTCTATGTTTTGATTTGCTGGCCTGTTTTAAGTGAGATATGTTTGAGCTGGTTTCCCCTGTGCTGTCCTGTTCCTTTTTCTTTCCTCCTTCCTTCCTCCCTCTTTCCAGATCTACTGAAAGGGAGCTGTTTTGAATGGGCTTGGTCTGCTAGACTTTTTATATGAAACCCTTTGTCCATGCTATCTTTGAAGTGGAAGAAAGAATGAAATATTTGAGTAGTTAGTGTAGTTCTGTGGCGCACTGGCACGTTTTGTTGCTGCAACAAAAAACAGTTGCGCCCCTCGGCGCACTTACCCGCCATGTTACATGACCCAAACCCGCGCCAATGGCGCACCCTCTTGTCATGCTGCACCTAGAACTCATGCGCCCTCAATGGCGCGCCCTTTTTGCATGCTACAAGTCTAAATCCCGCGCCTCCTTAAAAGCCTTTGACGCACCCTTTATCCATGCTGCATAATGTTTCCATGCGCCAAAGGGCGCACCCAGCTTTCATGCAACACAAGCCTTATTCGCGCAAGTATAAAGCTATCAAGGCGCGGGCGCATCCTCCATTGCAGTAACATAATGTTGTGTAAAACCTTCATGCGCCGCGCCAAAGCCTTTGGCGCACCATTTGTTAATGTTACACAATCTTCCCATGCGCCAAAGGGCGCACCAAACCCCAATGTAACACGCATTCCCTGTGCGCCCTGCTATAAAATGCAACCTGCTTCATCCATGCGCCATGCGCCTTTGGCGCCAGTATAACCTCTGCAACACTCTTTTTCTGTGCGCCTTATCTATTTGGCCTGCCAGTTGCATTTTTCCATGCCCTGAGCCTTAAAATCTCTAACTCTTTCTTCTGCTAGCTTTCCAATGGAAGATCAAATGACTAATTCAACCTTTTTGGATTGGGTCTCACTTCTTCTTCGTGCAGATCAGCAACTGAGTTCGAAAGAACACATGTCTACGTCAAGGAAAAAAACCCACCAAATCAAGAGGAAAGGCTAAGCCTGACGGAAGAAGAAATGAAATACAAATATCAGAGGGTCAGGATGCCCGAATCACAGGCCGAGTGCAGTATGGATGTCAGAGACTCTGAATTGGGTCACATTGACATGGATGAGTTCTGGGTTAGGACTCAAAAAGTTACAAGGAGTCCATGGATGGACAAGTTAATAGCGGTGCCACTGCACTTCCGGAGGAGGAATCCCGTCGTATTGCTATCAACAACAAATTCATGATGGTGATTGCCCAATGTTACAACAAAGACACAAGATGTGTCAAGAATAGCAAGGGCGAGGTAGTCATAAACCTCACTGCCCGTCATTTTGAAATAATGCTCGGCATCCCTCATCACCGGAACTACGTGGCTGTTAGCCAACGAGAATGCATCAAGGCCTGGGAAGACAACGAAAACCAGTGCATGCAGTTGATGAATGAGGTCTACCTAAAGAATAAGAAGGCGGTGACCCGGTGGCCTCAGACTATCCACCGTAGTGATTTCTCAGAGGAACTCAGTGATACTATCACCTTCTGAGCAGAGTCTTTGGGTTTTGGATGCCCACTATTTCCATAAGTGGATCTTTGCGGTACACAGAGACAATGAATAAGAATTTGCCCGATCAGCGCTTTTGCTGGGGTGAAATAATCAGCAGCATCATCTCTGAGCAGCTACAACAGTTCGCCACAACAGGAGTGTTCCATATGAACTCCTATGTAGTCTACGCTGCAGCGTCAGCAAGGGATTATCCGGGGCTGAACCGAAGTGGAGTATGGCCTCAGGCCAAGATATTTGATTACTATCTAGAGAGCGAGAGTGGAGAATAGCATCCAACATTTTGCAAAAGTTAACGATGCATTCTTCTATCATGTCATCTGCCTACTGAGGCCAAACATGACTCATAGCCGGACAACCAAGAACATAGTGGCAGTCACAGAGAAATGGGGGGCCCTGTTCACCCAATTTCCCACGTTCACCTATCTAAGGGCTGCCAACTTTTTGGGAGAGCCAACCGGAGCTACCGAGGGTATCTTTGGACCAAGGCGATTCTATTAGAACTATCAAGACAGGCTGGTCACGTACCATGAAAAGTGCCTCAAAAAGAAAGAAAGAAGGGCGGAACTCCTTTCCCCCTCACAGTGGGCCGGTACACATGCTCCTCCTACCATAAGGCGAAGGAAATGTTCGCAGAGCTGGAGCTACTCAATTTGAAGCATGACTTTCCAGCCAGGCCTACCTTCGACCCAAGAAGTGCTGCCAGCGGCTCGATCCGATCCATGTCCCTCAAATTGAGGATATTTACATTGGCGTTCTCCATGAGGTGGAACTCAGAAGAAAGGATCATTCATGCTTAGCATTGGAGGAAATCATCCAATACGGAGTGGCCATTGTCCCCGAAGGCTTCGAGACTACGGAAGATGAAGTAGATAAGGTGTATAATGACATAGATGGGGACAATTGGCCCTTCCCGGCCATTGACAGGAATAAGTCTCCTCAAACAATTGAGGAGAGGGTCGAGAGACTATGCGGAGAATAGAGCATTGGTGCCGCATGAACGGACTAATCTACCTCGGGGTAGATTTCACAACTTCCCCTTTGGGTAATGCACCTCCAAGGTCAAAGAAGCAGCTGAAAGGCAAAGGTGCAGAAGGTGAGCCTAGCACCATTCAGGAGGAAGCCCCTGAAAGTCCTCTTCCTTCAGAGCCTGAACAAGTAATAACTCTGGATTCGCCAGAAAAAGAATTGACAGAGGATAGTCCTATACGCCCATCCACCCAGGATGTCGGCGTCGCTATGACTTTAGAGGTCCCTTCTATCCCTTCTTCTTCTCTTCCTTCCCCTCCTCGAGTGACTCAAGCGACCACCCCTTTGGTCGTGTCCTCTGCCCCTTCTTCTACCCTTTCCCCTGCTTCTTCATCTATCTTCTCCTCCCTCGCTGATTTGTCTTCCTCTATTTCTTCCCTCATCTCCGAGCTCCCTTCCCTTCCTATGTCTTCTGCAGTTGCGGTTCCCCTTCCTCCCGTGGACATTTCTTCGGCTATTCTTTCCATGCCGCCGCCGCGTGTCTCCACGTTTTTCCCCTCTTCTACCGTTGCTGCCTCCCCCTCTGTCTCTGGTCCTTCTTCTATAGGACCAGCTTGGATCTCTCAGCAGCTGAGCCAACAAAAGAGGAAAGTTCCCATCACTCCGATGGACTTTTCGGTCATTCCGGCTAAAGGAGCAAAGAAGCACAAGCCGGTTACACGCTTCTCAAAGAGCGCTGCGGGTGAGAGAGTCATGGAAATAGCGTACCCCAACCCTCTCAAAGAGAAAGAAAATCTGTCTCTGACAGATTTCACCGTGACTCAAGTCACAATGGGGACATCCTCAGAAAGTCTCCAGGGGGAAGCTCTTTCCGCAGTTGATGCACTCTGCAAAAAGCTTCAGGAAATGAAAGAGGAGAAAAGGCTGCTGAAGGAGCAGAACAAGTACCTGCTTCAAGCCTTACAGAAGATGGGAAGTGCACCTCCCACAACTGCCACCGAGACTCCTGAGCTGCTCAGTCAGGAGAAGATCAATGAGTATTCAAAGATCGGCGAGCAGGGTATGGCTGTTTCTGCTTGGAGGAGCCAGATCCTCAAGGATAGTGAAAGAGTAATCGCCGAGTATATCAGTTTATACTTGAACATCGAGAAGGTGAATAAGGAACTCCAAGCATTAGCAGGTCCGATATCAGAAGAGTTAGAACATGCTAGACTCCAGCACGAGACCTTCCAACAAATGTTCGACTGTTCAGTCGAAGATCTGGTCAAGTTCGGAGTCTTCGGTCATCCAAGGGCCCTCAACAAAACTATGTCCACTCTGGACTATCAGATAGATCAGCTGGAATTTGTTTTAGAAAAGATAGACAAGGTAAAGGAAGAGGCCCTGGATGCAATGCATCAAATGGAGAAAATTGTCCTCGCCATGACTCCAGGGTTGCTCACTCCTTCCCTTACCTTAAGATCAGCTGATGACACTATCCGGATCTTCAAGGAGATAGCTTCTCAAGGGACAAGGCCAGAGGTCACATTCGACACTGAATCTATCAACAACCTACTGGCCTGTAGGGACTTCATCGGGTTCCTTATCGAGGCGGAGAAGGATTATTCCAAACTCCCGGAGAAGCTCATAGACGAGCGGGAGACTTGCGAAGCAATCAGTGAACGGCACAAGGATCCATCACAGGATCAATTTGGGCCAATGATCAGCAAGTTTTTGGAATACCGCGCTCAGTTCCACATATCATCACACAAAGCTGACATCGAAGCAGGCAGCAACCCCTTTTCGGCCGCGGGATGATGATGATGAGTAGCTTCTTCTCTTCTTCTTCTTCTTCTTCTTCTTCTTCTCTATTCTCGACTTTCTTTTGAAATGTCTAAAATGTGTTGGCACAAATGATGACATCATCCATGTTGCATCATGGGATGATGTCATCCACCAAGTTGTCAAAAGTCAACATGACTTTTAGATATTTTGTAAATATCTTTGTAAATAAGTGGTTGGCTCCATTTTGCCTTCTCTCTCCCTCATCTTCTATAAATATGGGAATACTTGTTGTATTCGGGTGAACATTTTTCGATAGAAATAGAAGTGAGGAGAGAAAGACTTTGAGCTTTCTTATGTGAGAAAGAACAATAATACAATTATTCGGATTTGTGCTCAATAGGCTTGTGTTATACATTAGATCTTTCTTACGTTAGATCTGTATGTGTTTAATCTGTTGGATTCATATCTACTTTTCCGTCATTTGTTTATCAGTATTGCTTTGTTTATTTATGCAAGTAGGTTTGGCTCTATTTACTACCAAACTAAAAACATAAATCTTCTGACCTTTCTGCTTTGGAATTCATTTCTTTTCTCCCTTCGGATCTGTTCTTTCTCTTCTCCCTCTTTCATTCCTTTCTTTTCGCAGCCTGGAACACTCTATTGGGATGAGATCCCAACCCCGAGGCCAGAATATGTGAGACTTGCATAGGTTCCTGCTAGTAGAAATAGCAATAAACCAGTTTCGCTTTGCTGTCTCAAAGAGGGGCTAAGCCCTGCAACACTGTTGGCTCGTCTATCCATAGATCTCGTCCATGCGCGGCGATTTTCGGACCAACAAAAAGACAACAAGAAAATGAAAATAGCTAGAGCAAATGCAAATTTCTTGAATTATTCAATAAGGAATTTTATAGGTCTTTAGACCTTTATGGGTACGCATACCTAGCTCCACGCCATTACTTGTCCCCATATGTCCTCCTTACACACCAACTTATGTGCCTTCACATGGAGCTATTTTTCCCATTCCCAACCTCCCAATAAAATCCCACAAGTGCACTTCCACGAGAGAGAGAGAGAGAGAGAGAGAGAGAGAGAGAGAGAGAGAGAGAGAGAAAGAGAGTTTTAATATGACTTTATGGTGGGAATTACACAATAGGTTAGTGACTTATGTAAAATTTGATGACTACACCTCTCAACGCTTTCATACGAAAATTTCTTGTTTACTGATAAAAATGGACATCATTCAAGACCATTCCCTTGAGATCATTCTTTTGATAGGTGTAAAAACATGGGTCTAAAAGCATGACTTTGAAGGTGTGCCTTTTAAGTTCCATAGATGTTTTAAAATAGGAAATTTGATAGCTGATTGTGATCATCCTAAGAATATAGGATTTGAACCTGTCTAGTGGAAATTTTCTCTACCGGATCATTATACGGTGTGTGCCCCTTCTAAATCGATTCACGATCCATCATCACCATGCTTTGAGAGAGCTCCTCACGAAATGATAGTACGTGGATGGTTGTTGAGACCCCCAACCCCTTATCCCGAGACAACACTAAGGGGTTGGCTACTAGAAGATATGCTTGAGGATCGAAACTATGGAACCAAAACTCATGAAGTGGAAAAAGAGAACAAAAATTCTTATATAAATAGAAAATATCAGCTGATTGAAAGCATTGAAATTGTCATTCGTATTGAGGAAGAATATGATGGGTGGAAAAAGGTTCATAACAAGAAGAACAAAAATCTACTTCCACCTCCTAGAGGATTTGTCTCTTCATATGTTATCCGGAAGTTCTTTTTTATTATGTTTTTGCTAATAATAGTTGTGATTCTTGTTTGTTGTGAGTACTGTTGGGTAGTTTTCTTCATAATTTCTCTAATGTACTTATCGTTTTATCTAGATTTTGGCCCCCTTTTTGTTCCCTGGGTAGGATCCTAGTCAAAAAAACTTTTATCTTTAATAAAAAATGAATTCTTTTATAAAATGTGTTTATATGAATCACATTCAAGTAAAACAATAAAATTCTTTACCATATCATTTATTGTTAGAGTAGGTATTTACCTTAGCTCATGTTCACCTAGGTACTTTATTTACCTTTATTATATTTATCCCCACCCACTAAGTGTGTAGATATTTCCTTTTATTTATTTAGATATTAGGGGGATATTATCTAGTTGTTAGGTATAGTTCTTTCCTTGATCTATGGTATTGAATAAATCCTTGATGTCTAGTTCTCTCATAAATCTATGGACTTAATTAGTTCTTTGATGATTAGTTCTTTCCATGATTTATGGCTTGATCTACGACATTGAATGGTTAAAATATTGTTATTCCTTGCCTATATAAGCAAGGCACATTCTCATTGTATTTCATTGAGTTCCATAATAATATATGATATTGCTGCTCATTTGTTTGCAAAGGTTTTATGTAAAGTTATTTTGGTGAATTGATTTCATCTTATAGATCGTGGTATTTTATTAGCATCTATGTTCTTGGCTTGGTACGATTTGGTTATTGTTCCTTTTATGGTATTAGAGTAGGAGATTGCTATTGACATTCGTCTATAAGTTTTATTTTGCAAACAAATTGTTTATACATCAATATATTTGGGATTTTCACGTATTTTGTTTTTGCATGGGGTTTTTATGCAAAACAGAGGCTTCCATTGGATGAAGAAGATGGAAAAACCATGAGATTGACTATAAACTTCACCATTTCGGAGGCATTGTTTTTTTTGGTTTTTTTTGTTAGGTAGAGAAATGTGGTGGTTTGTCTTGGAATTTGTGCCAACTAGGAAGAAAAACCTCTAAAATCATTTTCTGTGTTTTTAAAGGTTTTTCAAGATCAGATTTGGGTTTTTATTTCGTGGGTGTAGCATTATCAGTTGGCATGTAGCATGTGGTTTTAGAAAAGGTGTTTCTTTCCTCTTCTAGTAGGGTCCGACCTAGTTGCTAGGACTCATACTTTGGACTTGCCACTTATATTTTGGCCCATAAATTCACTCGAGGGGGGGTGTTAGAGTAGGTATTTACCTTAGCTCATGTTCACCTAGGTACTTTATTTACCTTTATTGTATTTATCCTCACCCACTTATGTGTGTTTATATTTCCTTTTATTTATGTAGATATTAGGGGGATATTATCTAGTTGTTAGGTATAGTTCTTTCCTTGATCTATGATATTGAATACTTATTTCCTTGGTCTATGGTATTGACTAGATCCTTGATGTCTAGTTCTCTCATAAATCTATGGACTTAACTAGTTCTTTCCATGATTTATGGCTTGATCTACGACCTTGATTGATTCTTAGATTGTTATTCCTTGCCTATATAAGCAAGGCCCATTCTCATTGTATTTCATTGAGTTCCATAATAATATATGATATTGCTACTCATTTGTTTGCAAAGGTTTCATGTAAATTTGTTACGGTGAATTGCTTTCATCTTATGGATTGTGGTGTTTTATTAACATCTGTATTCTTAGATTAGTACGACACTCGTTATCATTCCTTTTATGGTATCGGAGCGGAAATTGCTATTGACATCCATCTACAAGTTTATTTTGTAAATAAATTCTTTATATATCAATATATTCGGGATTTTATTGTATTTTGGTTATGCATGGGGTTTTTATGCAAAATAGAGGCTTCCATTGGATCAGGAAGGTGTAAAAACCATAAGATCAACTATAAACTTTACCATTTTTGGAGGTAATTGTTTTTTTGGTTTTTTTGGGTAAAGAAACGTGGTGGTTTGTCTTGGGATTCACACCAAATCGGAAGAAAAACCTCTAAAATCATTTTCTGTGTTTTTTTAGGTTTTTAAAGATTGGATCTGGGTTTTTCTTTCTATGGGTGTAGCATTCTCGGTCAACGTGTAGCATGCGGTTTCGAAAAGGTGTTTCTTTCCTCTTGGTAGGGGTCCGACCTAGTTGCTAGGACTCATACTTTAGACTTGCCACTTACATTTTAGCCCCTAACTTCACTTGAGGGGGTGTTAGAGTAGGTATTTACCTTAGCTCATATTCCCTAGGTACTTTATTTACCTTTATTGTATTTATCCTCACCCACTTATGTGTGCTAATATTTCCTTTTATTTATGTAGATATTAGGGGGATATTATATAGTTGTTAGGTATATTTCTTTCCTTGATCTATGGTATTGAATACTTATTTCCTTGGTCTATGGTATTGAGTAGATCCTTGATGTCTAGTTCTCTCATAAATCTATGGAATTAACTAGTTCTTTGATGACTAGTTCTTTCCATGATTTATGGCTTGATCTACGACCTTGACTGGTTCTTAGATTGTTATTCCTTGCCTATATAAGCAAGACCCATTCTCATTGTATTTCATTGAGTTCTATAATAATATATGATATTGTTGCTCATTTGTTTGCAAAGGTTTTATGTAAAGTTATTCAGTAAATTACTTTCATCTTATAGATCGTGGTGTTTTATTAACATCTGTATTATTGGATTAGTACGATCTAGTTATCATTCCTTTTATGGTATCAAAGCAGGAGATTGCTATTGACATCCATCTGTAAGTTTTATTTTGCAAATAAATTCTTTATATATCAATATATTTGAGATTTTATTGTATTTTAGTTCTGCATGGGGTTTTTATGCAAAATCGAGGATTCCATTGGATCGGAAGGTGGAAAAACCATAAGATTGACTATAAAATTGACCATTTCTAGATGCGATTTTTTTGTTGGGTAGAGAAACATGGTGGTTTGTCTCGGATTTGTGCCGATTAGGAAGAAAAACTTGAAAAATCATTTTCTATGTTTTTTTTGGGTTTTTTGAGATCGGATGTGGGTTTTTATTTCTAGGTGTAGCATTCTCGGTCGGTGTGCAGCGGTTTCGGAAAAGACATTTCTTTCCTCTTCGGCAATGGGTACATGGGTGCCTATGCATGATTTGTTATTTTGAGAAAATAAGAAGAATACTATTTTGGGTGGCAAAGGTTATTTTTGACATAGTCTAGAAATAGCAGTTTTTACTAGAAGAAGCAGTTGGATGTGACTTTCTTGAAAACCAACGACACCCCCCAGAATAGTAAGTTGGACACACCCATTGAAATCCTTAGCCCCTGGTTATATGAGGGCTTAAAGCTTGTTATTCCCAATAGTAGATGCTTAACTCCATCCCTCTTTCATTTTATTTGTGTGGTGAAGACAAGAGAATTTTATTCTATTTTAGTGGCAACTAAAATAAGTAGTAGAGCATAATATTGAAAAGCTTGTAACTTTTGATCAATAACTCGATTTTGAGTGCCCTTTTTGTAAAAGTGCTTGTTTTTCTGTGATCTTTCCATTGGAAATATTTATTTTGAGAATTGCACTATAATTATAAAGTTCCATATTGTAACACACACTCATTATAAAGTGCCAAAATTTGGGGGGTCTTGTTGCATTGTTTGGTTCTTGCATTTATTTTTGTGATTTTTTGAGGATGGCATATAATTCTGCATTAGATCATGTTGATTCATTAACAACACATAATTACCACACATGGAAACCAAGAATCGAAACAATAATTAAGTGGAAAATATTATGGGCTTTAACTTCTTCGAACAACCAAATGTTCACTAGAGAATATGAGAAATTTTAGTACCAGTGCAAATTTGGTGAGTGTATGGGTTTGATAGGAACTTATGTAAGTGAAAATATTTGTTTCATTTGGAAAAATGTGACTCTCCTTTCAAAATTTGAGAGAAATTGGAGGATTTATTTGGTAAGGTGGATCATATGAGAGCCATGAAACTTGTCATTGAGATCACTTCTCTTAATCTCGAAGACTTTCCAAAAATTATAGACTATCTTACCAAGTTCAAGCATTTGTTTACATAGTTGAAGGGGAGTGGAAGAGATAAGAAAGATGAAGAGTGTGTTTACTTGATTCTATCCAAGTTGAGAGGACCATTCCAAATTTTTTCTTCTATATTTTTCTTTAGCATGGATGCCTTAGATGAAACATTCAAAATGCCTAACTTAAAATTTTTTTGTGAAAGAGTTACTAGGAAGGAATCCAAATTATCTCACCTTAAGCCTTCCACCTCTCAAAAGGCATTAATTACATCTAATCTTAAGGGAAAGGAAAACCAAATCCACACCTTCTCCATCTCAGCATGTGCCTAAACTGGAAGAAAAAAATCAAATCCTAAGGAGTCTTCTAAATCCAAGAATAATTCTAGCCGTTCATTCTCTTTTTGTGTGGGAGGTAATCATGAAGAACATAAGTGTTATAAGCGAATGCAAGCCTTAAAGGATGTAGTTAAGAAATAAAAAAATCTATCTCCACACCACCTCCTTTTAATCATCATGAAAAATCACTTAATGTTGTTGGGAGATCTAATTCACCACTTGCAGACAGTTGGGTTATAGATTCTAGTGCTTCTCATCACATGACTTCTTCCAAGGAGTCTTTTGTTTCTCTAGGTTTGAGTTCTACTTTCAAAATTAAGGTTGGAGATTCTTCCTTTCTTTCTGTTAAAGGAAAAGGTGATATACAACTTGATGGTGGAAGTATCTAAGATGCACTAAATGTTCCTAACATTACTACAAATTTGACTTACTTTGTATATCAAAATTTTAATTCTCGTCAGGGAAAAACAATGACTTTTACACCACATGGAGCAGAAGTATGAAATTTTTTGGAACCTCATTCACTAGTTGCTCAGGGTATTGTTGATCATAGTTCTAGAATATATTAATTTGAGGGTTTTATGACACTTATTCTATAGGGACAAGTTGGTTTCTCCTGCAGATTCGAGAGTAAGCTTTCACATGAAATATTTGGACATCTCAATTACAAATATTTGACGGAGTTGAGAACTCATGGTATGGTAGATGACCTTCCTAGAGTTTCTTGTCTTGAGGAATTTTGTTATGGTTATGCATTAGGGAAACAACACCAAGATCCTTTTCCTAAGAATTTGTCTAAGAGAGCTTCTTCACCACTTGAGCTTGTGCATAGTGACTTGATGGTTTTTCCTACCCCATCTTTCAATGGAGCTAACTATGCACTTACCTTTATTGATAATTTCTCAAGGAGTACTTGGGTTTATTTTCTCAAGTACAAAAGTGTTGTTTTTTCACACTTCAAAGTCTTCAAGGCTTTGGTCGAGAAAAAATATTCTAGTTTCATAAAGTACATTCATACTAATAATGGGGGAAATACTTCAGCAATGATTTTTCTGACTTTTTGGCAACTCAAGGCATTATTCACCAACATTCTTTTCCTCATACTCCATAAAATAATGGCTTAGCATAATGGAAGAATAGAACTTTGAAGGAAATGACTAAATTTATGATGCATTCTAGAGATCTACCTCCTATCTACTGGGAAAAAGCGATTAATTGGGCTAACTACATTCATAATCGTACAACCCATAGAGCACTCGAGCATTTGACTCCAGAGGAAGCTTGGTCTAACACTAAGTCGGATGTCTCATTTTTTTGAGTCTTTGGGAGCCATGCTTGGTCATTTATGACAAAGAAGAAAAGGAAAGATTTGGATAAGAAGAGAAAACCCTTGATCTTTATAGGGTATTGCGAGGACATGAGAGCTTATTGTCTTTTAGATCCTAATACACATGACGTTATTTTTCAAAAACATGTTTAGTTTGATGAGTGATTCACTCCTCATAATTATTCATCTTCTTCCATGCTTCCTTCTTTTTCTTCATCTCATCTTGAGGATCCTTTCTTTGAGGAGATTGATGACGAGGTTATAGATACCGTTGAGGATCCTATTCTAAGTGATGTTGTCACTATGCGTAAGTGGGATCATACTATAGGTTTTGAGGCACCACCTTTCATATAAGATCTTCCACCCACTAGGCATCATCACACACATTTTACAGGTTCTAGAATTTTGTGTCGGGCGGTTTCGAGGATCCACAAGGTATTTTCAATGGCTCATGGGCCACATGAGTGGAATGATGCGATGGTAATCGAGTATTCTTATTTAATGAAGAATCATACTTGGGATTTGGTATCTATTCCTAAAAGAAGAAATATGGTTAGGTGTAAGTGGGTATACCAAACTAAATACACAACTAATGGGTCCATTGACAAGTATGAGGCTCGTCTTGTTGCAAAGGATTTTCACAAGTTGAAGGTAGTGATTACTCTAATAATTTTGCACTTATTGCCAAGATGGATTTTTACACCTTGTACTTACTTTTAATGCATCATAGGGGTGGCTCGTATACCGGATGGACATGAAGAGTGTCTCCTTACATTAAGATCTACGAGAGGAAATATACATGGAGCAATGAGATATATTTATTCAGGATTATTCTCTTGTTTTTAGGCTCTGAAGGTCTCTCTATGGTCTCAAACAAGCCCGTCGAGCTTGGTATGAGAAGATGGATTCTTTTTTTCTATCTACTATTTTTTTTGTTGCCACTCTAATCATACAATGTATCTTCGACATGTTGGTAAGGATATTTTGATACTTGTCTTTTATGTTGATGATCTGTTACTTACTGGAAACTCTTCTTCCCACATTCAGAGTATTCAGAGGGCTCTTTCTACACAGTTTGACATGACAGATCTTGGGCTATTGCATTATTTCCTTGGTTTGCAGATTTCTCAAACAGATTCATGGATTCATTTGAGTTAGCAAAATTACACCCATGATCTTCTTAGGCACTTTTATATGGGTGATTGCAAGCCAATTCCATCTCCTTTTCATTCTGGAGTTACTCTTACTTCCACATGTACCACACCACTTTGTGATCCTACGTTGTATAGGAAGTTGGTTGGGAGTCTCATGTACTTGACCCATACTCACCTTGATATTTCATTTACAATAGGGCTTATATCTCAGTTTGCACATTCTTCTCATAGTAGTCACCTGGAAGGAAGGCTGCTAAAAGAATTTTGTGTTATTTAAAGGAAACTTCCCATTTTGGTCTACACTACACTAGGGGTTATACTTAGGTGGTTGGGTATATGGATTTAGATTGGTTAGGTTCTATTGATGAAAGGCGTTCCACTTCTAGCTATCTTTTCTTTATTGATTCCACTCCCGATTGCTTGGGCATGTAAAAAGAAATAGGTTATTACACTTTCATCTTCAGAGGTAGAGTACATGGAAATCGTTACATCAATTCAGCAGATTCTTTGGCTTTGCTAGTTATTGAAAGAGTTTGGATTCCCATAGGATTCACTAACTGTACTTTGGTGTGACAACCAAAGTGAAATTCACATTTCTCACAACCCAATTGAGCACTAGCGGACCAAGCATATTGAGATACACATCCACTTTATTCGTCAGCACATTCATGATGGAGTTATTTGCTTGGAGTACATTCTGACTCAACATTAGGTTGTGGACATCTTTACGAAGCCTTTTGCATCACCTCGCTACCTTGAGTTATGTGGAATTCTTGGGGTTTCAGAAGTTGTTCTTGGGGGTGTTTATGAGAACATCTTCCTTCTTCTTCTTCTTTCTCTTTCCTTCTAGTAGGATTCTTTCCTTCTTTTGGTTCGATATTTCTTCATGGATATATTGTACATGAGTACCTCATCAGGCCTAGTTCTAGGACTCATACTTTGACATGACACTTTTATTTTGGCCCCTAACTTCACTTGAGGGGGTGTTAGAGTAGGTATTTACCTTATCTCATGTTTACCTAGGTACTTTATTTACCTTTATTGTATTTATCCTCACCCACTTATGTGTGTTGATATCTCCTTTTATTTATGTAGATATTAGGGGGATATTATCTAGTTGATAGGTATAGTTCTTTCCTTGATCTATGGTATTAACTACTTCTTTCCTTGGTCTATGGTATTGATTAGATTATTGATGTCTAGTTCTCTCGTAAATCTATGGACTTAACTAGTTCTTTGATGTCTAGTTCTTTCCATAATTTATGGCTTGATCTACGACCTTGACTAGTTCTTAGATTGTTATTTCTTTCCTATATAAGCAAGACCCATTTTCATTGTATTTCATTGAGTTCCATAATAATATATGATATTGTTGCTCATTTTTTTGCAAAGGTTTTATGTAAAGTTATTCTAGCGAATTGCTTTCATCTTATAGATCATGGTGTTTGATTAGCATCTGTGTTCTTGTCTCGGTATGATCTAGTTATCGTTCCTTTTATTTATTTATAATTTATAAATGAAAAAATTTAAATTACTTTTAATAAAAACTAATACATTTGATATTATATATATATTTTATTTGTTTTAATTGTGTATATAAATAATTCTTTCTACATTATTATAATTTAATGTATATATTTAACTTTCATTTCTTATACTTGTGTTATAATTATTTACATTTGATATATCTCCAACTTTTACGGATAAATAGATATATTTGTTTGTATCTTAGTTTATAAATATATTAAAATTTATTGGATAGATTCATAAACATATGGTAATTGGTCATGATAGTAGTAATAAATATTTGATTTGGGAGGAACTAGAATTTCCAACACCATAAATAAATTCATTTAGTTTAAAAAATAATAAACATTATTTTAAACATTTAATTTAATTTGTAAAAGTTATACATTTGTATTAGATTCAAATTTTGAAAATCGAAACAATCAAATATGATGTCTACTTATTTATTGACTTCTAAGTAATTACATATGAATTTTTATTTTACCTTTGTGTGAATATTAAATTTAATTTGACTTTCATATATATGATTTTCTATTTTAGGTTTGTTTGTATATTATATATACTTTGATCTCCATATTTAACTAGGAGATTGCTTCACTATTTAATTTTTATATATAGTTTATTATTTTATGTATGAATAAATTTAATATATTATAAATATAAATTTAGATTGATAACAAATTTAATATTATACTTAATTGCAATAATAAATAAATATTGGTGAATTAGTATTAAGTTAAGTGTATTTAGATAATATATGTACATAATTATAATTTTAAGTACTTTAATTTCTTACATCATTTATCTATTTACATCAACTTTTAAGTTGTTAAAAATAAAAAAATTGTGTGTGTATATATAGATGTGCGGTCTTGGATTTTATGTATATGACATTGATAAATAGTTTCATTACATCTTCTCCTAAACTCTAATGCAAGATAAATTTTTTAATAAAAGGGCCTCACACCTTGCCATATGGATGAGATATTCTTTACTATGTGCCTTTAAAACTAAAAATTACATTCAAATTAAATTAAAAAATTAACCTTTGGGGCTACACAACTAGATCCCACTCCTTGTTGTCATTGTAGATTATGATGATGAAAATTCTACAATAGTAGGAAGGGAGTGGTACTTAATGATGTGACTACATAAAATTTTATGATATACATTGAATTTGACATTCATTTAACCATCTCTTATAAGTTTATTTCCCAAATTAAAAAAATAATTAAAAAAATACAATATATTTATTATATAAAATAGTATGAGTCAATATTAATTTATGTATTTATTATATACAACAGTATGGGGCAATATTAGTTTAGTAAATTTAAACTATTTATAGTTTCATGATATAAAGTGAACATCGTCATTGAAGACAAAGGGCTCAAACTGATAAATTTTACTGCATATGTAGCATGCCCATTTTCTTTCGAGTGAAATATTGAGAAATTTGGACTACAATTAATATGTTTACATGTCTCATGTAGCCTTGATACAATTCCAAATGAATAGACGTGAAATGTTGAGTAACTAACAGGTTATGTATTTAATATTTCCTTTGCATCATTTTTTTAAGCTGATTTTTATTTCAATTCCTTTGTGACTTAATGTATTATAGTTCATAAATTTTTTTATCTTACAATTGTTGTAATTAAATCTCAACTCCAAACACATATGATTGCGATTCAACCTAGGAGCACTTTGAATGATTTTTAACACAAAGTGGTCGCTTCCTACAATTAAATGTAAATTTATATGTAATTGAGAGAAAAATGACATGCTTCCATACCACTTGAGTTTTTGTAAATTATGTTGTATCATTTTACTTGGTAGTATAATATAAAATCTCCTTCATCACACAAAAACATAAAAATAAAAAATAAAAAACGCATAAAAATTCGGCAAAAGAAAGAAACCCAAAAGAGATTTGGAGTGATATGGTCCGCATAACATGTCCATTCATATTAATGGAAAGATTGACAACATGCTTTATAAAAAATACCTTAACAATTAATTCATTCATTGAATCGCCAAATATAACTAAAACACACTCATTTGAAGACAATATTTTTAATAAAACAAGTTAGCTCACTGAATTGGTATTTAATTCAATTTTTTAATGCCCGCATTGTTTCTACTCAAACCCATGATAACCCCTATAGCAAACCATAAAAATTACATACATACATACATACATACATACATATATATTTGAAAGGTTACAAGGCCTTAGCTAGGATTTTAATTAAATCCCGATTATAAAATTTTAAACAATCACAAAGCAATCAGGACTAAAATAATGATTAATATTTTAAACCCAATTTCAAAATGGTATTATGATTTATCTCTTTCTCTTCTAGACTCAAATATTTTATTTAACTAATCCTCATTTACCTTTTCATTATTAAATTCATTAACCTCTTTAATTTAATTTATTTAATTGCCCTTTGATTAAATTTTTACTTAAATTTAAAATTTAATTGGGCAAGACCAAAGTCCTATAGCTAAAAAACATGCACCTTAATATTTAGTTTCTTTCATTAAAGGTCAAGTGTGTGCACTTGTGCTAACCCCTTAGGCCCTATTTAACATTGCACACTCCCTTTTATTTATTTCATTTCCCACCTAAATACCCTATCACTTAAGTGATGTAGGGTTCATCCTACACCATTGGATCTAATTTATTTGAGCCACTATACCTAGTTTTGGCAAAAGCAACCCTAGAAATCCTTAGGAAAGCCATATATTCATTTCTTAAGCCTATTCTCTTATTTTGTTTTGAAGGTGAAGGAAGGAGGATAAGAAGATGAAGCCATGGAGGTCATTAGAGAGGATTGAAAGCTCTCCTTTGTTTTTTTTTGTGTTTAGGGCCAAGATCTACCCATTTCCTTTGTGGGTTTTGGTCTCTCTCTTCTTTATTTATTTATTTTATATAGCATTCTCTTGCAGTTAAATTGTGTATACAAAGAGTATATACCCATTTTTGAAATACCCGAAACCCTACATATTTTTTTATACATATTTATTAATAAAGAAAAAGTTTATTTAATTTCATTTTAGAACAAAACTCGAAATTTTATTTTAAATATAAACAATATCCTATATATATATATATATATATATATATATATATATATATATATATATATATATATATATATATATATATATTGCGCATGATACCCAACCCCATGATTAGGTGTTTCAGGGATGAGTGCAATATTATTAAAGCAACTATATAAATATTCCAGGGAAATGATAGTAAATACGCTATAAAATTTGCTTGGGCTGCATGCAAAAGGGTCAAAGTTTTGTTTGTTTAATGGAAGGGATTAATGTTGGGGGAGGGTGCTGACCTCACCCCCACCCCATAATCAAATGGGTTGGGGGTGGGGTTGATGCCTCCCCCAAACTTAATCTGAACTCTCAAACCAAGAAGTGCCACATGACCTCCCACAATGGGGTTTCAATAATGTTTTTTAAAACATTTTTTATTTATTCATTTAATAAATAAAAATCCTCCCACTCACCAATTTAAATGGCTTTAAAGTATTTTTTTAATATTACTTTTAACTATGTATATATATATATATATATATATATATATATAATGTGTGTGTGTATATGAATATCGTTATATAACTATCAATTAATAAATGCTTATTACTTATATCTTAAAAAATTATAATTATATATATATATATATATATATATATATATATATATATATATATATATATATATAAGTATATATATATATATTTAATATAAGATAGCATTTATTAATGATAGTTATAATGATATTCCTTTAGTGATATTGATAGTTGTGAATATGATCAATGTATAGTATTAATGTATATTTATTTGTCTATTAATAATATGTATCTCTTTAGAATAGGGGATTGTAAATTTTCTTCATTTTTTTCTTTCGAAGAATAAATATTACAATTTATAAATTTGGGTAGATAAAATAGATTACATACACTTAGAAAGATTTAGTATTGCAAAAATTTGTAGTTACATACATCTTAATCAACTCATTTCTTTCATTATTATAATGGTATAGGGATTTTAATAGCTCTCACTTCAATTTAAATATGTAGGTATAAAAATAAACAATTTCCTTTACAACAAGGTGACCTTTGGATATTAAATTTTCCAATATTTCTTCTTGAAAAATCATTGAAATATGAGAAACACAAGGCATAATTAAATAATTTTTTTGTTTCTATTAACACAACTTGCCAAATACAAGAGGATCACATGCATTTTCACCCAATAACATTTATCATATCAAAACAAATTTACCATACAACTTCCCAAGAAACCTTAGATTTGAGATATCTTATTCTTGTTATTACAAAACCATTACAAGGTTCACATCTCATATGAAGTAATGCAAGTCATAAAAAAATCCATTTACAAGAACTATCCACCAACATAAGATTACATCCAAAGTAGTATTGGTAAAATTTACAAGTTGTAAAGCCATAATAGATCAAATTTCAACTCCACATGCCCTTTCCCAACAAGATAACTTCTTCTATTGAGCTCCACCATCTCATCAAGAGCCAAACACACAAAAAAATGGGGAGTAGGAAACACTCTCCACCCAACCAAATATCCAATGAGGGAGAGAAGCCTTCTTCCTCATTGGCCCCCGAGCCCCAACAAGGAAGCAATGAGGGCTATTTAGACAACCATGGAAAATCAAAAATTGATTCCACATACACATTCAATCAAGACAATCAATGAAATAATACAATACCAATTTTACAACAAACCAACAAATATCAAAACACAAAGGCTTCATACTAAAGCCATGGAGGAGAAAGGAACATGGGGGTTCTTCTTATGCCTCCCAAGGGCTTGGGTGTCCACCTAAGAGCCTCCAAAGTTAAAAATCCATCACAATACACCCAACACTCTTATTCCTCCCTCCAAGAAGATACACCACTCTTATGCCTCCCTTAAGAAATCAACCAACTCTTATGCCTCCCCACTCTTATGCCTCCCTCAAGAAAATAACAAGATAAACACAAATCATATTTATCAACAAGGTGGACATCCCAACCCAACTCCCTCCTAAAATACCCAATAAAATTTCTCTTATGCCTCCCAAAAATTTTACCCCCATTTCCAATTCTCCAAAAACTAAGGATCAATTCTATTTCCCACAATCATAAGCAATACAACAACCATCATCCACACATATGAGTACAAAAAAATAGCAAAGTAAATACAAGAGTGAAGATCTACCTTACAAATGAAGAGGATCAAACACAAACAAGTTCCAAGCCTTCCAAAATCCTAAGCAAGCACCATCCATTCCAAGCTCAAACACCATTCTCAAGCAAGCTCCCCCAAAACTACAAGCATCCACCCTCAAAATGAACAAGTAACCCCCAAATCCTCACACAAAAAGAAATAAATAGAAAAGAGGGAGAGAGGGGTGATGTGGCTCCATGTAGGATGCCACATCATCTCTCCTCCAACCCACATCACCAAGGTCAAACCCAAACCCCAAAGCATAATAAATTGGTGGTTGGGGAAATGACCACCCTCTTACACACTCAACCCAACCCACACCCCTTAAGGACAAAATTAAATACCCATGGAAGAAAAAGGAAGTTAATTGTTCTTTTCCTTCATTAAAACACAAAATAGGACCTAAAATAATTCCCTCACATCATAGACTTAGGGGTGGGTCATTTTAAGAAGTGTGGGACAAGCTTAACTTATCCCACAAGTCACCAAAATGGCCTATAAGGTCAAAATCCGAATTTCACTTGGGAGATTGAGTACAAAATACTCCAAAATAAATTAAATTCATTCTCATCCAACACATATTAAAGATACCAACTCACATTTACTTCCCCCCTTTGTCACATCCTAATTAAAACTAGTTAATTTCAAAAAAAAAAATTAACATAAGAGGGGTACTCAATAAAATAATAAAAGTGAGTCTACATACTAAAGAAAAATACCATAACTCACAATTAAATAAAATAAACAAGACAGAGTTCCAAACTTACCCAAGGTCACTATTGAGATCACCCCCTATGGGGACCTCCAAACAAACAACAATAATACACAACATACGAATACACGAGTTGCCATGGTGACCTATTGCCAATACCCCACATTTCTTCGTTGTTGGTATCATATCCCCGTAGTTTGTTGTGTTATAATTTCCTGCAAAATCCAACAATACCTTTCTGGCCTCATGGCCATATTAATGATGTCGAAATAATAAAACACATGCATGTATACATAACAATTTACATCATCGAATATCATAATTAAACCAATGTTAGAATCAAGTAATTCACCAATTTGTTCAATTTTCTAACATTTCGATCCTACCAAACCATCAATTTTTACTAAGATCATAACATCAACAATCATCCAGAAATATCCATAAATCACGTCCAATATGTCATTACAGTAGTAATAGTTAGAACATCGAATACTGATATATGAATCAAGCATATAAAATTCATCGCAATAGTCACATCATATCACAAGTCTAACACTTCGTGTTGTCTATAAAATAAGTAAAACAAGTGTATCAATGCCCATCTAGCAATATCTAATATCTAGTATGATATCAAGGTCTAGAAATCCAATACAAAGTGAGAAGAGACATAACAATATAAAAATAGTAACGATATCACAATCAGTATGTAACAAGGAAACCATTCTAGATCATCATCATATCCTTAAATTCCCATCAAGGTCCACAATACAACCATATAGTCAAAATAATAATCAAAACACAATAGTAATCATGATGTCCCGCACATCTTATTAGTATGCTAACTAGAATACAACAACAAGGTTTAATATTATAATCAATTCAAAATTGATAACATGGTTCAATCAGTGTTGAAGAGGAGTGGGCATTACAATTTTCCAAAATATTTCTAAATCTGAACTAAATGCACCACTCTCATCATTGAAAAAGAGGGAAACGCAGGAGGAAAAATATTGAGATGATCATACACGAGATATTTCTCGGGATTGATGATATCTAAGGGAATTTGTTGAAAGATAATTTCTTAACTCACGGACGTTTTGTGAGGGGCTTGATCAACAAAGGCTTTTCAATAGATTCCTCATTTTCCCATTCCCTAATTAAATTAGACTTTGGCATTCCAGTAAGTTGCTGGACGATAACGCAAAATTTGGATACATCAATTGTCACAAACATTGTGTCTGCATCATGCGCAGATACCTTGGACCATTTCTATTCATATTAAATATCATATGAAGAGGGCAAACAATTATAGAATGTGTGTAAGAGGGATCTCTAGTTTTCTCGGTTATATAGAAGGAAAAGTTGTTAACAACAATATTATTGATCGCATTCCTATTTCCATTAGGGTACAACTCGGTAAACAAATATAACTACTTAACAGAAAAATCATTATATTTCGACCAAAGAACAAGAAATTAAAGGGTCCCTACATAAACAAGATTTAATATGATGCGACTTGGGAACAACCATGATGCAATCTTGACTATAGATATTATGCAATGTCGGGAATGACTATAGATATGATGCATCTCATTCAATCTTGAAACAACCATGACTATGCGGTAGAATTTCACCTCATTCATTAGTTATATTATTTGGCCTTCTCTTATGATATGTATATTTTGATGGTAATTTAAGTACTTATGATTATGAAGATGATTATACTAACAATTTTAGTGACAGAGAAACTTTGTATCTCTCATTGTTTTTTCTCTCAAAGTTTCAATCAAATTAAATGCTAAACATAAATCAAATGATTTTATCTTCTTTGCCTCTATTGAATTAAATACTATTAATGCATTTGATCCCTTTCCTTTTCATCATGGTATATGGATTGATATAATTCAAAATGATTTATCTTACATTTGTTCATAACATAGAAAATGATACAATAAAATTTGTTATCTCTCGTATTCTTATTAAAATCAAGAATTTTATAAATGATTAAGCTACCACTCTATCTTTTATGGAGAAAGAAACAATCAAATACTTTAACCAACGTAACTCCATTTCTCTCTTGCTTTCTTCTTTCACATCATTTCTCAACCACATGGCCTTCAAATTGCAGTACTCTAAACGATTACTAATACTAATATCTATCTTAGAATATCAATAAAAAAATATTGAATGCATTGATATATACCTAATGTATACAAAAATCGATTCACAAACAAAGGGTTTAAAAACAAAATATTCACCATCCCTATTTATTACACAATATTATTAAACTATTATAAAATTTAATTTTTTTAATATATTTTAGATATAATGATGTGTAGTAATAAATTAAGAAGACTTGCGGAAATTTTTTGTTCTATTTAACATATTATATTGCACCCACTTTTTAATGTATTGTTTCTAGAATATCGTTTTCGTTTAGGATGCATTGTTGGTTTGTTTTTAATATTATTAAGTTATGAATCGATTTTGAAAATTATTCATGTATTTATGTATGGAGGAGATTAAACCATCACACATTTCTTCTTTACTTATAAATCAGCTATCCATTCGATCAAATATTGATTGTTTATGAGAGAGAACTTTGTGGAACATAAAGATATTATCTTTGTTTATATATTGATTTGATAATGGTTAAACTAATTACATAATTATATATGTTAATTTATGTTATGTAAAGTGAATATTGTTACGGATCGGTATTTATAATTAGATTTGTAAAGCTTGCGATTACGTAGTAAAATAGATTTCATTAAATGAAAAATTAAAAAATTGAGTAGTCTTCCATTACAATCATATATGAATATGGGTTATTGAATATTTTTATATCATATATGAATATGGATATGGATTATTGAAATTTTTATATGTGTAACATCCATAAATTTGATGTTCTAAAACTACATTAGACCTTAAACAATTATCCATAAAGTTGTGAATTTTTATTTGGTTTTAAGTTATAAGGGTGTCAAACACTAATATAGATTTAATTAATTCTTACCAGAAATGTTACATTTCATAGGCTAGATCTAGTCTAGATTATTAATTAAATATTCTTAATCCAGTTCTAAAGTCAATTTAATTATCATCACTAGATAAGTGTTCAATAATTCCTTTCACTAGGTTAAATAGTTTCCCCCTTAGGAATTAACATTCAGCTCACATTTAATCAACTCTTATCCATAGTTATCTTAGTTCTCTTAAATTATTTTCCTTAAAGTCCATTTAAATAATTACTAAGAAATAGACTAGGAACTAAATAATTAACTTAACATACAAGGGTATTAAATGGCCCCATTCACCCATTTACACATACCTTTAATTTATCTAAAAACCAATAATATTCATTCTTACCTAACAAATGTAGGGTTGATTCTCCACCCTTGGATAAAATCAATTGTGGCCACTAGATCTTAGGGTCCCACACTAACCCTAACTATCCTTATGAAATTTTATTAAACATTTTTCTTTTCCCTAGCCTCCTCATTTGGTCTCTTTTCTTTTGTTTAATTTGCAGGTTAGAGAAATGGAAGCCATGGGAGCAAGGAAGGAAGAAGCCATGAAAAATTCACTAGAATCAAGCTTAGCTTAGATTGGATTATGAATTTATTATTGCATTATTTTCTATTAGTGGATTGTAGGGATTCTTCCCTAAATTTGGAATTTTTACTTAGTTATTTCTTTGTTTTTGTAGTGCCCACCGTGTTGTGATCAAGTGAAGACATGGTGGAGATCTTGTTTAAGATTTGGGGACTCGGATCACTTTTAGAAGACTAAGAAATCCTTCTTTTGAGAAAACCCTTTTTGTAATTCCTACTTAGGTGGAAGACTAGAAGGATTGTATTTGGAAGGAAAATTGTATTTTACATTTTATTCATTAAGTTGTAATACTTTGTTGAAAAAGAAACTCTTTGAATTGTAGAGAATGAGTCATGCTCAAAAGAAAAAGAAAGTTCATTGTTATTGTAAGTATTTCTATCATTGTAAAAATGAAGGAAGAACATAGAAGTGTAAAACGTTAATAATGTAGTTTTAGCAAATATGAATGTGGAATAAATTTGTTTGTAGTTACTTGAAAAAATGATTTTAGTAGAAATGGAAAGATGTAACAAATTTTCATAAGATATTATGTTGAAAAAAATTGCATTTTGTTGTGGAAAGGAAAACAATAATATCAGGGATAGATTAAGCTTCTTTCTTACTCTTGAACTTGAAATAAAAATGGTTGAGAGAAAATACAAATGATCTTGTAGTTGTTTTCTTGTTCTTATAGAAATAGAAAATATTTAAATGAATAAATTTTGAGCATGGAAAGAATAAATGGTTAAACCCTTAAACTGGAGACATTAGGCACATAAATTCAACTAAGGATAAATCAGAAAACACTCTAGTAATTTTTTGGGAGAAATTACGAAATTATGGTTATCTTTTCGAAGAATAGGACCGTCGCTCGTGCGAGTAGCGGTATTTGAACCTCTAGTTAGATCAGTGGGAACTTTGTGAATCATCACCCGCCGGTCTACTTTAGGCGGTGGTTTCATCACTGATGGCGAAAAAATACAAATCCGTGTTTGTGTAAATTTAAACTTGTTTTATTAAAAATTTAAACCTGTAAATGTGGAAGAGAAATCACCAACAAGCCATAAGGGCATAAAGACATTGTTCTAAACTTTTAAATATTGAAATAAGCATTTAAATGTATGGAATCACTTGTATTAAATGGGAAAAAGGGTTTTATCTAAGTAGAATACAAAAGCCGTAACTTTATAAAATTTCACACACGATATTTAAAGCGAAACAAATATTATAATAAAAAAATTATGCAATAAATTTTTTTCAAAGGACGAATAAAACACTTAGCTAAAACCCTCAGTTAATAACCGATCATCACAAAATTAAATAAATAAATAAAATTAAATAAAAGAATTGATTAAATCTATGGTTGAGTTTAAAATATTTCATTCAATTAATCCTAAATTAATTTAATACCTAGGTTTCTAAGGTCATGCAATAATTTAATAACTAAAGTCCAAGTCAAATTAATCCCTTTCAAAAACACAAAGCTAATTATTTAATTCTCCAATATAAAAGTAGTCTAAACTAATAAGGAAGGGAGTTTATTTAAATTAAAACAAAATAAAAATAAATAATTTAAATAACTTTCAAACCACACAAGTGGCCCCATTCAAGGGAAGACCCATGTGACCAAATAATGATCTCACCTACTTTCACCTAACATTTGTAGGAGACATTTTGGGCCATTGGATGAATCCAATCTAGGCCATTGGATGAAGGAATTCAAAATAAACCTAAAAATCTCTAAGGAAGGCTTTTATTCATTTCTTTTACTCATTTCTTTCATTTTGGTTTTGCAGGTTAAGGGAAAATGGAAGAGGAGGAAGCCATGGGAGAGGAGGAGAAAGCTTGGGAAGGGCTCCAAATCTATTTTACTTTATTTTGTATATTATTCTCTTTCTACCCTATTCTAGGGTTTAGTAAAAAAACTCAATATTTGTTGTAAGCATGATTTAATAGAATACCCATTTGGGTATTTTTCATTTTCTCAAAAGATCTACATTTTTGTAGTATTTACATTATTTAATTTACTTTAAGAATAGATATACACAATTAACTTCTTATATATATATATATATATATATATATATATATATATATATATATGTATATGTATGTATGTATGTATGTATTGTCTTATTTTATTTTCTTTTAAAAAAACCCAAAATCTAAATTTATAACTAATAATACTCAGAATTTTATTTCATTAAGGAAAATATTATTACACAAAAAAATAAACACACACACACACACAAATTCATTAACTATATGCTGCACCAAGCCATTTTATACACTTTCCGCAAGCAAACCCAAAAATAGCGGCTAAACAAGTTTGAAAATGTTTTAATGGTTTGGTTGATTGTTTTTTATTACAATATGTTGGTGGGTTAGGGGATGGGGCACCGTGCCCACCCCAACCCACTTCCCTATACTCATAGCTAAGCCCCCAAACCGATTTTTAAAAATGTGCCTCAAACAAAAAACTTGCCCATTTTGTTAATGGCATAATTTTATAATGTAAGGTTTATTTCTTTATATATATTAACATCTTATATTAAAAGAAACATAATCCCACCAATTTATTTGTTTATTATTATTATTACTATTATTATTATTTTTAATTAAAATTATATACTATATTATATCTATACAAATGTAATAATGACTCCATTTTAATATTTGTATTAATTTTAATATATATACAAAATAAAAATGTGCAATAACATATAATGCAAAGTTTAATACAAGGATATTACTTTTTTGTGTATTTATAAGATCAAAATTTATATGGTAGTAAAACACAAGTCAAGAAGATTTGAAACTCTCTTCATATTTTCTTAAAAGTAAACTTTAGAAATGAAAGTAATAAGAGATTTCAATCACTACACTATAGCAAAAGAGAGGATCATTCTTCTTAGTAGGGTTTATCATTAATTAATTTTTTTTCTTGAATGCTACAAAATATAACTAATTCATTTCTTTCATAAAATATACATGACAACTATTTTTAACAACAATAAATTTTAATAAACTTCACAATATTTTTAGAAATGGAAATATATCACATTAAAAAATTAAACTTCTTAAATTAAAAAGAAGGCATATCCATTTCAACATGTTCAAGCTTTCTACTTTTCAAGCAATGTAGTAAATTGGTAATCCCCTTTTCACAATATTAATACATTTTAAAGGCACATTTCTCACACAACACTCTATGAAGAGTTCACAAGATAAAAAAGGATTTCCAAAAATAACAACTTTCTCCCAAGTTTACAATTTTCAATCATCCCCTCAAGTGGGAATTATAAATTCAAATAAATTAAAACAAGGCTATCAACAAAGCCAATTTTATAAGTCTTCAATATGTATTTCTTCATCACAAAGGTGGCTCCAACTCTAGCTTTCTCCAACTTCACGAAGGGATCACAAAACAAGGAAGGGGGAGTAGACAACACTCTACACCCAACCTTATATCCATTAAGGGAATAATCCATCCCCTTAGTGGCCCCCGATCCCCAACCAAGGAACCATGAGGAACATTGAACAACAATGAAAACTTGGACAATGTGGCTTCACAACAAGAACATACAAGGCATTTAACTCAACCAAGACAACACATTCACAACAATACAAAGGTTTTAAGATCAATCCAAATAGAGCAAGGTTTTGGGAGACCACCTCCTTATGTCTCCCAGTGAATTTGGAGTCTTACCCTAAGCCTCCAAGTGTACAAAATAATCACATAAATCCTTATTTTTCCCCTACAAGCATCAACAAAATAATAAATTCCTTTTCTCTCCCCATAGGTAAGACTCTCATTAACACTACCACCAAATGCATGCATCAAAAATCTTTTTCCCTCCCTAATGGTCCCATAAACCCTTCTCACACACCCAACTAAGGCCAACTACCCAACCAACCCACACAAACACCATCACAAGAAAAAACCAATTTTAACAAGCATGCCATTGCTTACAAATAAGAAAAATAACATAATAATAAAGGTGGAGAGTATATCTCTCCATCAAGATCCAATAAATTCTTCACAATCCTCTTCAAATCCAAGCCAAGAAATTTCCAGGAACTCCCAAAACCTCCAAATCCAAAAGTGCACAAGAACAAAAAGAACAAGTAACCCCCATTCCAACCAAAAATCACAAATAAATAGAAATGGAATGTGAGGATGATGAGGTGGCTCCATGTAGGATACCACTTCATCATTCCTCCATCCCCACACTCAAGTCAACACACCAAGACCAAGAAAATCAATGCACATGCAAAGGACTATGACAACCCACATGGCTCAAAACTTGCACACCATGCTTTCAAAGGACCTAATAAATTGGTGTAGAAGAAAGTGCAATAATTTTCCTTCTCTTACACTCAAAAATGGACAAAAAGTTAAAAAAAAGCTTCCCAACCCATAGGTAGGGTTGTTGGGTAAATTTAAGAGGCATGGGACAAGCCTTTCTTGTCCCACAAGCCTCCAAAAATGCCCCCTAAGTAAAAATCTGAATTTTGAACTTGGGGTGGAGTAAAACACTCCCAAATCAACATAAATTTTACTTACACAAGGACTACCAAATATCATCATAACTATTTTTCACATCTCTAATTTGGTTAACAAAAATAAGAAGGTTTAAACTTAATTAACACACATTTACAACATGCTAATAAGGTGACAAAATTTCTAAATTTAAATACACAAAACATAAATAAAGCACATACAAAAATTAAATAAAGGAAACACAATTCACCCCATGGCCACATATGTGAAGTCAACCCCCTAAGGAAGACCTCCAAACTATACAAGAAAAACACCACACTAAATAACATTACACAAGTTGTCAAATTTGGCCTCGTTGCTCAACACCCAACATCCTTCCATGGTTGGTCCCCTATCCCCTTCGATGTATGTGATCAAAGTTACGCACACCAAAAAATATATTTATACCTTTTGTCTGAATTAACAACATCGAGACAATATACATATAAAATCAATATCCAACATTTGACATTAGAAAATTCTATTATCCATCAATATATCAAAATCTAATCCTAACATCCATGATATTACAATTTTACTCCACATCTCAAAACATAACATGTCAGTATAAAATCTACATCATGAAAATCAACATACATCCAACTGTCTTAGCATCACTATCTAGTGCATCATAATAAAATGTATACATCATAATGTCAATAATCCAAATATCAGTATAATCTATCATCTACTGATCAATGTATCATAATCAAATGTCTTAATATCAGTCCAATAGTATCAATATCAAGATAAAATAGTACAAAAAAAAGAAGCGAGAGGCAACACTCTCCACCTAACTAATAATCCAATGAGGAGAAGAAGCTATCCTCCTCATTGGACCCTAAGCCCCAACCAAAATGCAATAAAGGATGGATCCAACTCATGGCAACAATACAATGCTTCGCATGACAATACAATTTTTCACAACCATATAACACACATTCAACATAAGAAAACAATCACAAGAATGAAACTAATAAAATACACAAGGCTTGAAATGCAAAGACAATGGAGAAAGGATCTATGGGGAGATCACTTATGCCTCCCAATGGGATTAGGTTCCCACCTTTAAACCCTCAAATATACATCTCAAAACCCTTACACAACTCTTATTCCTCCATCAATGTCCTCTTATGACTCCCACATTCTCTTATGCCTCCCTACAATCTCTTATGTCTCCCTCAAAATAACCAAGTAAGAAATGCAAGTATTTTCTTATCCAAGGTGGGGCACCCAACCCAACTCCCTCCCAAAACATGAAATAAAATATTATTCCTCCCTACATATAAGATCCCCATATCCTTCTCCTACACCATACTTAGGCATTCTACCCAAGAGCCCAACAAGCATACAAACCATTCACTAACATATAAATATACACATACTAAAAAAATAAGGAAAAAGAGTGTATCTCCTACCTTTACATAGTAATAACTTGATTAAGAATACACACTCTAAGATCCTTAAAGCTCAATCCAACTCCAACAAGATCCAATCATTATACAAGAACTCAAAAACTCTCTAACTCCAAAAATACAAGAGCACAAATGAAGTAACCCCAAACAAACAATTAAACTTTCATAAATAGAAAAAAGAAGAGAGGAAGGTGAGGTGTCCGAATGTAGGATGCCACATCACTTATCCTCAACTCCACATCAAAAGTAAAACCTCAATCCAAATGCACAATAAATTGGTGGTTCGGAGGAATGACATGCCTCTTACACACACACACTCCAATCCCACATTGTCAAAGGAAAAAAATAAAACCCATATAAGAAAAGTGCAATTAAATTACACTTTATATCTTATAAAACACATAATGGGGTCTATTTTTGACCCCACAATCCATAGGTAGGGTTGGTATAGGAAACTAATAGGTGTGGGAAAAGCTTAGCTTGTCCCACAAGCCTCCAAAAATGGCCCTTAAGCCCAAATCCGAAATTTCAAGGTAAGGTAGAGTGTACAAAACTCGAAGTCACTTACACTAAAAAAAACACGTAGTCCAAAAGATGAACAAATCTAATAAATGAATCCATTTGTCACATACCAAAATAACTTAATAACATGATTAAATTACTTAATAAAAACACATAAACCAATAACAATTACATAAATTACATAAAAAAATCACATACTCTACAATAAATAAAATACAAGTGAAAGAATTACACACATGCCCATGGTAACAATTGGAGGTCATCCCCCATGGGGACCCCCTAAAAATCTAAACAAACAACAAACATTACACAAGTTTCCATGGTGACCTTCGTTGTATCCATCCAGTATTCCGATGTGGTTGGTCTCCAATCCCCCTTTTGATTATTGTGATATAATTACCTGAAAAATCACACAATACCTCCTTCGGCCTCGTGGCCACATCAAAACATCAAAGATAAATATACGCACATAAATCAATAATCATCCGCATATAGCTAACTCATCATTTCTACTAAACAATGCTATCATTTGTCTAAAATTTTAACAACATCTCAATTTTTATCTTTTATCAATATAAACAAGATCACAAGATTAGTTCAAAAGCTATATCATAGTCAACATGACGAGAATTCTAAATGTCAGTAATATGTATGCTAACAACACATAATCATCATCAATATAAAATCTCTCTACATCTCTAAGAAACCACATAATCATACTATGAATCAAAATCCATCAATAGTCAAAGCATATCTCTATCATATAACAACATGCTAACAAAAATAATACAATAGTATCCATGTTTATAGTAAACTCGTAATCGAAATAAAAATATAATAAGTGTAGAAGAGTGGGAAATACATACCCCCCTTAGACTCAACTTCCTCTTGGAAGTCACTAAAAAGGTGTGGAAACTTGACTCGCGGTAACATAACATCCTCCCATGTAGAAACAATCAACATCTTAGCCTAGAAGATCTAGGGTCCTACGCTCTAAAATATGCATGGGCTCCACCATCATCTGCCCTTGCTCCTGCACCTGCAATGTGGTCTAATCTAATACATGAGATGGATTTGGGATTTATCTCCTAAGATCAGACACGCGGAACACATCATGCACACGAGACAAGTTGGGTGGTAAGGCTAGACGATAAGGCCGAGGAGACGATCTGCTCCAGATCTCAAATGGTCCCACAAATTTAGGAGACATCTTAGAGCCTTTCCCGTAATGGATAGGAATCTTATGAGGTCTGACATGAATAAACACCATCCTTCCCACCTCATAAATACACTCAACTCTCCTCTGATCTGCATACTTCTTCTACCTCTCCTGAGCCTCCCACAATCTCTATCAGATGAAAAAAACTTGTTGCTCCATGTCATGTAAAAATGATTGGCCACCAGATACTTTGTCCTCAAGTCTATCCCAACTCAAAGGTGTCCTGCACTCCCTGCCATAAAGTGCCTAAAATGGTGCCATCCCAATAGAACTCTGGAAGCTATTGTTGTATGCAAACTCAACTAAATACAAGTGCTCCTCCCACTTTGACTGATGATCCATGACGTACATCCGAAGGATGTCCTCTAAAATCTGATTCACCCACTTTTCGTCCATCTATCTCTAGATGACAGGTTGTGATGAAGTTGATACTCGTCCCAGGGCTTACTTTGCATGGTAGGAAAAAAATGTGATGTGTATAAGGGATCTCGGTCATGAAATGATCTTCCTCGAGAATCTCATGTAGTCTAACAATCTCATCCAAGTAAACTCTTTCTACTGCGGTGGCTATGTAGATGGTCTTTACCAAAGAAAATTTATCCACTTTTGTCAATCTATCCACCGTGACCATGATGGCATCATGGTGGTATCTCAACGTCGGTAGCCCTATAATGAACTTCATGGAAATGGTGTCCCATTTCCACTTCGGGATAACATGTGGGTAAAGAAGGTCAGTTGGATGTTGATGCTTGGCCTTCACCCTCTGACACTCTAAAAAATGTGACATAAACTAAGCTACATCTCTCCAAAGACCTCTCCAATGGTAAAGTTGTCTCAAGGTGGCATGCATCTTCTTCACCCCTGGATGGGCTAAATAAGGTGCATGATGAGCCTCTACCAAGATATCTGTCTCAAACCTCCAACACTAGGCACATATATCGGCCTATGTATCCGTGAATTCCATCCGAATTTCATCAGTAAACCCATCAAACTTCCCCTCAAGGGGTCTATGAGACTCAATATCTGATTTGGATATAAGGTAGAAGCTTTTGTGAGGAATCTCTTGCAAAATCATGTTCCATAAATCATACGTGGTGAAATATCCATAACAAAATGTCTCCATATACTCAAAGCATTAATAACAAACACTCTCCTTCCCCTTCACATGCTCTATCTCCATGTCATACTCACAAAGCAATTCCATCCAATGCCATTGATGAGCATTGAGATGGGTTGCGTGGAGAGGTGATGTAACCTCAAATGGTGTATCTTGAGAATAAATCTCCTTCCCAAAAGGAAATGTATCCATAAAACCAAAGCATGCATAGCTATTGTAAGCTCAAGGTCATGAGTTGGATAATTGAGCTCATGATATTTGAGTTTGCGAGACTTAAAGGAACCACACGGCCTTCCTACATCAATACACCTCATAGCCACCTGCCAAGTAAGAATCAGTACAAATGAAGAACTCTCCATGCCAATCTAGCACTACAAGAATCGGTGTTGTCATAAGGCATCCCTTCAGTGTACTTAAGGCCCACTCACATTCGTCGACCAAACAAAATTCTTCCCTTTCCACTAAAGGGAAGTGATGGGGTACATAATCCGATAGAAGTCCTAAACAAATATTTTGTAGTATCTTGCCAATCCCATGAAATCGCACACCTCACCACACTAGTTGGCATGGGCCAATCCATAATGGCTTTAATCTTGGATGGATTAATGACGATACCTTCCCTAGAAATAATGTGACCCAAGTACTACACCTCTGACTAAAAGAATGCACACTTCTCCAGGTTCTGTAAAGGTCCCGCTCACAAAGACACTGCAAAACCTGGTGAAGGTGCTCTACATGCTCCTCACACGTACATGAGTAAATAAAAATGTCATCAAGAAATATAAGCATGAAGCAATCTAAAAATTTCCAAAATACCTGATTTATCAAATTCATGAATCTGCGGGGGCATTCGTTAGACTAAAAGGCACTAATGTGAACTCGTAGTGGCCATATCTCATATGGAAGGTTGTATTATGCATATCTTCCTTTGTGATACTTAGTTTATGGTATCTAGAATTAAGATCTATCTTGAAAAATACTATGGCTCCTTTCATATGATCAAATAATGAATCAATACGTGGAATGGGGTAATTATTATTGATCGTTACTTTTTTTAGTTGATGATAATTAATACACAATTGCATCAGGTATGTCCTTCTTCTTTACAAAAATCACTAGTGCACCCCAAGGGGATAAACTAGGATGGATTAGTCCTTTCTCTTGAAGGTCCTCAAGCTACAACTTGAGCTCATAGAGCTCAGGGGTAGTCATCCTATAAGGCGCTCATGAGATAGGCTTTTCTCTTGTAACCAAATCAATGTGAAAATCTATCTCATGTGGGGAGGTAACCCTGGTAGCTCCCCTAGAAAGACATCTAAAAAATCCCTCAAGATATGATGATAATCAATTAATGGCCCACTAGACTCATCCTCATATTCGTTGCTAACCGTGACAACAAAAACATGACAACCTCGTCATGCACACCACTTAAGCTTCATAGCGGATATGGTGCGAATAGAGGTGGATATCCCGATTCCAACTATAACTGACTCCACTCCTAAATCATCTGCACATGATATTACCTTACAGTAACAATCAACCCTAGCCTTGTGTGTAGATAACTAATCCATGCCCAATATAACCCCATAGAACCCAATGGAATAATACGAAGATCCAAGGTCATGGAAAAGGGTCCTAGGTCAACTATGCACTCCTTGAATAATGAGTCGACTATGAACTTGGCTCTAGAAGCCATATCAACATCCCCACTATGAATTTGCCTAATTGCCACTAGGCTGCATTACTCTACTACAAATGGGGAAATAAAATAATATAAAGAGCCTAAATCAAATAAAATAAAAATGGAAATGCCATCAATGCTACCTATCGTCTCAATCACCATGCTCTAGTACTCTTCCTAGAAGTTATCGATCATTGAATATATTCTGTAGCTCCTAGCCATGTCACCTAGTATAGGATTTGAAACCGGTGCCTTACCCTTGTTATTAGGGTTCTTAGGGCACTCTCTCAAATAATGTCAAAGTACTCCATACCCATAGTGACTACCAAGTCCCCTCCAATGTGAAGTGGCTCCTGTAGGTACTCTAGTGGTCTCTATTATGGATCTTGTTAATCATGCTATGGACTACTGTAGTCACTGTTGATGAGTTCCTACTTGACCGAGATCTAGGCGGTGCTTGAATCCCGACTAGTCCCCTAAAAGGAGACCCCATATTACGTCCCCTTTGAGCATCGAATCTCTATAGAGGCCTAAATGAAGGTTGAGTCTATTGCTTACATTATTGAGATGGATGTTTTGGTAGTTTGAATGAAGACTATGTAGAACCATGTCCACCACGAGGAGGATCCGCGACCCCCTCGATATATTATTCTTCATCTTCTGGATACGACTCCGTACTCTATCTCGGGCCCTACCGTAGCCCCCCTTGTCTCCTCCACAATGTAGGCCTTCTCAATGACCTCTCAAAGAGTCTTCGAAAATGAATGCCCACCGCCCTCCACTATCCAGTTCGGATCTCGATGAACCCATGGATCCTCACTTTCACATCCTGCATATATTCAACATATTGAAGCAAGTCCCAAAGTAACTCTCATACTCCACCACTATCATGGATTCTGACATAGGTTGTGGAATTCATCTATCCTTTGTTGAATGAACCTCCTGACAAGTGTCTCGCTCTTGAATCTGCTCCTCGAAGAGCTCAAGTCACATTCTTAGAAACCAAATGGAGCTTCTTCTCCTTGGTCCTCCACCAAACACTGAAATCTATCTTTCGAAGGTGGATGGTGATACAAGCCTTCACGTTCTTGGTACATGGACATAGCTTGAAGCATCCACTCAAGATGACCAACCATGCATCTTCCTGGAATCCTCCGGTGTCCCTAGTGAAATTAGATGGATGGAGTTTCGGGATCTCTCTGATGTGATTTGTCGTTGTCAATTGTCTTCCTCTAGGTCCATCAATGTGCTCATCATCCCGCTAGGGCTCTTAGATCTGTCTTAGTGTCCTCGTAGCCCCGTCTCTCAAAGACCTCTCTATGGTGATTCTTGTCTTACTAACTCCACGTGGGAGTTCTCTTCCCTATAATCACTATGTCGGGAAGGTGCATGAACCTCTATTGATGGCTCTATGTCTTGTTTCTTTGTGTCTCCCACATAAATACCATTTACGTATAACGACATTAACATCCTGTAACGTCTGCAAGTATCGAGGCAATATGGCTGCCACTCTTGCCTTATGCAGGTTGGTAAGTCTAGGTCCACATGAAATAACCCTCATCTAGTCCGCACCTCCTACATAGACCAAGGCGATATTTAGTCTATTGTTCTATATTTTATTTTAGTTTTATAGGTTTTCTAAATTTAAAATATAATGCAGAGTTGTGTGATCTAGGTTTAGAGTTACGCTGAGTTTTCTTGTTATGTCTTAGGTTTCCAAGTGTGCCTGGGGTCCTAGCATTGAACCCATGGCTTTGATACAAAGTTTAACTCCCACAAATTTGACATTCTAAAACCAAATTAATCCTTAAACAATTATCTAGAAAGTTGCAACAATTTTTTTGTTTTAAGTTATAAGGGTGTCAAACCCTAATATACATTTAATTAATTCCTACCAGCAATGTTACATTTCATAGGCTAGATCCAGTCTAGATTATTAATTAAATATTCTTAATCCATTTCTAAAGTTAATTTAATTATCATCACTAGATAAGTGTTCAATAATTCCTTTCACTAGGTTAAATAGTTTCCCCCTTAGGAATTAACATTCAACTCACATTTAATCAACATTTTTCCATAGTTGTCTCAGTTTATCTTAAATTATTTGCCTTTAAGTACATTTAAATAATTACTAAGACAGACTAGGAACTAAATAATAAACTTAACATACAAGGGTAATAATTGGCCCCATTCACACATTTACTATACCTTTAATTTATTCAAAGACCCATATTATTCATTCTTACCTAGCAAAAGTAGTTATCTTCAAAAAGAGAACCATCATTTCCACAATTTCTCCAATTTTTTTTTTTCTAGAGTGTTTTACAGTTTATCCTTAGTTGAATTTATGTGCCTAAAGTCTCCAGTTGAAGGGTTTAACCATTTATTCATTCCATGCTTAAAATTACTACATTTAAAGATTTTCTATTTCTATAGTAACAAGAAACACAACTACAAGATCATTTTTATTTTCTCAACAAATTTTCTTTCAAGTTCAAGAGTAAGAAAGAAGCTTAATCTATCTTTCCATTTCTACTACAACCATTTGTTCAAGTAACTACAAACAACTTTATTCCACATTCAGATTTGCTAAGAATACATTATTAATGTTTTACACTTCTATGTTCTTCCTTCATTTTTACAAAAATACAAACACTTACAATAAAAATGAAATTTCCTTTTTCTTTTGAGCATGAATCATTCTCTTACAATGCAAAGAGTTTCCTTTTCAATAATGTATTACAACTTAATGAAAAAATATACAATACAATTTTTCTTTCAAATACAATACTACTAGTCTTCCACCTAAGTGGGAATTACAAAAGAGTTTTCTCACAAAGAAGGATTTCTTAGTCTTCTAAAATTGCTCCAAGTCCCCAAATATTCAACAAGATCTCCACCATGTCTTCACTTGATCACAACAACAAAAATGGGGAGAGGCAACACTCTCCACCCAACCAATAATCCAATGAGGAGAAAAAACTATCCTCATTGGCCCCCGAGCCCCAACCAAAATGCAATAAAAGATGGATCCAACTCATGGCAATAATACAATGCTTCCATATGACAACATTTTTTATCACAACCATATAACACACATTCAACACAAGAAAACAATCACCGGAATGAATTTATTAAAATACACAAGGCTTGAAATGCAAATCCAATGGAACAAGGATCTATGGGGAGATCACTTATGCCTTCCAATGGGATTTGGTGCCCACCTATAAAACCCTCCAACATACATCTCATAATCCCTACACAACTCTTATGCCTCCCTCAAGATCCTCTTATGCCTCCCACATTCTCTTATGCCTCCCTATAATCTCTTATGTCTCCTTCAAAAGAACCAAGTAAGAAATGCAAGCATTTTCTTATCCAAGGTGGGGCACCTAACCCAAATCCCTCCCAAAAATGAAATAAAATCTTATTCCTCCCTACATATAAGATCCCCATAGCCTTCTTCTACACCATACTTAGGCATTCTACCCAAGAACCCAACAAGCATACAAACCATTCAATAACATACATATATACATATATACAAATATAAAAGAAAACAAATAAAACAATGGTGTAGTTCCTACCTTTCCATGGTAGAAATTGACCAAAGAATCACCCTCAAACATCCTACAAGCTCAAACCAACTTGAACAAACTCTAAAAATTAAACAAGCACTCTAAAATCCTCCAACTCCAAAAATACAAGAGCACCAATGAAATGAAGTAACCCCAAACAAAAAACTAAACTTGCATATGTAAAAAAAAGGAGGAGGATGAGGTAGCTCCATGTAGGATTCCACATCACTCATCTCCAACTCCACATCAATAGTCAAACCTCAACTCCAATGCATAATAAATTGGTGGTTGAGAGGAATGAAAAGCCTCTTACACACACAATCCAAACCCACACCCTCTAAGGACAAAATTAAAACCCATGTAAGAAAAGTGTAAATAAATGTAAATTTTTATCTTACAAAACACATAATGGGGTCTATTTTTGACCCCCTAATCCATAGGTAGGGTTGGTATATGAAATTAAGATATGTGGGACAAGCTAAGCTTGTCCTACTAGCCTATAAAAATGGCTCTTAAGCTGAAATCTGAAATTCCAAGGTAAGGTAGAGTACACCACACTCAAAGTCACTTACACTCAATTAAACTCACAAAAATCCAAAATGCCAATTACTTGAATAAATTACCCCTTTTTTCACATCCTCGTGTAACTTAATAACATGATTAAAATAATTAATAAAGGCACATTAATCAACAATGATAAAATAATTTACATCACAAATAAATCACATACTCTACAATAAAAAAATAAAAGGGAAATAATTACACACATTTTCCATGGTCACAATTGGAGGTTATCACCCCTATGGGAGCCCCTAAAAAATTAAAATAAAACAACAAACATAAGACAAGTTTCCATGGTGAGCTTCGTTATATCCATCTAGTATTCAACTCACGGTTGGTCTCTAATCCCCCTTTTAATTTTTGTGATATAATCACCTGTAGAATCACACAATACCTCATTCGGCCTCGTGGCCACATCAAAATATCAAAGATAAAATGTACGCACATAAATCAACAACCATACACATATAGCTAAATCATCATCTCCAATAAATATTGCTATCATTTGTCTAGCATTTTAACAACATCTTAATTCTATATTTTTATCAATATAACAAGATCATAAGATTAGTTCAAATGCTAAGTCATAGTCAACATGATGAGAATCCTAAATGTTAGTAAATATGTATGCTAACAACACATCATTCATCATCAATATAAAACATCTCTGTATGTCTCTAAGAAACCACACAAATCATACTATGAATCAAAATCCATCAATAATAAGAATATCTCTATCATATAACATCATGCAAACCAAAATAATATAATAATATAAATGTCTATAGTAAATAGTAATAAAAATAAAATATAATAGGTGTCAAAGAGAAGTGGTCACTACAACCCCTCCCTTTAGACTCAAATTCCTACTAGAAGTCACTTGAAATAGATTTTGAAAATGGACTCATAGTAATATAACATTCTCCCACATAGCCACAATATCATCATCACTATCCTAGTGGACTCACACCTAATCAATATCTCTACCTTGATGACCTAGGGTCATGCGATCTAAAATATGCATGGGCGCCACCATCATCGTCCCCTGCTCTTGCACTCCGAATGCGTTCTAGTGTAATAAATTAGAAGTATCTCGGGATATATATCCTAAGAATAGATACATGGAACACATCATAATTACAAGACAAGTTTGGGTGGCCAAGAAAGCTGATATGCTAAGGGACCAAGCTGCTCTAGGATCTTGAAAGGAATCACAAATCTAGGGGACAACTTAGAGATTTTCCATAATGGATATGACTCTTAAGATGTTTGACACAAAAGAACACCATCGTGCCCACCTCATAACTATAATCAACTTTCCTATGATCTCGCATAATTCTTCCACCTATCCCGTGCCTCCTGCCAATCTATGTCGGATCAAAACAAGTTGTTTCTCCATGTCCTATAACAAATATGGGCCAATAGGTACTCTTTCCTCAAGTCTATCCCAACTAAAAGGTGTTTTGCACTCCATGCCATAAAAAGATTCATAGGGTTCCATCCCAATACAACTATGGAAGTAATTATTTTATGAAAAATCAACTAAATACAAGTTCTCCTCCCACTTCAACCGATGATCCCCGATGTACATCCAAAGCATGTTCTCTAAAATTTGATTCACCCCGTCCATCGACCATCTATCTCTAGATGATATGTTGTACTTAAATTGATACCCATCTTGAGGGACTTTCTTTGCATGGTAGTCTAGAAGTGTGATTTGTATAAGGTATCACGGTTATAGATGATCTTCTATGAAATCTCATTCGGTCGAATAAGCTCATCCATGTACACTCTCGCTACTATAATGGCTATGTAGATGCTCTTTACGAGAGAAAAATAAGCCACTTTTTTAAATCTATCCACTGTGACCATGATGGCATCATGATGGTATCAAGACGTTGATAGACCTAGTATGAAATCCATGGAAATGGTGTCTCGTTTCAACTCCAGTATGACATATGGGTAAAGAAGGCCAGCTTGATGCTAATTCTCAGCCTTCACCCTTTGACACTCTAAAAAATGTGACACAAACTGAGCTACATCTCTCCGAAGACTTATCTAATGATATAGTTGTCTCAAGGTGGCGTGCATCTTGTTCACCCCTAGATGGGCTAAAGAAGGTGCACGATGAGCCTATGCCAAGATATCCTGTCTCAAACCTCCATGCCTAGGTACAAATATCCATCTTGTCTCTCATAAGTCCATCTATCTCTAATGAAAAACCATCAAACTTCCCCTCAAGGGGTCTTTAAGACTAAATATTTGATCTAGCCAAAGGTAGAAAGCTGTTACGAGGAAGCTATCACAAAATCCTACTCCATAAATCTGTACCCACTGAAGTAGTAAAAAGGAAATGTCTCTGTATACTTAGAGCATCGAAAACCACATTATCCTTCCCCTTCACATGCTCTATCTCCATGTCGTACTCACATAGCAACTCCATCCAATGCCGTTGACGAGCGTTGAGATTGGGTTGCATGAAGAGGTGACATAAGCTCAAATGGTCTATCCTAAGAATAAATCTTCTTCCCAAAGGAAATGTCTCCATCAAACCAAGGCATGCACAACTGCTGCAAGCTCAAGGTCATGAGTCGGATAATTAAGCTCATGATATTTGAGTTTTTGAGACTCAAAGGTAACCACATGACCCTCCTGCATCAAAACACCATGTAGTTCTCCCAAAGAAGCATCCATACATACAAAGAAATCACCTCGTGGATCGGCATTGAAATAATTGGCACCGACCTAAGGCATCCCTTAAATGTACTTTGAAGGCTTACTCACATTTGTTAGATGAAAAAAAATTCCTTTCTACTAAAGGGAAGTGATGGGGTATGTAATCCGAAAGAAGTCCTGAAAGAATCTCATTTAGTAACTGCCAAACCCAAGAAATCGCACACCTCATTCACACTAGTTAGCACTCTACAATCCATAATATATCTAACCTTAGAAGGATTGATTGTGATACCTTCCCCAAAAATGATGTGACCCAAATATGCATCTCTAATCGGAAGAACACACACTTCTCTAGGTTACCGTAAAGCTGCTTTGCTCACAAAGACACTACGGGAGAACCTATCGAAGGTGCTCCTTGTGCTCCTCATGCATGTATGAGTAAATCAAAATGTCATCAATAAATATGAGCACAAAGTGATCCAAAATTCTTGGAATAACCCATTCATCAAAATCATGAATCTGCAAAGGGGGAATTCATCATACTAAAAGGCACTACTATGAAATTGTAGTGCCATATCTCCCCTCTCTGTGATCCTCACCAATGGTATCCAAACTTAAGATATATCTTGGAAAATAATTTATCCCCCTTCATCTGATCAAAAAAATCATCAATACATTGAAGGGGGTAACAATTCTTTATTGTTACTTTATTTAGCTGATGATAATCGATACACAAACGTATAATCCGTCCTTCTTCATTAAAAAATCACCGGTGCACCCCAAGGAATACACTACGATGGATTGGGAGTTTTTAAAGAATGCCCTCAAGTTGTAACTTGAGCTCATAGAGCTTGGGGGTAGTCATCCTATAAGGAACTCGTGAGATAGAATCTGATCTCATAACCAAATCATTGTGAAAATATATCTCACATGGGGGAGGTAACCTTAAAATCTCCACCGAAAAGACATCTTAAAATTCCCTCAAGATATGATGATCATCAAGCGATGGCCCACTTGAATTGTCCTCTAATATGTCACTAACCGTGATATCATATAACCCGAAAACCTCATCGCACACACCATTTAAGCTGCATGCATAACGGATATGGTGTGAATAGAGGTGGGTCTCATGACTTTAAGCATGAATCGACTCCACTCAAAAATTTTCGAACATGATATTACCTTACTATATCAATCAACCTTAACCCTATGTGTAGATAACCAATTAATTCCTAGAATAATCCTGTAGGAACCAAAAGGAAGGATACAGAGATCAAAGGTCATCAAAAAGGGTCCTAGGTCGAATATGCACTCCTTGACTAAGGATTATACTATGAGCTTGCTCTGAAGCCATCTCCACATCCCATTAATGTCTCTTCCTAACGCCACAAGCCTACACCAATCTACTACAAATGGGGAAATAAAAGAATCAGGGGATCCTGAATAAAATAAAACATGAATAGAAATGTCATCAATGCTACATATCATCTCAATCACTGTGCTCTAGTGCTCTTCCTGACAGTTCTTGACTGCTGCATATATCTTGTGGCTCATTTCCATATCACCTACTATAGGACCTAAAACTAATGCCTTACCCTTTTTATTAGGGTTCTGAGGGCACTCTCTCCAATGATGCCCATGTACACCGCACCCATAACAACTACCAAGTCCCCTCCAATGAGAAGTGGATCCTATAGGTAATGTAGGGTCTCAGTGTCCTAAATCCTTATCATCCTCCAATGGAATTCTATGGTCATTGTTGATGAGCTTCTCTTGACTAAGATCTAGGTGGTGCCCGAGCCCTAATTGGTCCCCTAGGAGGAGGCCCCATACTACATACCCTCTAAGAACCGAATCTCTATGGAGGCTTAAATGAAGGACGAGCACATGCATTCTACTACCGAGGTGGCTAATGTGGTTTCTGGATGAAGACTATGCATAACCATGTCCATCACGAGTAGGAGTTCCCCCTCGACCTATTATCCTACATCTACTGGATATGGATCTGGACTCTATCTTTGGCCTGTTGCATCTTCCCCCTGGTCTCCTCCATAATATAGGCCTTCTTAACAACCTCTGTTAATATATACAAACAATGAATGTGCACTTCCCCTCCAATGTCTAGGTTCAGGCCCTTGATGAACCTGTGGATCCTCACCTTCTCATCCTATATATAGTCTACATACTAAAAAGGTTAAGGAAGCGACCCTCATACTCTACCACCATCATGAATGCTTGATGTAGGTTGTGGAACTCATCGATACTCTCTTGAAGTAACCTCTTGGACAAGTATTTACTCCTAAACCACTCCTCAAAGATCTCCCAAGTGACTGTCTCAGAATCCACATGGAGCTTCTACTCCTTGGTCCTTGACCAAACCTCGAATCTATATCTTAGAAGATGGATGGGAACACGATCCTTCATGTTGCCGGTACACAAACATAGCTTTAAGAATCCACTCAATTTGACCAACCATGCCTCTACCTCGAAATCCTCTAGTGTCTCCACCAAATGAGATGGATGGAGTTTCTAAATTTCTTTGATGTGATATTTTGTTGTAGATTGTTTGTTGTTGTTGCCCAGAATATTGGTTAAGGATGATAAGGCACATGGGAACGTGTGACCTAGTTAAAGAAGTGCACACAAAGTTGAAGGCATGCATGGAAGGATTCTAACAAGAAGAGTTTAAAAAACACACAATGTGTGTATGTAAGTTAGGACAGGTTTTGGACTTAGCCATATTTAACGTCCAAGGTAACATGTGAGAAAAGCATGACCCTTGTGGATAAGGTGCCATCCTAGTGACTGTGGGATCAAAAAGGGAATAATCTAGGCATGTGATGGAAGGTTTTAGAGGAACATCATTGCAAAGAGTGGAGAGCTTGGATCTGATAAGGTATGCTCCCATGGTGGACCACTTCGACACTTAGTAACCGATCTTAACTCCAAGAAGGTATGGCGGTGTTTACTAAGGTTATAAATATAGGCATCCGATAGAAGAAAAAGATAGAGTTGGAGATAGGTGAAGCTCTGTGGAAATACCATGGAGGATTCTAAGGGTAATGGATTATGAGAACATAGGAATCATGACACGTTTAAAAGGATGGGTCTCGCATTTATTTTTTTAATATGATGAACATAGTCAAGTCCTGATGCATGACTTGGCTCTACATGTTTATATGAGGATCTGTAATGACCTCAAGAGATGTAATGTGGTTATTAAGTATGTTAATATAAATATAAGGCTCTGTTATAAATCATATATGCATTCAGGACTATAATACTTATGCATTTCCTTTATGTATGAACCATTTCCATATGTCATTTGCTATTTCTCTTTTATGTATGCAATGAGATGACAACTCATTCCAGGTTCTTATAATATTGTATAGTTATTTTCTATTTTTATGCATTTGATTATCTGTCATAAGATGGTGCATTCTCACAAAAATCACATATAGGGGAGACACTGGATGACCGTTTGTGCCTTGGGTGAGCACCCAACACAAGGTCGGTGATAGGACGATGCACATGGGGTTAGAATATTGGTCTAAGAGTATAAAATATGACTGCATCTTGGTTCCATTGCTGGGACCTCTTTTCAAATTTGTTGTGAGAAATGACATGCATCTTTTTCCATGTGTTGCTTGATGACAAAGCGTTTGACCTTGGAAAGTGTTGAAATATGGTTCAAGAGCATGGGGGATGAGTTTTCTCAAAGATTTAACATTGGAAATGAGTTCAATGCGCGTAGATGGGTAGAAGAAAATCTATACCATGAGTTATATGTGACATTATTTTGATATTTTCTAGTAGAACTATATGAATGGCTTTCAACATATCCATCCAGATCAAGATGGTAGTATAGATCAAGCATGTGGACCTAAGATAACTATAAGAAGCTACATGATGTAGATCTGACTTGGACGCGTGCTATTGATCACTAGTGGAAGAGAGTGCTAACTAGTTATACTCTTGAATACACCATTTCTACTTATTCTATCCCAAGAGTTGTTGAGTTTGAGTTTCTTAGGGAACCCAAAGGATCAATTTTGCATGTTTTTCCTTTTCTATGAAGATCTTGGTCATTACCTTGAGTTTAGAAGCATTTCCCATGGCTGACTAAAGCTTCTCTGAGCACTAGGAGAGGAAGATATGGTAGAGGAAGATGACAGACATTACGGCTTAAAAGGAAAGGGAGGAGAGACGACTCAAGTATAAGCGAAGCTCGTGAAAGGGAGATGACTAGACAACACGAGATTGAAAGTGTGATGGATCTATGGAGGTAGATTTTGTGGGAAGTAATTGAGGTTCATGCAGAGGATGTGGAACTCGAGCAGATCATGCTACCCAATCTTGGAAAGCACGGAGAGAGGCCCTTGATTCGATGAGAGTTCGTTGCATGGAAAAAGAAGATCCATCAGCATGCATATGAACCAACTTGGTGACCAACCGCTAGTGCTTGGTCTTCTATATCAAGGGAGAAGTATTTTTAACCTAGTTGGTATCGATGGGAGTAACTGATCTGCACCCAAGAGATATAATTTCTTGTTTGGAACATCCATAGATACACAAGCCTTTCCTATATTTGGGGGATTCTTTGGACAAGGTGTGAGTATGCAAGGGTTGGGTATCACATCTGGGAGTGGTGCGGGACATATAACTGGTAGTGGGACAATATCACAAACCATCGGCACATAGTTTAGTGGGATGTTGGGGACACTAGGTGTGACCACTTTAGGTCCTTTTTTGACCACATGAGGTGGATTTGGTGGGTTAGGAAGAATAGGGTGTAGAGGATCCAAAGTGGATATGGTGGAGGAGGAAACACCATAGGGAAAAAGGCTTTGGATCGGGAGGACAAGGACCCTGTGTCACCACCTCTAATATTATTATTTGAGATGTCTTTGCACTTAAAAGACTATAGGGGTATTTAAGATGCTTTGCAGAGCATGTGCACAAGTGTGAATTACTATCGCATGTGAAAGGGATCAGTACCCCGCAGTAGAAGTCAAGTCAATTTGCAACAACGTGCAAGGACACGTGCATATTTGGTATAGGAAGTATGACCCCATCGACAGGTGGTAGACTACAATGCATTGAAGAATGCCTTCTTAAGCAGATTCCGTATCCTTGAGTTTGAGTAGAAGAGCATCAACGCTCTAAAGGAGAAACAATAGGGAATGGTAGAGAGTGTGCATGATTATGACACATTTTTCAAGACTCTCTTATCTAAGATATCCTTTAAAATTCATCCTTCTCAACATGCTCAATGGTTTGTTGGAGGATTTATAAAAGCATTTACAAGGGATTTTTCACACAAGACTTTCGAGATCGGCGCAGGCATTGGAAGCTTCCCTACATGCTGAAATTGTTGGAAGCATTGATACTGGTGTTAGTCTTTTCTTGGAGGCTCAAATTGCTACAATGGCCAAGCAGTTGGAGAAGCTATCTACAAACTCATCACATGAGGTTTGTAGTGGGGTTTGGTGTACATACTCTAAAGTAGAGGGACATGCAAAGGATAGTTTCCCTTGGAATTAGGTACGTGCTATGGTGGTATATTGAGAGATATACCATTGGGATCATGATAAAAGTAGGTTCCCTCTACTACAATGTGTAATCTAGAAGAATATTTCTTGATATTGTAATATTTGTACCTCTACAACCCATGATACCAAGGATTATAGACTGATTGATTAGAACCATGATGCTATTGTTATGGGTATACGCCGACTAGTCTTGCAAGTAGATCCAAGGATGATGATTGTCGTTATGAAGGGTACGTAGATAGAGGAGGGCATGGAAGAGTTTTTCATGGAGGATTTCATGGCCGTAGTAACCGTGTAAGACGCACTAGGTGAATTCTGTGAGTTACCTATTATAACTTTGGATCTACAGAGCATTACAAATGTGAGTGTCCTGATCTATTGCAATGCTCATGGTGCATAAATAAACATAAGTATGAAGAGTGTCTAGAGCTATATGAGCATATGAACAAACAAAACCGAAAAGACAAGGGTGCTTTGGGATGGTGAGAATTAAGAATGCCGATTCATAGTAGATGCCAAGAGTGACACGTGAGTCGGGGCTAGAACTCATGATCTTGGTGACGACGCACATAGGGGTTTCACGTGCTTTGAGGGAGATGCCAAGACAAAGGACACTAGTTGTAAGAGAGGAAGTGGTACATGGAAAATATCAAACCTTGCTCATCGAAGGAGGTGAATCAATAGACTATGGATGTGATTCAAAGTTTACAAGGGGATATCTAATGTCTAAAGGAGCAATCAAGGTAGTTGGAGAAAAGGAATAATGATGAGGCTCCAAATGATGACTTGGATGAAGTCAAGGAGGTATGTAGGATGTTAAGGCAAGACAATATTATTCCATGGTAAGGAGAATGACCGAGGGATAAGGTACCATGCACCGGAGTAGAGCATGAAAGGAAGGTTTTGCATGCAAACCTTCCTCCTAACAACCTTTACTATGATAAGGAGATTAATTTTAATGTGGTTGTTTATGGATTACCTCTTAGTAATATCCTCATTGACACGGGAGGAGAGGTCAATGTTCTTACCTTATATTCCATGCATTAGATGGGTAATCCCACATTACAACCATCCTCGAATGTGTTGTATATGACAAAAAAACTAAGGAAATTCCCATTGGAGTCCTAAAGGATGCGATTATCACCATTCAAGGGGCCAAGTTCGGTGGAGATTTTGAATTATTGGCTCTCGCCAAGGTAAAACTTTCCAAATTGCTTTGGCGCCCATGGTGTTACAAGAAGAATGTTGACTTGCGGTTTAACAAAGGGTATATACACTTTGAAAACAAGGAGGAAAGGGTGATCATCCCTTTGATAGATGGGAAGTCAGGCGCCTATACCGATCTCTTGGGAGAAGAAGTCCTTGACAGAATCTATGTGCATTCCATCGGGATCTTGAGATAATTCATCCCATGGAGGGAGTCATCCAGTTTGAAGATGCTCATTTCTTGAGTGATACCATTAGTGTGCCATAGAACAATTGGGTGCATGGGACCTATGAGTAGATTGGGTGATAGTTGAGAGGATCTATAACAAGGGTGAGAAAGGCGTGCTCGATTAAGTGCCTAGGAGGAAAGAAGTTTCTACGTTATTTTGGGGAGCATTTCTTGAAATTTTCCTGTGAGAATTGGAAGCTCGGTGGAAAAATGAGGATGAGAGGAGGGGAATAATCAATTATAACCTACTCAGAACTATAGCGTGCTTTAGTGGGCTACACATCGAGAGAACCTCCTAGAGTGTCGAGAGGTAAAAATAAAATTCTAGGTAAGGTTCTCTAGGAGCAACACGCCCATGATCATACAAGAATACCATATTAAAGAGACCGCTCCATTTCACATCCAAGTGTGTGAAAAGGACTGGATGGGAAGCATATAAGTGTTACCGCATTAGTTATGGGTGCATAAGTTGTATTCCACATTACAAGACTATGCACACATATGGTATATTCATTCGGAGATGCGTCATGAAATAGGGAACCCACAAGAGTTGGTAGCTGATTTCATTCAATCTTTTGAGTATAGGAGTACCAAGCCATTAGTAGATAAGGTGTTGCAAGTAATCGAGTACCTTATGATGGGAGATAGTGCTATATCGAAGATAGGCTATTGGAATTACTGGGTGAAGCTTATTTAGAGATGTACCTCACTGAATAGGAATAAGAGGAATACAACTTGAGCATGTGTGCATGGAAAAAGCAAAAGGAAAAATGGTCTACGTAGTAGATGAAGAAGAAATGGAAACTTTGGATGTTATCCATTCTGAAGGTACATGCGAAGTCTTAGACAATGCTGATGAGAAAGCACACGCCTACCATGAGCCCTTCAAAACAAATACGGTTAATATTATAATGGAGATAGAATCTAAGGAAGCTATCATTGGGGACTATTGACAGAAAAAGAAGTTTCAAATATCATTGATCTATTGCATGAGTTATAGGATTTGTTTCCACATGGGTACCAGAACGTAAATGCACTCACCATTCCTTAGGAGAGATGAAGATCAAGTTAAAGGAAGGTGCGTGACTGATTCAGAAGAGGCCTTATCTGATGAATCCAAATTTACGTGTGCAGGTCAAGGAAGAAATAGACAAGATGATAACATTTGGTATCATTGAGGCGGTGGAAGAATAAAAAAGGATAAGCCTAATGGTCATCTGTATCAAGAAGGATGGAAGGATAAGAATCTATGTTGACTACAGGGATCTGAATGCAATATGTGTCATCAATCCTTTTCCAACCCCCTTTACTAAAGAAATTTTGGAGGGAGTAGCCGGGCGTGAAGTCTACTATTTCACGGATGGGGTTCTTAGGGTATCACTGCAAGCCGGATTGCAAAGGAAGACTAGAGAAAGAATTTTTTTACACTAAATGGGGAAGTTTTTCCTACACGGTTATACCTTTTGGATTGAAGAATGCAACTACTATGTTCTCACACATCGTGGTACAAGCATTTCAGGACTTCATCCATAAATTTCTTCAAGTTTACCTGGATAGCTAAACTGTACATGGATTTGTGAAATACCATTGTGACAATTTAAGATTGATGTTTGAGAGATGTTGTTAATTAAGGATATCCCTCAACATTAAGAAATGTGTCTTTGTTACTCCATTTCGAACCCTGTTAGGACACATTATATGCAAGGAAGGCTTACAAGAGGATCCCGCCAAATTTGATTATTGTGAGATTAGCTGAACCTACTAGTCAAAGCGTAGTGCGCGATTCCTTCGGCATGCATGGTATTATAGAAAATTCATCAAGGGGTATACCAAGATCATTGTGCCCTTGGAGGAATTGTTAAAACATAGGAGTGCCTTTCATTAGGGAGAGGCGTAGTAGAAGGCATTTGACACTTTTAAGGATAGGCTTGTCACAACGCCCATTTTACGTTTTCCTTCTTAGGATAAGCCTTTCCATGTGAATCTTGATGCCTCAGGGGATAACTATGGGAGTAGTACTAGCACAACTGCTCGAGGGAATTGTTGATCATCCCTTGTGCTTTAAAAGTAGAAAGTTGACACCATCATAAAAAAATTACACAACTACTCAAATAGTGAAGCATTTTATATGATCTACATTTTGCATAAGTTTAGTAAGTAACTACAGGAAACACCATTTATATTCTACACAGACCACATGGCATTGAAGTACTTAGTCAACAAGCCCATGCTGCAAGTGCGCATATGCCATTGGTTCCTATGATTCAAATAATTTGAGTTCACGGTGGTTGTGAAGCTCGAGAAAAACAAATTCAAGACCGACCACTTATCAAGGATTAACTAAGGGAAGTACACGTAAAACATTGAGGATACCATGCCGATGCAAAACTATTTATGTTGCGGTGCATGCCCTCGTTTTTGAAGATATCGTGGTGTTCTTAAAAATAGGTGTGGCACTAGAAGGGATGAAGGATCTAGAGAGGAATCAATTAGCAATACACACCACACCTTACATGTTGATTAGTGGATATCTGTATAAGTTTGGTCATGATGAGGTTCTGTGCCAATGCATATTGGAACATGAGCATGTGGCAATTATGAAGGAAGAAAATGGTGGGATTGCGGGGGGACACTATGTAGGAAATACTACTGTGTAGAATATTTTATTAGCACGGCTTTGGTGGGTAACCATCCATAAGGATTGTATTGAGTTTTGCAAGGCCTGTGACCATTTGCAGTGCCTTGTTAAACCTAGAAAGAGGGATGAAATTCCCTTGAAACCAATAGCCAACACTGAAGCATTTGGAAAATGGGAAATCAACTTTGTAGGGCCAATTTTTCCAGCTGCACAAAGGACTGGTTTGTGGTATATCATTACTTGCATTGATTACTTAACAAGTCGGGGTAGAGGAAACACCTACAAAGGATTTCACCGCAGTGAAATCTACTATATTTCTCTGGGAGAACATAATCAACATGTATGGTTGTCCTTTAAGTTTAATAAGTGATAGAGGTACACACTTTATCAATGAAACGGTCAGGATTATAATAGCAGAATTTATGGTGCCCCATCACAAGACTACCCCTTATCATCCTCAAGAAAATGGGACTGCCGGCACTTAATGAGATACTAAGTCACACGTTGACTAATATCTATGAAATTTGAAGACAAGATTGGGATGACAAAGTATCAGCTATTATATGGGCATATAGGAAAACCTATAAGAGGTTGAACAAGGCCACACCATTTCAATTGGTGTTTGGTGTGGAGGCTATTTTACTAGTTGAATTCATGTTTCCATCACTACGTATAACATGCATGAGGGTTATTTGATGAGAAATCACTAAAAGAAAGAATTGATAAGTTGATGTAATTAGGCGAGAGGTGATCACTTGCTAGATAGAGCCAGAAGACATAAAAAGTAAGACAAAAGGCATGACATGATCGTCATATCAAGAACAAGAAGTTTGAGGTTGGGTAGATGGTTTTTTTGTATGATTTCAAGTATTTGCGCCATCATGGGAAGTTGACATTCCATTGGTTGGGACCCTACATCTTCTTGCACATTCTTGATTCAAGTGCTAGATGGGACAAGATTACCATTCACTTCAATGGGAGTACGCTAAATCCCTACTATAAATAATTCTTCTTGGTGTTTGTAATAAGGTAGTATTACCGGTTAGCTTAGAATTTTCCTTTATGCTTTTATTTTCTTGTGTTTACTTTTCTCATTGCTTGTTCCTTTCTTTTTGTTTCATTTTGTGCCTTGCGTGTTGGTAACCACTTTATTTTTCCAAGGTTGTGTATGCACAGAGAAGACCGCACATATGTTTTAGTGTGGGGTGGAGTAAGTAGTAATGCAAAGTATAATCCTGCAATACAAGTTATGTGGCCCAAAAGAAGGAAACGACTAAGGTTGAGAAAGTGTGTGAGGAAATGGTGGATGATAAATTATGGTGTTGAAGAGGTCAGTAACAAAGACCACATACAAAGGATGAAGAGAAAAAGAACAACATGATCTAGGTGAGGGAAAAAATTAGGTAAAGGACAGAAGAAGTTCCTTCAGGGCTATTGATGCATGTGTAATAGTCTTCAGTCTATTTGGATTTTTATGCACTGAAAGTTGTAAAGAATTTTTCATGCGGGATGTGGTGCACGGGTAAGGGCACTTAAATTTGGCTTGGTGGAAAAATATGCATTTAGTGTCAAGTACGGTGGTAGGTGGTATAACATTTAATGCTAGAAAGAAGGAAAAACTATAAATACAAGGTCGGGCAAGTCATTTGTTACCTTGTGATTACAAAGTGAAAGAAGCTCTTGCAAACTAGGGCATCCAAAGAGAAATTTGTGCAAGAAAGAAGAATCGAGAAATTTGAGTGTGCAACTAGAGTAGATCTATGAACCAGAAGGAAGGAGTACATGGGCATGAGGAAAGGTTGTGTGAAGAGCACCGTCTTGTGGAAGGTTTTCCTAGTTAGGGTTTAGCAGCTAGGGAACGGAGAAAGAAGGATTCATTCCAGGAGTTGAAGCTTTGGAGTGAGATTTAGGCTTTAGTAGAGTAGTAGAGTAGAGCAAGAGAAAGGAGTTTTAAGTTCATCTCAACAAGAGGAATGACACCAAAGAAACCAACCATTTCACTAAATAAAACAAAGGGGAATGACAAGGAAAGCAAACCGCTACCATCGCAAGCTCAAACGAAGAATGGTATGCAGAGATGCAGTACCCAGATGGGGTATTGCTAGGAAAAGAGTGGGAGTCACACTTGCGAAAGATGGCCATGAGCAATTCGACCATTTCATGAGCACAACCGAGAATGAAATGGCACTAGAGTTGGTTTGACCAACTAACAAAAGGACACCAGATGGGATTCCCATTTACAACGACAAGGTCAAGGTCAAATTAATGAAGGTTTGTTTATTACAACTATATAAGTTGCCTTACTTTAGCAAGCCTAAGTGCCTTTATCAATGGTTGATGTCATGCATACATGAGGATCACTTTTATTTTGCAAGGCATAAGATACACATTACACCACAATTGATATCCAAGATCATAGGCCTCAATTATGAAGGAGATAACATAGATGATGATCTGAGTGACAAGGAGGCTATCAAGGAGACTTTAGCCACGTATGACTACAAGAAGGGTCGTGATCCTTTGACATCACCAAAATTCTAGACCTCGTTATGAGGATGGCCACGTGCTTGGCGACTAAGCTCAATGATTAGGAACGATGGACACAAGTGAACAAGGCATGGTTAAATGTATGCCAGAAGATATCAGAGGAACAATCTATAACTTGTCCACTTTCATCGCAGATAAAATCATAAGCAATGCACAAGAGGGAGAAAAGAGATTTTTCGGTAACATTCTCCTCACCATTGTGTTTTCGAGAGATGGGATCGCTCGATGGGCTAGATTTTTTTGGGAGTATCCAGAAGAGGATCCCTCACCCATAAAAAGGTTTGCAAAGTACACTTGTGAAACCATGATGGCCACTCACAAGGTGCGCTTGGAAAAATGGTACAAGCAAATGTGTGACAAATTTAGAGTAGATCGGAGGATCCCTGAGTAATTATCAGCACTCGTGGATGCAAAGGTATATTTTTAGTGTACCAACACTTCTACATTAGCATATTTACATTGACAGATGGGAATATGAGTCCATGGTGCAAGATACCCTTCTCCTTCACTATACAATACTTCCAAGATGGAGTCAATCAGTTCAAAGAGGCCAAGAGACTAAGGTTCGACCTTAGTGAGGTAGATATAGACCACTATGAGATACACTAAAATCTTTTCCACCCAAAGAATCATGCGTACGTGGAGAAATATATCTCCCATGAAGTACAAATGATGAATCCTTTACATTGTCGATTGGAGGAAGGAACACAACAAGGGCGTATCTTCACATAAGGCCAAAGTTTGAAAAGGGTGCTTACTTTGAGAATTATGTATCCATTCTGAAGAACCTACAGGAAGGAAGAAGGCCATGCCAAGGAAGAGAGAAAGAGAAGAGGTGGAGAAGAAGGCACCAAGTGTTTAAACCACACAAACAATGAGCATGCCGAAGTGAGCTCTAAGACTAGTACTTATGTGTGGAGAAAAAGTCTCCCACAAAGAAAAACCCTAGAAGAAGAGGTGCTGGAGCACATAGATCACCTCACCCATGAGGATTCACTAAGGGAGAGATCACTTATCAAGGAGAAAGAAAAAGAAGAATCTCCTGTTGCGAATCCCCAGTGAGGAAGAAAGAGAAGGTGACAAATGAGGTAGAATTAGAAGAAACAGAGAGTCTAGATGCCTACATCGGTGACAAGGATGATGATGACAAGCCTAAAGGAGGTGAAGACCATCCAGTCTATGAGGTGTATGATTCTGAGGATGAAGGAGATGAGGAGTATAATAAAGAGGATGAGGAGAAGAATGACGAAGAAGAAGTTGAGGCTCAAGGAAAGGGGATGAGAAGAGAAGTAAATACAAAGGATCAAAGGACTCCAATCCTTACAAAGGAACAAATAGAAGATGCTGCAGAGAGAGAAGTGGTGGGAATTATCAAGAAGTTAGTGGAACAAGAGGTAGAACACAATGTGGATGAGGTGCTTTGAAGGAAGTTGAGGAGGAAAGCATAGGAAAAGAATCTGGCATCAAGGGGGGAGATCCCAGTTTGGCTGTAAGCTTTCCAAAAGCCACATGCACAATGAGGAAAATCATAGAAGTAGCACAAAGTTAAGGAATGAGCTACATTTATGATCCAAACAAGGTGTTGCGCATGCACTTTTAGAGCATCGTACCAACAGAGAAACTCTTGACCATGACATCATTTGATAAGGAAGGTGCATACCCTCGGATGAGGAAAATACTTTCATGGGAATTTGAGTCCCACATTGATGAGCCCAAATTTGAGATAAGCCAAGGATCATTGATGAAGATGCCAGAAACAAAATGAATAAATCCCTTGGTGAATGCTCAACAATTATCAGATGAGAAAATATGGAATGCACTCAACAAAGTTTCAGTTGAGGTTTAAGCCAGACGCTTCAGAAGAAATGATAGGTTGAAGTTATTAGAGGTATATTTGGAGAAAAAGGAGGAGAAAATCCTTAAGAAAAGAAAGGACCTGAAGTAGGAGAATCTAATCAGTTCTTAGTTAAGGCATGAGTTAAAAGACAAGAAGGAAAGGGTGCATGTGGTATTCATGAAAATAGAGATGATCACGAATGTCATTGTCTTGAAGCATCCAGACTTAACACCGTCCATACAAAAATATGGATCAGCCTTATAGTTCCTAGAGAACTTGACCCACATACTCACTATGGAGAGGTGGCCACTTGCTTTACAATCCATAGAAGAGGCATTGGCATGCCAAGAAAAAGAGAAGAAGAGGAATGTAGTGGAAATTGTTTCTCAATACAATAAGATCCTCACCAATGTAAAAGTTACCACACAAGGTTCTGAGGTTGCCTATGATAACTGCATGGATAGGGATAGAATGGAAATTATCTTGGTTGCAACCCATGAAGCAAAACTCAAGGAGTTCCAAGAATAGAGTAAGGGGAACAGGGTTGAGTGAGACAAAATCCTTACTCAAGTGGAAAAAAATCGAGGCCATTGAGACCTTGCGGGGCTAAATCAAGAACTCGAATGAAATAATTATACCCCAAATCACTCAAGGGATGGATGCACTTGAGGATTTAGGAAAAAAACTAGAGGATATCATGGAGAAATGAGCGCTAAGGGAGAGGAGCTAGGATTTGAAGAAGTAAGCACCTTGGTGGGTGACCTTTGTCACAAGCAAGCTTAGAATGAGGTCGATGCTTGGGGAAAGTTAGAAGCGAGAATTAGGAAGCATTTCTCTCTCCTTCTCCAAAAATAAAAAAGTTCCTCATTCTTTAATTCTTTTCCCCATTTCTTCATTCCTTTATTCTTGCCTTTCCAACCATTATAAGGATTTTCCATTCTTTAATTTTTGAAGAGTGTTTCGAGGATGAAGAACAAATGTAGTGTGGCATGACGTTGGGCCCCATAATATTGGCTAAGGATGAGAAGGCACATGGGCATGCATGACCTAGTTGAAGAAGGGTGCACAAGGTTGAAGGCACGTAGGGAAGGATTATAACGGTGTTCGGAGAACACATGACATGCACACGCAAGGTAGGACAAGTTTTGGACTTAGCCGTATTCAACATCCCAGATAACACACGAGAAAAGTGTGACACTTTTGGATAAGATTCCAGCCGGTGACTGTGTGATCAAAAGGGAATATTCCAGGCATACGATGGAAGGTTTTCGAGGAACATCATTGCAAAGAGTAGAGAGATCATATTTGAGAAGGCATGCTCCCATGGAGGACCACTTCGACACTTGGCAACTGATCTATAACTCCAGGAAGGCATGGTGGTGGTTGCTAAGGTTATAAATACAAGCACCGATAGAAGAAAAAGATATATTTTGAGAGAGGCAAAGCTCTGCGGAAATACCATGGAGGATTCTAAGGGTTAGGGATTAGGAGAATATAGGAATCATGGCACATTTAGAGGGATGGGTCTGCATTCATTTTTGTAATATGATGAACATAGTGTAGTTCTGATGCATGACTTGGCTCTGCATGGTTATATGAGGATCTGTTATGACCTCAAGGGATGTAATGTGGTTATTAAGTTTGTTAATATGAACATAAGGCTTTATTATAAATCATATATGCATTTAGGAGTATAATACTTATGCATTTCCTTTATGTATGAACCATTTCCATATGTCATTTGCTATTTCTCTTTTCTGCATGCAATGAGATGACAACTCATTCTAGGTTCTTAGAATGTTGTATAGTTCTTTTCTATTTTTCTGCATTTGATTATCTGTCATAAGATGGTGCATTCTCACAAAACTCACATAAAGGAGAGACTCGATGCCCATGTGTGCCTTGGGTGAGTTCCCACCACCCGTTGGGTGATAGGCTGGCATGAATGGGGTTAGACTATTGGTCTAAGGGTATAGAATATGACTACATCTATGTCTAGGGATATCGATATGATCATACCACTTTATAGGGATCCTATATATGTCCATGTGTCTTGTAGCCCTATCGCCACGACCTCTCTCGTGGTGAATCTCATCTGATCGAATCCATGTTGGAGTTTGCTTTGTAGTATACTCGTCACTATGTTGGGAAGGTGCACGAGCCTTTACCGATGACTCTCTCTCATGTATGGTACGTCTCCCTCCTAGAGATCCTTTGTGTCTAGTGGGATTAACATCCTATAACTTTTGATGTATATGAGGTAATATGGCTTCAACTACGATCCGGAGGTGGTAATTTTAGGTCAACGTGTAGAAATCCCTCGTCTAGACCGTGCCTCTTGCACATACCAAGGTGAGAGTTAAATTATTATTCTACATTTTATTTCAGTTTTCTAGGTTTTCTATGTTGTAAAACATCGTAAATGTTGTGTGATCTAGGTTTAGAGCTGCACTAAGTTTTCTTGTCATGTCTTATGTTTCCAAATGTGCCCGAGTCCAAGTATTGAACCCATGGCTCTCATACCAAATGTAATGACCTCAAATTCGACGTTCTAAAACCATATAAAATCTTAAATAATTATCCGGAATGTTGTGGCAATTTTTTTTAAACAGGTTGCAAGGTGTCAAACTCTATAAATCATTTAATTAATTTCCACCACCATTACGACATTGCAAAGGATAGATAAAGTCTAGATTAATAATTAAATAATTTTAACCCATGATTAATAAACCCTTACCCTTAGTTCCCTTAAATTAATAGTCTTAATGTCCATTTAAATAATTACTAAAAATTCTAGGAGAGATAAATAATTAACTTAACACACTAGGGCCCTAAGTGGCCCCATTCACCCATTTACACATACATTTGATTTATTTAAAAATTACAACCATAATATGAATATTCTCACCTAACAATTGTAGGGTTGATTCTTAACCCTTGGATCAAATCCATTATGGCCACTAGATATAAGAGTTCCAACCTAACCCTAACCATCCTTATGAAATTTTATTAAATCATTTTTCTTTCCCTAACCTCCTCATTTGGTCTCTTTTCTTTCTTTCATTTTTGCAAGTTGGAGGAGTGGAAGCCATGAAAACTAGGAAGGAAGGAAACATGAACGAATTCACAAAAATCAAACTTAGTCTAGTTTAGATTAAGGATTCATTAGTGTAAATTCTCCCATTTGAAGATTATAGGTGTTTACTCCAAATATGGAGTTATGATTTAATTAATTCCATTTTTAGTTTTCTTCTTCGGAAAAGTCCTACGCCATTTTTAATCCATGAGATTGAATGCTTTTAAATACCCATTTAAAGATTTACAAGTTTAGAAAAATGAATTTATGCCCTTATGGCTTGCTGGTGATTTCCTCTTCAAATTTGCAGGCTTAAATTTTTAATAAAACTAAGTTTAAAATTTCCCAATCGTGGATTTTAATTTTCGTTGAAAGTGATGAAGCCACCGCCTAACGCAAACTAGTGGTCATGAGACCACTTTGTCATACTGGTGATAATTCATTAACCACCACTTTTTTTGGGTGGCAGTTCAAAGACCGCCACTCTAATCCGATAGCGGTTTAGAGAATGCCGCTCTGCACAGGTGACGATCATGTTATTCAAAAACAAAGCCATCAACTCCATAATTTTTCCAAAAACCAATTTTACTAGAGGGATCAAAAGTTTGTCCTTAGCTAAATTTTATGTCTCTAAATTCTCTAGTTGAAAAGTTACACCATTTATTCATTCCGTACTTAAATTACTAAATTTAAATATTTTCATTTCAATAGTAATAAGAAAAAACCTGTAAGATCATTTTTATTTTCTTCCAACAAAACTTCTTTCAAGTTCGAAAGTAGAAATGAACCTTAATTTTTTCCTATAATTATTGTTTTTCCTTTCCACAACAAAATGTAATTTTTCAACAAAATAACTCATTATAATTTATTGCACCTTTCCATTACTACTACAACCATTTGTTCAAGTAACTACAAACAACTTTATTTCACATTCAAATTTTCTATGAATACATTATTAATGTTTTACAACTTCTATGTTCTTCCTTTCATTTTTACAATAATGCAACTTCAAAAATGATAATGAAATTTATTTTTCTATGAGCATATCTCATTTCTTATAATGCAAAAATATTTCCTTTCCAACAATGCATTACAACTTAATAAAAAAATATACAATGCAACTTTTCTTTTAAATACAATACTACTAGTCTTCCACCTAAGTGGGAATTACAAGAAAGGTTTTCTCACAAAGAAGGATTTCTTAGTCTTCTACAAGTGCTTCAAGTCCCAAATATTCAACAAGATCTCCACCATTTCTTCACGTTAATCATAGAAACAAAAATGGGGAGAGACAACATTCTCCACCAAACCAATTACCTAATGAGGGGAAGAAGCTATCCACCTCATTGGACCTTGAACCCCAACTAAAATGCAATAAAGAATGAATAAAACTCATGGAAACTATCATAAAGCTTCCACATCAAATTTTTTTTTAGGAGTATTTCAAAACACATAAAACAAAAAATACACAAGGCTTGAAAATGCAAAACCAATAGAGCAATGATCTATGGGGAGATCACTTATGCCTCCCAATGGGATTAGATGCCCACCTTAAAACCCTCCATAAAAACATCTCAAACCCCTACACAACTCTAATGCCTCCCTCAAGATCCTCTTATACCTCCCACATTCTCTTAATGCTCCCTAAAATCTCTTATGTCTCCCTCAAAACAACCAAGTAAGAAATGCAAGTATTTTCTTATCCAAGGTAGGGCACCGAACCCAACTCCTTCCCAACATGAAATAAAATTTTATGCCTCCCCATATATAATATCCCCATATCCTTTTCCTACACCATACTTAGACATTCTACTAAAGAACCCAACAAGCATACAAACCATTCACTAACATATAAATATACACATAAAAGAAAACAAATAAAACAAGGGTGTATTACCTATCTTTCCATGGTAGAACTTGATCAAAGAATCACCCTCCAAGATCCTACAAGCTCAAATCAACTCCACAACACTCCAAAATTCAACAAGCACTCCAAAATCCTCCAACTCAAAAAAATTCAAGAGCACCAATGAAATGAAGTAACCCCTAAACAAACAAATATACTTACATATATAGAAAAGGAGAGAGGATGGTGAGGTGGATCCATGCACGATTCCACATCACTCATCCTCAACTCCACATCAAAAGTTAAACCTCAACCCCAATGCACGATAAATTAGTGGTTGAGAGGAATGACAAGCCTCTTACACACACAATCTAAACCCACACCCTCTAAGGACAAAATTAAAACCCATGTAAGAAAAGTGCAAATAAATGTCATTTTTGCCTTACAAAACACATAATGGGGTCTATTTTTGACCCTCCAATCCTTATGTAGAGTTGGTATATGAAATTAAGATGTGTGGAACAAGCTTAGCTTGTCCCACAAGCCTCGAAAAATGGACCTTAAGCCCAAATCTGAAATTCCAAGGTAAGATAGAGTGTACCAATATTAAAGTCACTTACACTCAATAAAAATCACAAAAATCTAAAAGGCCAACTACTTTAATAAATGGCCCTTTTTTTCACATCCCCATGTAACTTAATAACATGATTAAATTACTTAATAAAGTCACATTAATCAATAATGATTAAATAATTTACATCACAAATAAATCACATACTCTACAATAAATAAAATAAAAGGGAAATAATTACACAGAACCCATGGTCACAATTGGGGGTCATCCTCCCCCATAGAGCCCCCTAATAAATTAAAACAAAACAACGAACATTACTCAAGTTTCCATGGTGACCTTCGTTGTATCCATCTAGTATTCCACTTTGTGATTGGTCTCCTATCCCTCTTATTATTGTTGTGATATAATTACCTGAAAAATCACACAATACCTCCTTCATCATCATGAATGTATAAAAGCATCAAAGATAAAATATAAAAAAATAAATTAACAACCATCCACATATAGCTAAATCATCATCTCCACTAAACAATGTTATCATTTTCCTAAAATTTCAACAACATCTTTATTCTATATTTTTATCAATATAACAAGATCACAAGATTAGTTCAAATTCTAATTCATAGTCAACATGATGAGAATACCGAATGTCGTGAATATGTATGCGAACACCATATCATTCATCATCAATATAAAACATCTCTCTACATCTCTAAGAAACCACACAAATCATACTATGAATCAAAATCTATCAATAGTATGAATATCTCTATCATCTAACATCAAGCTAACCAAAATGATACAATAATATCCATGTCTATAGTCAACACTAATCGAAATCAAAATATAATAAGTTTCAAAGAGAAGTCGGCACTACAAAAAAGGCATGAGAGGTGTATTGCCCACAATTTTCTACGCTCAAACCAAAATAAAAACATATTAATTTAATACGGAAAATCACGGTAATATTTTTTTGTTTTAAAGGGATGCAAGGGTAAACTTTATTCACAATGTAATTGATTTCTTGGTTAAAGTTTCTAGAAAATCTTGTGGAATTTTGGATTAAATTAATTCTTCAATATTATTAATTTACTTCCCAAAACTATTTATGGTTGAAAATAATTTACCAAGTTCCATTAGTTTATTTAACTACACCCTTACTAATATTTTTTAGAAATTTCTTTTTTTTAATCTTATCAAATGAAACCAGACACATTTACTTTATGAACTCTCACCAAAAGGTCACAACTTGAGTAGCCACTAAGTGGCCCCCTTCACCACATTACCCATGCCCTTTTTAATTTAATTTACATTCCCATAAAATGCCACCCACTTTAGTGATGGAGGGTTTAATCTAAGCCATTAGATCAAATCTATCCTAGCCATTTGATTTAAGTTTCCCTAAATAAATTTCTATGTTTCTTTTTATTCTTAATGTCCTAATTTCTCATTCATTTGTTCATTCTTATTTTGCATGTTTGGAGGAGGAAAAACCATAGAAGCCAATGAAGCTTGAGTGGGTTTACAACTTCATTCTTTTGTATTTTTTTTTTTGCTAAAAGAATGGATCTATCCTAATTTCCTTTGTGGGCATTACTTACCCTATTGTATTTATGTTTATTTCAAAATTTTAGTTATAGGTTGAGTGTACATATATATAGCCGAAATGAATTCATACACAATGACACGAGAAACCGCAGATGAATGATTTTGTGCGGGGTTGATTAAATGTATTAGGGTGGATTTGTTTAAATATAGGGTTTGTGGGGTAGGGAGGGGCACCGCCTCACCCTAAACCATAATAATATGGGTTGGGGTGGGGGTGGCGCCCCCTCCCCCCCGACCACTATCCACTTCAAGTAGTCATTGGCCAATCGACCAACATAAAACACAATGCCCCATTCTTTATACATGGCTACTCCATTTGAACCTAGCCGCTTCATTCTTATTTTTAATTTCATAAACTTTGTTTAATAAAACAATATATATATATATATATATATATTAATTACTATAAATAAATTTACTATTAAAAAAAATATTATTTATATATATGGTATAGTAATAATATATATAGTTTAATTTTGTAAGTATAAGTTTATTTGTATAATATAGGGTGAAGTAATTGTCAATTTATATCCATTCATTTAGGAGGAAAAATTAAAAAATAATAGCCACCACCCCCCCCCAATTTTTATATTTGAACTATTACAACTAACTATCAATTCAACATATTAAAATAGCTATAACATAGGTGTATGAAGTTGTGAAAATTTCAAATCTATTCAAATGTGTGAAGATAGTTGGAACTAGAAAATTTTGTTATAAATATATTTTCCTACAAAACTTTAACAAAGTTTCTACACACGTAAATACAAGGAACCATTCAATATATATGTGCATTTTTTTTTCAACTTGATATATAATTTCAAATACTTCTAACTTTCCATACAAAATATCATTCCTTTTCCTCTGTAGATTTAAGTTGCCAACAATACCAAGAAAATGAACATATCCTTTTCTTAATACCACCATCCTTTCAAAATGAATACCCATAATGAAACTTTTAAATAGTTTCAATAATTAAAAGAGCTAGTTCTTACAATAAAAAAATAAGAAGGTATCTCTTTTCTTCCATTCCAATAAAATCATATGTTTACAAAATAGGAATTACAACAAGATAACAATATAATTTTTCCCAATGATCAAATTTGCCTTTCCTTAAAATAAAATAGTCCTTCTTCACAACTATTTAGAAAGAAAAATTTACAAGATATCAACATCCACTTTACAAAAAAGAGGAATATTACAAGAGTAAAATTTTGGCTCTAATATAGCGTAACTCCTTCAAAACTTCATTTTTCTCTCTTCCACCTCTTCGAATTTTTCAAATCATGGATCACAATACAAAGAAAGGGATATATGCGATGCTCTCCGCCAAACTTATAATCCAATAAGATGAGAAGCCATCCCCTTATTTTCCCCAAGCCCCAACCAAGAACAATGAGGGGTATAATGAAACTTGTACAACTTGTACAAAGTGACTTCCACACAAAAACAAACATTCCATAATCACAACACAATTAAATAAACATACAAGGAAAGATTTACAACTTTCCAACAACACATAGTCTTGATACCAAGCCAAAAGAAGAAAAGAATATGGGAACCACATCCTTTTTCCTCCCAAGTGAAGTACAAGTTTCACCCAAAATCCTCCATATGCATGATACAAATATTCAAATACATCCTTATCTCTCGCCCTTGCTAATATGCAAAAATATGTCCATGTTTTCCTTTTCAATCCGCATAGGTGAAACTAAAAATCAAGCTCCCTAAAAATGCATGCCTCACATCTCCTTTTTCCCTCCCCAATGGTCCCAGACTTCCATCTCCCGCACCCTTCTTAAGGCAAGATACCGAACCACAATAAACCACATTCACAACACTCATATAATATTCAAACAAGCACAAATTTTACATCTAAATGCATAAATAAAAAATGAAAACAAGTGGAGAGCCTATCTATCCATCACACTTTCAAAAGTTTTTATTCCAACAAGCTTTCAATTCCTTCAAACCAAGCACAATCCAAATACAACTAAAAAAACTCCCGAAAATCCTTCAATTTCATCTAATAAATAGGAAAGCGAGGTAAGGATGATGAGGTTGTTCCATGTAGGATGCCACTTCATCACCACTCCATTCCACTCAACCGCTCAACACACAAAACCCAATGTGCAATAAATGAACATGTAAGACTTATGACATGCCCACATGAAACTACATCATGCACTCCATGCTTATCAAGGAAAAATTTATCGTGCTATGTAAACAAGTGCAATTATTTTCCCATTTTACACTCAATAATGCATTAAAATGGTCAAAATATGCCCCATAATTCATAAGTAAGATTGATAGGAGAGTTTTAGATGTGAGGGATAAGGTTAACTTGTCCCTCAGGTTTGTAAAAGTTTCCAACAAGGCCAAATTGGATTTTGGGAAGGATGGTGGAGTACACACCACCTAAATGCATTTAATTCAATTTACATCATGCATCAAAAGAAGGACTATCTACCTAATTTATTGCCCACATTTCATAATTCCTTTTTAGTTTAAATTTAAGTTAAATTAGTTAATTAAGATACAATAGAAAGTGTTACTAAAGTAACAATATTTCCCCAATAATTAAACACATGCACAATAAATTAAAACAATCAAAATTAAAAGAAAGGAAAACATTACACCCATGACCACATATATTAGGTTACCCCCTATGGGAACCTCATAACAAAGCATGCAACAACATAACATAAAATTATACACAAGTTATCAAATTTGGCCATGTCTTACAACACCCGACATTCTTCCGTGGTTGGTACACTATACCCTTTTTGTGTAAATGATATAATGTCCCTACAACACAAAAATACCTCTATTTCCTTACAGCTAGATCAACAATGTTGAGAATAATATACATATAGAAATCAATAATCGTCATTCAAAATTATCAATTCCATCACCTATCATCATATCAATTCATTTGATTCTAACATCCATAAAAGCATAATTCTACTGAAAACATCCAACATAGGAAATGCATTATATGATATGTTAGTATAAAATTAGAATACTACAAATCAACATATATAACTATCCATCGTGTCATTTAGTGCATTACAATAAAAATGTAAATCACGACATGCCAAGAGTCTAAATATATGAATAGCCTATCATCTACTGATCAAGATATAATAATCAAAATGTCTAAGTATTAATCCAATAATAATAACATCATAATGAAAAAGTGTCAAAGAGGAGTGAGCACTACATCCCACTCCTCGTTAGACACGAATTAATCCTAGAATTCATTGAAATAGGTGTGGAAACTAGGCTCGTAACAAAGTAACATCGTCCCATGTGGCTGTAGTCTCATCATAACTATTCCACTAGACTCACACCTAGTCAATATTGTGGCCTCAAAGGCCTAAGGTCCTGCACTCTATGATGCACATGGGTTCAAAAATCATCTACCCCTACTCCTGCACCTACAATGTGGTCCAATCCAATACATACGAGGGATCTGGAATGTATCTCCTAAGAACATAATCATGAAATATATTGTGGATGTGAGAAAAAATAGGTGGAAAGGGTAGACGGTATGCTTAGGCACCGATCTACTCTAAGATATCAAATGGACCCATGAATCTAAGAGCTAACTTAGAGCCCTTTCCATAATGGATAGGACTATTATGAGGTATGACACAAAGAAACACCTTCATGCCCACATCATAACCGTGGCCATCCCTCCTTTTATCGTGAGACATTTTTGTCTATCATGTGCCTCCCGTAGTCTCTCTCTCGATGAAAAATGCTTGTTGCTCCACATCCTGTAACCAATTTGGCCCAAGAGATACTCTATCCTTTGTCTGGTCCTAACTCGGTGGTGTCATCCACTCCCTACCCTATAATGCCTAAAATGGATCCATACTAAAAGAACTAATAATAAGTACAAATAATCCTCCCATCTCGATTAATGATCCATTACGTACATCTAAAGCATGTCCTCTCAAATATATCTCACTAGCTCTGTCTCGACCATCTATCTTTGGGTGATAGGTTGTATTGAAATTAATTATAGTCCCAAGTGCATGATTCATCGTAGTCAAAAATTGAGAGGTGTATAAGGGTCACGGTCATAAATAATCTTATGTGGAATCCTTGCGGTCCTGATAATATCATCCAAGTACACTCACGCCACTTTGCACTAACTCTATAAGTGGTATTTATCGAAGAAAAATGAGAAACTTTCATCAACCTATCCACCGTGACCATGATGACATAATCTTAGTATCTCGACGTCGATAGCCCCACTATGAAATCCATGGAAATTGTGTCCCATTTCTACACCGGTACAACATGCAAGTAAAGAAGCCCAAATTGGGTGTTGATGTTTGACCTTCATCCTCTCGAAAATCCAAATATCGAGATATAAAACATGCTACATCTCTTTGATGCCCTCCCCAATGATACAACTGTTGTCTCAATGTGGTGTGCATCTTCTGCACCCCTAGAGTGGCTAAATAAGGTGCATGATGAGCCTCTCGCCAATATATCCTATCTCAAACCTCCATCCATAGGTACATATATCTGACCTCTATGTCAAAGAATCCCATCTAAATCTAATTTGAATCCATCAAATACCCCCTCAAGGGTATTTGAGACTCTTGATCTCTACTCTAGCTCAAATGTAGAAACTGTCATGTTGAAGTTGTCACAAGATCCTACTATGTAAATTTGTACCTACTAAAGTAGTCATAACCAAATGTCTCCATCAAATCAAAGCATCTGCAACCACATTATCCTTCCCCTTCACATGCTCTATCTCCATGTCTTACTCACATAACAACTCCATCCAACACCATTGATGAGTGTTGAGATTGGGTTGTGTGAAGAGGTGATGTAAGCTCAAATGGTATATCCTGAGAATGAACCTCATACCAAGAAGGAAATGATGCCAACACACCAAAGCATGCACCACTTCCACAAGATCAAGGTCATGAGTCAGATAATTGAGCTCATAATCCTTGATTTTTGAGACTCAAAGGCTACTACATAGCCATCTTGCATGAACACACCTCCTAATCCTACCAAAGAAGCATCTCTACACACAAAGAAATCCCTCTGAGGATCTGACACTGCAAGAATAGGTTCTGTGTAAGGCATTCCTTCAGTGTACTGAAGGCCTACTCACATCTTTCTGACCAAAAATTTCTTCCCTTTCCACCGAATGGAAATGATGGGATGTGCAACACAAAAGAATTCTTGACAAAATCTCCTCTAATAATTGTTATCCCAAATTCACCCCTCAAGGTGAATTGGATAACTTACATGATTCTTCAAGCTCAAGCAGGTTGAAATGGTTTGAGGGAAAAAATTTATATTTTTGGGTACCTCTCCTCTTTTCTCTAACTCCCCTATCCAAGAAAATCCAAGGAGTTAGTAAAAATTGCAAAAATATGAAAAAATGAGGTCGTAGGCCTATTTTAATGCAAATCGGGTCTAAGAGCTACGGATGGAACCAAGGCGGATTGTACCAAGGTTCATCGTACCAAATTTGGGCCTAAAATGCTAAGGAGGTAGTTCAAATTGGAAAAATTAGATATTTCTATCCTAGACTGTCCACGGGACGTTGGAACACTCGGGACCCAAAGTTTTCGAAATGGCCGATTTGTGAAGGAATCGGAAAAGTCGGGTCGAAATGACCTAGGCCACACATGGGAATATAGAACATGTGGGACCTGCATAGCCAAAATTGCCACAAGAAGAAGGAATATGCAAATTCGGGTAAATTTGGCCCGAGTAGTCTGTGGGATGTCTGGACACGAGTTCACCAAAAAGTTGAAATCTCCAACAACAGTGCAAATGGGGTAAGGGAAGTCAACGGCCCTTATGACCCAGTCAACATTGGGACAAGCAGGACACCAAAATCTAAAGTATCCAAACATGTAGGAGGATTATAGGTGGATCGAGATATATTTCTATGACAAGCTGGGACACAAGGACCTGATTTCATCGAAATAGCCACATACAAAGGAAAACTCAGTGCTTGACCCTGTTAAACTTCAAATGGCCATAACTTTTGACCCCAAGCTCCAATTTTCATGAAATTTGAATTTTTGGAATGAGAATGATGTGCTTTACATGAAATCCCCATATTTGCTGAGTGTAGGTTTATGAAAATAAATGAAACATGCCCATTTCTAATGAATTAAATACCTAGTCCCGTTAAATGATAGAAATGCCTAATAGACCCAAAATTGCTTCCCACATTCAGAAGGCCATAAATTTTGTGTTTATCAAAGAAAACACAAAAAATTGGTAACTTTGGAATCGTGTTTCTGATATCAATGCAAAAAAATCAAGAAATATGGAATTTGATGAAGAATCAATTGAGATTCTACATAAAACGTGCCCAGCTTTAGAATAATGTTTTATTTGGTAGTGAGGATGCATTAATGAAGCATGGGCTAATGTATCTCACTTTGCTGCAAGTTATGGGGTAGTATGGGGATCATTTTACAAGCAAAAAACATCATTTCACTCCATTTACTACCTTTTATAAGTGGTTGAAGGATAAATTTCAGGATTTTCTTTTCCCGCTCTTCCTCTCTCCTCTCAAAATGCTATAAATTGGAGTATTGGGCTCCTTGTAGGGAGAGATAGTTTGGTATAGAAAAACTCACAAAATTGTTTTTTGAATCCAATGTGATGTAGGCCCTTATAGTGGACTCATGGCATGGTGATCTAGGCCCTTATTCTGTAATAGATTGGTTTGTGCATGTTAATGAAGCAATAGATACAAGTTTGTGGATACTTCTTCCCTTCTTTGTGTTTGTTTGCATTCTTCTTGCCCTTTCAAACTCATTACAAATATATTTTTCCACCTTATACTCTTCAGGGATTCATTATCATTGTGTATGTATGAAATATTGTTGTGAATGCATTCGCTAATTGTGGAGAACTGTTATCACCCCTTCTAGTATGCATTTTGCTTCTACTTTTCACACATTGGAAGACTATTCTCACACTCTCTTTTCTGGTGTATCACCGCTTTAGTGTAGGAATGCTTTTCATATACTCTCTCTCCTTGTCCATTGGAAATTTAGATTAGGATTAGATAGTTTTTCATGCATTATAGTAGATTGTGGCAGGTAGTTTAGGAGCAAGAACCAACTTTCTTTGGAGGTCTATCTCAAGTAGCAAGTCCAAAAACTTGGAGATAGTACCCCTGTTATCCAATCACACTATGAGCTCAAGCACACACACTTGTACAAACCATGGTGTGATGTGATCCCATGATAATAATAACCTGCCAATCTAATGAAACTTCACACCTCGGTCAAATTGGTTGGCACTGGCCAATCCATGATGGCTCTAATCTTGGAAGGATTGACTGTGATACCTTCCCCATAAATAATGTGACCTAAGTATTGAACCTTTGACTAGAAAAAGGAACACTTCTCTAGGTTCTTGTATAGCAAATGCTCATGAAGACATTGCGAAACATGATGAAGGTGCTCCTCGTGCTCCTCACGTGTGTGTGAGTATATCAAAATGTCATCTAGAAACATGAGCACAAAGTGGTCTAAGAATTTCCTGAATACCCCATTCATCAAACTCGAAATACTAAAAGGGCATTCTTCGACAAAAAGGTACTAATGTGAACTCCTTCGGAAGTTGTCTTGTGGATATCTCTCTTTGCAATCCTCAGTTGATGGTAGCCTGACTTAAGATATATCTTAGAAAATATGGTGGCTCCCTTAATCTGATCAAATAAATCATTTATCCATTAAAGGGGGTAACGATTCTTGATCATTACTTTGTTCAGCTACCTATAGTCCACACACAAATGTAAATATCCATCCTTCTTCTTCACAAAAATCACTAGTGCACCCCAAGAAGATACATTAGGATGGATTAGGCCTTTCTCAAGAAGGATCTCTAATAGAAAATTGAGATCACATAGCTTAGGGATGGTTATCCTATATGGTGTGTGTGCGATATGCTCCATTCCAAGAACCAAATCAATATGAAAGTCTATCTCATGTGGGGAAGGTAACTCTAGAAAATTGTTAGGAAAAACATCTGAAAACTCTTACAAAATGGGGTGATCATCAAGTGATGGTTGATGAGTAACATCCTCTAATTAGACACTAACGTGATGGTATACAATTGAAAACCCCATTGCGCTTTGCACATCGATTTAACTACATAACGGATATGGTGAAAATAGATATGCATCTCCTAACTCCAACTATAACTCGCCTCAACTCCCAAATCATGAGCATGAGATATAACCTTGCTATAACAATAAAATCTAGCTATCTCTACATATAATCATTCCATGCCCAAGATAAATCCATATAAACCCATGGGAAGGATACGAAGATTCAAAGTCATGGTGAAGGGTCCTAGGTCAACTACACACTCCTTAACTAAGGATTCCACTGATAGTTTGGCTCCATAACCCATCTCAACATCCCAACTAAGGCCATGTCTAGCTACCAATATCCCGCATTGCTCTACTAATGATGAAGAAATGAAAGAATCCAAAAAGGCTTAATTAAATAAGATAGGGGTAGAAATTCCACCAATGCTACTTATGGTCTCAATAACCATGCCCTGGTGATCTACCTAGTAGTTCTCGATCGCTACATAAATCTTGTGGATCCTGGCCATGTCACCAACCGTAGGCTTAGAAATTGGTGCCTTAACCTAATTGACAGGTTCTCGAGGAACTCTCTATAGTGATGTCCATGTACACCACACCCATAGAAACTACCTGGTCCTCTCCACTAAGTAGATACTCCTTTAGGTGGCTTGGTAGTCCATATTGTAGAGCTTGATGATCCTACCATAAATCTTTATGGGTTCTTCCATGGAAGTACTCTGCTGAATGTGCTAAAGGTGGAACCTATGTCCTATTACGCCCCCTAGCTAGAGGTCACATACTATGCCCTCTTTTAGCATCATAAAATTGTGCAAGTCAAAAGGGTGGTTGAGTCTCTGCATTGCTGCTCCTAATGAGGAGGAGGCTGAAAGATGATCTGTGTTGAAGTGTGTCCACCACAAAGAGGAAGATTTTATCCCCTTAACCTACTATCCCGCATCTATTTTATATGTCTCCTCACTTTGTCTCTAGCCTCACCGAGTCTTATCGTTGGTTTCCTTTGTAATGTAGGCCTTCTCCATGGCCTCTAATAGTGTTTGCATATAATGAATGTGCACTACCTCTCCTAAGTGTAAGTTCAGGCCCCTGATGTACCTATGAACCCTAACTTGCTCATCCCGCATTTAGTATACATATAAAAATAGATCTAAAAACCAACATGTTCTTGTAAATCAGCAACACCCCTAGATGTTGATCAGACTTCTAGTTTGACATCTTGGACATCCAGTGTGATTGCACAACATTGAATCCTCTCCCCAAGTGTGGGACTTGTAAAAATGGGAGAGGAATCTCCAGATTAGAGGCTGGTTCCTCAACTCCTCTAATCAGATATATCACTTACAAGTTGCAGAGGTTTAAATTCCTAGTTCCTATTCTAAATTCCAAGGGGACAGAGATAGGGAATGCAAAAAAAAATGAAACTAATGCTAATGAGGTGATGCACCAGAGGAATGGTGAACATTTTGCTTCAGATTGACACAGATCATGGAAATGCAACAAAACATCATGCAAAAACTGATGACATGTAATGAAAGATCAGAAAGAAAACAAACAACATAAGCAGAGGATTGAAACCCATTCACAGAGCTTGCATTGTCATTTTCAATATCAAAATACATACATTACAGCATCTAGGAGGTAGAAAACATGTTACAGTCCTGGAAGAGGTCTGATTTTTCCACAAAATCACTTTTTAGGTGAAAGAGGGAGCCTGCCATACATAAAAATGTTCAACCCTTTGAAAATGAGCCAAATTTGGCTTTTACATTGCAAACCACGACCCCAGGAGAGAGAAACATGGGAAAATGTGGGAGAGATTCAACCACTGACCAAAAATGCAATAAAACAACATGGGAATCCTTATAGGCCCATGTCCTGACATTTTTCGCCATGCTGGGAGAGAATACGAGCCATTCTTCATTAAAAACGGTGGTTGAAATGTCATTTCTATCCATGACCACGTGCCAGAGGAATTTTTCAATTTTCTCTCTCAAAATCCATCAAAATACAAAAATGACCCCAAATATTGTAGATAATTTCACCATCTTTCCATTGATATAAAGAACGTGAAAAACTGAGCTCTGGATCGAAAGATATGGCCGTTTGAAATTTTAGGGCAAAACAGGGCCAAATCGGATTGGCGGGCAAATTTTTTTAAATTTTTCACTTTTTGGTCATTTGGAAAATTTTCCAAAAATTCCCTACACTCCACCATTCTGGGTGCCATGTGGCATGCTCGATTGGTCGCAGGCATCTACTGCTTCATTTTCCATTGTTTTGCCCTTTGGAAAATTTTCCAAAAATTCCCTGCGCTCCGCCATTCCGGTGCCACGTGGCATGCTCTGATTGGTCATGGGCATCTATTGCTTCATTTTCCATTGTTTTGCCCTTTGGAAAATTTTCCAAAAATTCCCCGCCAGGTGATGATCTGAGGACACGTGGCACATGCTGATTGGACGCGGGCCTCTCCTTTTAAATTTTCCATCATTGTTTGATCCATATTTTGACTGGACACGTGGCACCATCTTATTCGTTGCGGGCCTTTCCTTCAAATTTTCCATGCGGGCTTGTCTTGATTTTTTTGCCACCACATGACATGTGGCAAGATGTGATTGGTTCATGTTTTGGGGGAGATTTTTACTTTGAAATTTCCTTCCTTTTTCCCTTGGGAAAATTTCCCAAATTCTTCCCACCTTCCGCCAGTCCAGGATATGTGGCACCATATTACCGGGCGCGGGGCCTAGGTGAACATTTTTCCTTTCACGCAATCACCTTGGGAATAATTCCCAATCTCCTCCTGTGCTCTCATGACTCGACCCCGGGGACACGTGGCGTCACATGATTAGTTGGCGGGGGCAGTGGGCCAAAAACTTTCCTTTTGAAATTTGGCAAAACACTTCACCAAAATTCTAACTTTTCCTCTGCGCTCCACCGGTCCGATGCCATAGGACATGTGGCACAATTTGATTCTCCGTGGGATTTCCCTTTAAAATTTTCCATGCGCCAACACTTAGTCAAATTTTCCTATTTTTCCCCCTGGACACGTGGCACAATCTGATTCACCGGCGGGCCCACGGGAAAAATATTCCCTTTAAAACTTTACCAAACACTTGGCAAAAAAACCAAGTTTTCCTCCGACATTCGCCACTTCCTTGGACACGTGGCACCATTTCATTGGCTGCAGTTCTTGGGGAAAATTTCCCACAAAAACTCCGCCGAGCCATAACTTCAAAAATACATGGAGTTAGGAGGAAAAATTTACCTTTCTGGAAAGCTGAGAAAGAGCTCTATCCAATGGTGCCATTTCTAGAAAGTTTTGAGTGCCTAAAAGCAAAAATTATGACTGAGGCACAAGAGAGGGAAGAATGAAAGGAGTTAGCCACAAAATGAGCAAGGGGTACATTTTGGATAACACAACCCTCATCTTTACTCGTTATGGATGCTTGTCGCATATCATGAAACTCATGGATCCACTAATGGATGAATCTCGTGGATATGTATCTACTTCAGAAATACTCCTCGAAGAGCTCCCATGTAACTATCTCTGAATCCACATAGAGGTTCTACTCTTCAGTCCTCCACTAAAATATGGATCCGTCTCTCATAAGGTGGATGGCAACATGAGATTTCGTGTTGCTAGTCCAAGGACATAGCTTGAAGCATCCACTTAAGGTAACCATCTATGCCTCATCTTGAAATCATCCTATGTTTCTAACAAAATGAGGTAGGTGTAACTTCAAAGATATCTCTCGATGTGATCTTCCATTGTTGATTGTTGACCCCTAAGTCTCTCCGTATGATCATCCCTCGGCCTAGAGATCCTAGACCTCTCTTTGTGCCCCCTAAGTTGTGACTCATGTCTAATTGACTCCACATGGGACTTCTCTTCCCTATCCTCAGCACTATGATGTGAAGGTGCATGATCTTCCACTGATGACTCTCTGTCATGTCTGCTAGGTCTCCTTACTAAAGATCCTCTGTGTATATCGGCATTAACATCATGTACTATCTATAGCATCTCGAGGTAATCTATCCCATACTTGCTTGATCTAGGGATGGTAAATCTAGATCCATGTGTAAGAACCCCTCGTCTACTTTGTGCCTCCTACACAAACCAAGATGAGAGTTAGTTTATCATCATCTAGGTTTTGTTTCAATTTTATAAGTTTTCTACGTTTTAAAAATATCATGCAATGTTGTGTGTTCTAGGTTTAGAGTTGCACTAGATTTATTTCTTGTGTTTTGTGTTGGCCCAGGGTCCAAGTGTTGAAACCATGAATATGATACTAAGTGTAGCACCCATAATTTTCTACGCTCAAACCAAAATAAAACCTATTAATTTAATAGGAAAAATTACGGTAATTGTTTTTAAAAATAGATGCAAGGGTAAACATTATTCACAATTTAATTAATTTTTATGTTAAATTTTCTAATCAATCTTGTGGATGTTGGAATTAAATTAATGATTAAACATAATTAATTTACTTCCCAAAAATAATTACGGTTTAAAAAAATTTACCAAGTTCGATTAGTTTATTTAATTACACCGTTACTAATATTTATTTAGATTTTTTAAAATCTTATTAAATGAAACCACACACATTTACTTTATTAATTCCCACCAAAAGGTCACAACTTGAGTAGCCACTAAGTGGCCCCCTTCACTCCATCACCCATGCCCTTTTTAATTTAATTTACATTACAATAAAATGCCAACCACTTAAGTTATTACGGATTTAATATGAGCCATTAGATCAAATCTATCCTAGCCATTGGATTTAGGTTGCCCTAAATATCTTTATAGATTTCTTTTTATTCCCATTGCCATAATTTCTCATTCATTTTTTCATTCTTGTTTTTAGGTTTGGAGGAGAAAGAGGAGAAGCCATGGAGGCCAATGAAGCTTGGGAGGGTTTACAACTCCATTCTTTTGTAGTTTTTTTTTGCTAAAACAATGGATCTATTCTACTTTTCTTTGTGGGAATTATTTACCCTATTGTATTTGTGTTATTGATTATGATATTGTCGACTATAATTATGGATGTTACTATAGCTTTCGAGTTGGTATGATGTCGACATTAGAGATCATGGAATGTGGTAGATTTGATTCATATATGATGCATGTGGATTATTAGAGACATTTTATATTGATGTTGATACAATGCTTGGCATGGTTATATATATATATATATATATATATATATATATATATATATATATATATATATGATGTGATATGTTGTTGCACTGAGTAAACCTAGAAAGTTGAACTAAATTTATAATCATATGGTTATTGAGGAAATTGTAAACGATGTCGTTATTTGCATTGATGATGTTTGGATATATATATATATATATATATATATATATATATATATATATATATATATATATATATATATATATATGACCTTGGAGATTATTGTATAATTATTTTGGATGATTTGATGCGGTCACAAGGCCAAAGGAGGTATTTGTATTTTGTAGGTAAACATGTCACAATAAACATTGGGGGATTGGAAACCAACCACATTGGAATCCTAAATGAATTCAACAAGGGTCACCATGGCAACGTGTATTTGTTGTGTGTGTGTGTCTGTGAATTGATGTTAAGGGTCCCCATGGGGAAGAATCACCTTCAAATGTGACCAAGGGGTTATGTGTATTCTTTTATTTAGTTCCTTTAGTTAAATTTAGAATGTGGATTTTAGTGATGTATTTCTCCCCTTTATTATTTATTTATTTGTGTCTATATTAGTGACTAATCATGTTGTTAAATAAATTAAAATGGGTCAAAAGAATGCATTTATTAGAGCTGATGGCTCATGGATTATGTGTTATAAGTAATGTGTAAGTAATTTTGAGTGTGAAACACTACACCTTCCTTTTGAAATTCGGATCTATCCTTAGGGGATGATTTTTGAGGCTTGTGGGACAAGTTAAACTTGTTCCACACCTCCTAAATTGATAAACCAACCCTACCTATGAGTTGTGGGCTTAAAACTAAGCCTTATTATGTATTTTGGGAAGGAAAGTTGTAAGTATTTTTCGCACCATCTTGCATGAAATTAATTTTGGTCCTTGGGGTGTGGACTTGGATTGTGTGTGTGTAAGTATAATGCCATTCATTCACCCCAATTTTTAATTGTGCTTTGGAGTTTAAAGTTGAATTTTGAGGTGGAGTGGAGGGTTAGTGATGTAGCATCCTACATGGAGCCACCTCATCCTCCTCCCTGCCTTTTCTATTTATTCAAATTCTTTTGCTGTTTTGGGGGTTACTGGATGGGATTAATTCATTTGGTGACTTCATTTTTGGTTACTTGTTTTGGTTTTGAGCTCTTGTAATTTGGAAGAGAGTTAGAGATTTTTTTGAATGCTTGTGGATTGTTGGAGCTTTTGGACTGTTTGGATTGGAAAAATCTTGTTGTTGAACCTTTGGAGAAAACTCTACCATGGAGAGGTAGGAGCTTGACTCTTTATAATATTCTCCTTTTTTATGAATATGTGAATGCTTAAATATTTTACTATGTTGTTGGCTGGTTGGGTAGTTTGCCTAGTTATGGTGTATGTAGAGAAGACTATGGGGATTTCGGTGGGGAGGCATAAGAGTCTTGAAGAGGTATAAGTGTTATTGTGGAGGGGGATTTTGGGATTGGGTTTTACTCGTTATGGGGTGTCATAAGAGTGTGGGGAGGCATAAGAGAATGGGAGGTATAAGGGGTACTTGGGGGAGGCATAAGGGCATGTAGGGGTTTTGAAATGATATATATATATATATATATATATATATATATATATATATATATATATATATATATATATATATATATATATATTGGTGGGTTTATCTTAAGGTGGAAACCCATTTCCCCATTGGGAGGTATAAACAGCTTCCCCCATAGGTCTTGCTCCTTTGGATTGTGCATGATGAAGCCAAAGTATTAGTTGGTTTTCTTCCGTGTTTGGAAACTGCAGATGTATTTGGATCGTTCTTCTATTTGTGCAAACTGCTTTTGTGTTGTAGAAGCTTGTTTTTTTTCCATGAGTTGAAATACATTTCTTATTGATTTGTGGTTGGGGCTCGAGGGCCAATGAGGAGGAGGACTTCTCCTCTTCATTTGAATTCTTGGTTGGGTGGAGAGTGTTTCCTCTTCTCTTTTTTTGTTGTGATCAAAAGATATATGGTGGATCTTCTTCTTGTTGTTCTAGAGTTGAGGATGAAGACAAATTTTGTAGTTTCTCCTTAAGTACCTTATTGTGAAATTTCCCACTTCAAGTGGATGGCATTGTAACATTATTTGTGGTGGAAAGTTACTCTATTTTGGAAATGGAACCTACATTTGAATGTGAGAGATGCATATTCTGTGAGTTGTATTTGATGAATGAAAAAGTAATTTGTAAAAGAATTATTGAGTTCAATAGAATTTGTTTTAATTACCACAAATGGTATGGTTTTCATTTGAAATTTGTGTTTGAAATATATTGTGAAATATCTTTTGGAAAAAAAAATGTTTGGAGAAATATTACATTATTTGTTTCATTCAAAATGCATGTTTTGAAAGTAGAACTATATTTTGGGTTTTAACGCATGGATTGAAATAATGTTAAGGATTGTAAAATTGGAATGAAATGAACTTAAATATCTAAAGTATGATAACGAAAAGTAGATCAATTCGGGCTTAAGTATGTTTTTACATTTGGATTCTTTGTAAAGCCTGCAAATAAATATTAGAAAATATACGAGTACTCTGCACTTGAAAAACAAAATGAAACCTTGAATGAACTAAGGATGAATAAAACACATCATAAAAAAACTGCATTTTCCTAGCAATTTATTCGAACTCCAAAGAATCGTGCAAGAGCAATAATAATGCCATTTCACGAAAAGAAAAGAAAATTGTATTGAAATCTCAATAGTTTTCGATTAATCCTTCAATCCATTATAGATATTTCAAGTATGTTTCTCCACGCTGTTTGGGATGTTGAAGGAGAAAGAATAGAAAATTAGACCAATTCTAGCAGTTGAAAAAGTTTAGTTCATATTTTTATGGTAGAAAAGACGTTTTCTTAAAATTCACCCATCTAAGTTTGATGAAAATGAATTTTTAAGTTTCCCATGCAAAGTGGAGTTCTAGCCCTTTCCAAAAAGTCCTCATTTTCCCAAATCTGAGCTTCCAATGAAAGTATGGCCTTCTGAAGTTTTTTACTTTGGTTGGTTTAAAAAAACTAATTGTCAAAAACAAAAAGATGAAATTTTTGCAAATCGGATCTGGGCCCGAAAATTACTTAAGGAACTTTTTGCAAGAATGTAAAAAGTCACAAGTTCCTCCGTGGCCCTGTAGCTCCGCATCCTTCGCTTTTGAAAAAAATAATATAATTTCATGGGTTCGTGGGCTCGCACCTTCAAACTCTACTTTTTTGAAAGAGGGTGAAAAATATTAAGTCTCCCCATTGGCCTACCTTTGGAAATTTTTTCTTCTACGAGATCCATAGGCCCACCTTTGAGAAACATTTCCTCCCCTAGTCTGTTTGGCTTGTAACTTAAGAAATATGAAGAGTTATGAGGACTTCTTTATATCATTGTAAAGGGGAAGAAATTTCATATTTAATGAAAATGTTTTCTGAAACATTAAGTGTGTTAAATATGTGAAAAATCAGATTGAAGTGAAAATATGAGTCCGAGAGTGGGAAAGTGTGAAATCACCCCTTTTTAACTTACATGAGTAACTCTAAAGCATGGGTTGACCTTTTTGAAGGGTAATGCTAGGGGATAAGAGAATGCTTTTTTTCTAACCCTTGTAAATAGGACATTGGTTATTGTTTAGACCTAGTAAAATTAAATGCCTTGGGTATTTAATTGTTTTGGACCATTTGACCATCTAAAATTAATTAAGGAACATTTAAATATAGTGTTAATTTAATTATTTATTAAATTAACACCTAAGAGAAATTTAACTATATTGGATTAATTACACTCATTAATTTTGTCATATGGATTTAATATTTGTTATAATGGGAAAATTTTATTTACTAATTATAATTGATTTTGAATCTTTGCTGTGATAATCGTTGCTTAAAGTCCTGTAGTGGTCACACTTTTAAAATAAAAATAAAAATTATTCCATAATTTTTCTATCTAAACCTAGGTTGTTCTTGGGTCTCGAGTGGTCATTTTAGCGGGCATTACAACTTGGTATCAAATTTGTGGGTTCAAATCTTGGACCCTTGGGCACACTAGAAAACTTGAGACATGAATATTAAACCTAACACACTTTTAAACCTAGAAAACAACCTTGTTTGAAAATTACATATTTTAGTAAACATGGAAAAATGAATAAAACCTAGAATAACGAACTAACTCTCACCTTGGTCTGTGCAGGAGGTGCAGACAAGATGAGGGGTCCTTTCACATAGATCTAGACTTACCACCTCCATATCGTAGCAGCCATCCTACCTCATATTTTACAGACGCTTCAGGATGTTAATGCCGCTTTATGCGGAGGGTCCGTAGGAGGACGGTTAGCTAGACATGATAGGGAGCCATCCGTTGAGGCTCATGCATCTCCTCGACATAGCGAGGAGTATAGAGGAGATAACTCCCACGTGGAGTCAAGAAGAGAAGAGTCACCGCAGAGGGGACAAGGAGACTGGATTTCTGGACACAGGGATAGGTCTTGGAGCCCTAGGCTTAGAGATGAGCATGCAGAGAGGCCTAGGGGTCGCCAGAATACAGCTGCAGACCATATCAGGGAGATCCTAAAGCTACAACCATCTCACTATTCTGGGGATACAGGTGGATTTTAGGTAGAGGCCTAGTTAGTGAGCTTGAGCGGGTGCTTCAAGATCTTCCCTTGTACTAGCAACATGAAAGCTCATGTTACGATCCATCTTCTGAGGGATGGAGCAGGTGTCTGGTGGAGGACCGAGGAGAAGAAGCTCCACATTGATTTAGAGATGGTTACCTAGGGAGCTCTTTGAGGAGTGGTTCAAGAGTAGGTACTTATCTTAGAGGTTCATTCAGTAGAGGATAGATGAGTTTCATGACCTCCGACAGGCATCTTTGACAATAGTCTGAGTATGAGAGTCAATTTACTGGATCTACTCTAGTATGTTGACTACATGCTGGATGAACATGTACAAAATCATAGGTTCATTTGGGGCCTAACCCTAGATGTGGGTGGTGCAAAGGCATATCTATTGTCCATAGACATTAGCTAAGGCCATTGAGAAGGCCTACATAGTAGAGGAGACTTGGGGAAAGACACAACAGGCTAGTGAAAGAGTACATAGCTTCATCCAACAGATGTAGGATAGTAGATTGAGGGGGTCAGATCCTCCTCCTCGTGGTGGATAGGGTTCATCACATTCATCTTTTAGACCACAATAGCAAAGTAGGAGTAGTTCCGCCCACCATAAAGACCTCCATAGAGATTTGATGCACCGAGGGGTCGGAGTATGGGGCCTCCTCATAGGGGTCCCATCAGGACATAGGGTGCAATGAGAGCTTAGTTAGTAGGAGCTTGTTAGTAAGGACCTCACCAAGTACACAATCGTATTATCGGGATCCACAACATAGACCTCCCGTATCGATGGACCTCGCTACTCATGGGAGAGGATCGAGCGGTTGTTTTGGCTATGGTGTTGCTTGGATATTTTGGAGAGACTACCCACAAAACCCTAGTAACAAGGGTAAGGTGCAAATCTCAGAGCCTACTGTTGGTGACATGGGGTGTGGTCATTGGATCTATGCAAAGGGTGGTCAGCCACCGAGAGTAATGTGATTGAGATGACATGTAGCATTGTTAGTGTTCCTAACTCCATTCTATTTGATCTGGTCCTTCGATTTTGTTATTGCACCATATTTGGTAGAACAATGTAGGCTGGTGGCAGTTAGGTAGGGTCTTAGTTGGGACGTCAAGATGGATTTTGGAGCCAAGATCTCTATAGACTCCTTAGTTAAGGAGTGTGTAGTGGATTTGGGACCCTTCACCACTACCTCGGATCTTCGTATCCTTCCATTGGGTTCATATGGAGTCATCTTGGGCATGGACTAGTTGTCTACACATAGAGCCAGAGTGGATTATTACCATAAGATTATATCATGTACAGATGATCTAGGAGTTGAGTCAGTGATAGTAGGGGTTAGGAGACCCATTTCCATTCACACCATCTCCGCCATGTAGCTTAAGCGGTGTGTGTGACAGGGTTGTCAGATGTATGCTATCATAGTTAGTGACAGATTGGAGGATGAGTCTAGTGGACCATCACTTGATGACCATCCCATCTTGAGAGAGTTTTCTGATGTCTTTCTAGGGGAGCTACCAGGGTTACCACCCCCACGTGAGATAGATTTTCACATAGATCTAGTTCGGGAGCAGATGCCTATCTCACGAGCACCTTATCGATGACCACCCCTAAGCTCTGTGAGCTCAAGTTAGTAGCTAGAGGGCCTTTTGGAGAAAGGCCTAATCCTTCCTAGTGTATCCCCTTGGGGTGCACCAATGATATTTGTAAAGAAAAAGGACAGATCTCTGTGGTTGTGTATTAATTACTACCAACTGAACAAAGTAACAATAAAGAATTGTTATCCCCTTCCGCACATTGATGATTTGTTTGATCAGATGAAGGGGGCCACATTTTCTCTAAGATAGACCTTAAGTTAGGTTATCATCAGTTGAGGATTACAGAGGCAGACATTCATAAGACCACCTTCCATATGAGATATGGCCACTACGAGTTCATAGTGGTGCCTTTTGGTTTGACAAATGCCCCCGCAGTGTTTATGAGCTTGATGAATGGGGTGTTCAGGAAATTCTTGGATCACTTCATGCTCATCTTCCTTGATGAAATTTTGATTTACTCACGTACGTGTGAGGAGCATGAGGGGCACCTTCACTAGGTTCTTTAGTGTCTTTGTGAGCAAAAGCTTTACAGGAACCTGGAGAAGTGTGCATTCTTTCAGACAAAGGTGCAGTATTTGGGCCACATCATTTTTGGGGAAGGTATCATAGTCAATCATTCCATGATTCTAGCTATTATGGATTGTCCAACACCCACTAGTGTGACAGAGGTGCACAACTTCATGGGTTTAGTAGGTTATTACAGGAGATTCGTTCAGGACTTCTCTCAGGTTAGTGCACCCCATCACTTCCCTTCAATGGAAAGGGAAGAAGTTTGTTTGGTCAGATAGATGTGAGAAGGCCTTCAAGACACTGAAGAAATGCCTCATGAAACCACCTGTTCTTGCAGTGCCAGATCCGTATGGTGAGGTTTTCATCTGTATGAGATGCTTCTTTGGCAGGAGTTGGAGGTGTGTTGATGTAGGAGGGTAGAGTAGTTTCTTTTGAGTCTCAAAAATCAAGGATTATGAGATTAATTATCCGACTCATGATCTTGAGCTTGCAGAATTTGTGCACACCTTGGCTCAATGGAGACATTTCCTTCTTGGCTGAAGATTCACATTTAGGATTGATCACTTGAGTCTCTGCCACCTCTTCACACAGCCCAATCTTAACGCTCACGAATGGCGACATTGGATGGAGTTTCTTTACGAGTATGATATGGAGATAGAGCATGTGAAGGGGAAGGAGAATGTGGTTTTAGATGCTCTCAATAGATGGAGACATGTGGTTATGGCCACCTCAGTGAGTACATATTTGTGGAGCAGGATCCTACAAAGAGCTTCCTCACAATAGTTTCTACATTACAGCTAGAGTAGAGATTGAGTCTCAGAGACCCTTGGAGGAATTTTGATGGGTTTTCATTGGAGGTAGATGGCCTTCTTAGGCATAAAGACCAGATTTATGTTCCCATAGATGGAGGCTTGAGGCAGGACATCTTGACAGAGGCACATCGTGCACCCTATTCAGCCCATCCCGAGGTGAAGAAGATGCACGCCACCTTGAGATAGTTGTATCACTAGAGGGGACTTCATAGAGACGTGGCTTAGTTTGTGTCACGCTGTTTAGAGTGTTAGAAAGTGAAGGCTAAGCATCAACATCCAACTGGCCTTCTCTTTCCGCATGTTATACTAGAATGGAAATGGGATACCATTTCCATGGAGTTTATTGTTGGGCTATCAATGTCGAGATACCACATCAACGCCATCATGGTCACGATGGATAAATTGATGAAAGTGGCTCATATTTCTCTGGTGAATACCACTTATACAACTAGTATAGTGGCACGGGTATATCTAGTGATATTTTTAGATTACACGAGATTTTGTAGAAGATCATTTGTGGACTGTGATCCTCTGTATACTTACCACTTTTGGACTACCATACGGCATGCCCTTGGGACGATGATCAATTTCAACATGGCGTATCACCACTGAGACAAATAGACATACTAAGTGGGTGAATCAGATTCTAGAGGACATACTTAGGATGTATATTATGGATCACCAGTCGAGATGGGAGGAGTATTTGTACTTGGTGGAGTTTTCCTACAATAATAGTTTTCAGAGTTCGATAGGCATGGCTCCTTTTCAAGATTTGTATGGTAGAGAGTGCATGACACCTCTTAGTTGGGATAGGTTAGAGGAAAAGGTTTTTCTTGGGCCACTTTATTGTAGGACATAGAGTAGCAGGTGGTTATGATTAGATAGAGACTGTAGGAGGCACAAGATAGACAAAAGAAGTATGTAGATCAACATAGGACCAACCATATTTTTGATGTGGGCATGATGGTTTTCCTTCAAGTTAGACCACATAAGAGCCCTATCTATTACGGAAAAGGTTCTAAGTTAGATCCCATATTTGTAGGCCCCTTTGAGATTTTGGAGCGTATAGGTCATTTGGCCTACCATCTAGCATTGCCACCCAGCTTGTCTAGCATCCATGATGTGTTTCATATTTTTGTACTTAGGAGATATATTACATATCCTTCTCATGTGCTAGATTGGTCCTCATTATAGGTGTAAGATAAGGGGCAGGTGATGGTGGAGCCCATTTACATTATAGAGCATAGTACCACCGGGCCTTTGAGGTAGAAATATTGACCGGGTTCAAGTGCGGTGGGGCATATATAATGAGACCCGGGGCTACATGGGAGGATGCTACTTTTCTATGAGTTTAGTTTCCACACCTATTCCAGTGACTTCTAGGAGGAAGTCAAGTCTAAGGGGAGGGGATGTAGTGCCCACTTCCCTTCGACACATTTTGTTATTGATTATGATACTATCAACTATACTTATGGACATTACTGTAGCTTTTGAGTTGGTATGATGTCAGACATTACAGATCATGGAATGTTGTTGATTTGATTCATATATGATGCATGTGTTACTTTGTATCATAAGAGTCTTGAGGAAATAGTTGATGATTATCATATATATTTTATGATCATATGGTTATTGAGGAAATATATATATATATATTTTATATACATGTGATATGTTGTCATATTGAGTAAACCTAGAAAATTGAACTAATTTTATGATCATATGGTTATTGAGGAAATTGTAAATGATGTCATTATCTATCAAAAGTGCACCCTATAGAGATGGTTGCGGTGTTCTAAGATTGCCAATTTTATATCTCTCTTTCGTAGATACAATGGAAACATCTGTGGGTATACCTGTTTTGAGGTGAGTCTCTAGTATCAAGGCCGGTTCCTTATTAATGTATCCTAAACTAATTTCTAGGGTTTAAGGGTAAAAGATGACTGTAGAAAATGAATTAAAACTAAGATGATACAACAAACTTGTATGATGTCTTTGATCGAGTACATGAACAATTGATATGGAATGAACTTCGAGGCACATGCCAACAAAATTCTCAAGATAATTAAGGGTAAACACTTAGATGTATTGAGCGATAGAATCATAAAAATACTTTGCTAAAATACACACACACATTCATATCATACACATATTACTAAATTTGTAATCTGGGTAATATGATTAAACAAGGAATTCAAAATTCACAAGATTAATAAAAAACATACAAAAGACTGCAAATAAATGGAAAGGTATAAAATAATTCACATTCAAAGGGAAAAACTGATAGAAAATTGCTTCAACACTCTTGTATCTAAAAAGTCCTCCCTTTGTACTTTGCCAAAGCACACAATATATAGAAAATTTGATTTCCCCCCTTTCCTAAAAATAGGCCAAGGCTTGTACTTTCCCATGCATCCTATTTTTATCCTTTATTTAATAATAAATAAAGGAATAAAATAAAAAAAACTAGTACAAAGAGGCATTAATAGCCTTTTGTTACATCTGAGTCAACTAAAGTTGACCATTCTATTTTTAAGAAAAGAATGGGTAAATAATTTTGCCAATAAGAAACCTTTCTTACTGGGCAAGTCTCTTTCCTTGTGCATGTAAACTTTTCTTCTTGTTTTTTCTGTCCTTTTGTAAAGGCATGAAAAATAAACTCCCTATGAGTGAACAAAAAAATTACAATACTTGCAATATTTGTAAAATAATTCATCCACACATCCACTTAATGGGGACCACCTCCAAGCTTAGGCTCTGATGTTGACATTCCCTAGTCTTCAACTAAGTTTGATCACTCTTGTGGACTTAGCAAATTATTGTGTTTTGAAATAAGATAAGGGGCACTTTATTTTTAAACAACACCACAATACATTTGGCCACCTTTGGGGACTCAAGCATATTATAAGGTCTACCACCTTTGATTATTATACATGCCTTTTCTTGTCGATTTTTTGCATTATTTGAAGTTGGACCATAGTTGATATGCAAATAATTTTTAATGACAATAATTGGCCCCTTCGTAATGATGAGTCACCCCTTGGAAATTTTTCGGTGGATTATTAACTCAATTTGAGTTAGGTCTTTTGATGCAGACCATCGATCTCAACACTGTTGGATTTTTGATCGTTGATGAATGAACCTATAGTTAGGGTTTTTACCCTACATTTAATGTGATTAGTGGTATCTTTAACCATGGTGGTTGCATTGATTTTTTGGAGATTTATCTTTAGCCTTCGATCTATGTCCTTGTCGAATGTTGATCATCGATCACTAACTCCGGTGAGTTAGGTTAAGTCGTGGTTGATGTGGGTGAGTTAAAAAAACTTGAACCCCATTCATTTTTTCCACTTTGCATCTAGTTCGCGGGTGAAGCCCTAGAAAATTTTTGTTGTTCCACCATTAATCTGATCATTGAAGCTCTGAAATTTGAAAAAATGGCCTTTTGAGTTGATTCTGTGCATTTCTCTAGCTTGTGAGGCTCTTGTGGAGGAAAATATGCAAAATTTTTGATGTGTAGTTGATATCATCCTTCCCACTGAAGCTATGAAATCATTGTTTTGGTTATTCGTGAAGGGTTTTCCAATTTGAGGGTGATCCTGGTTCAGTTCTTACTTGTTATGTGTTCTCCTTTGCTTGTTCGACCTATGATTACTTGGATACATTTTTGGTTGCTACTCAATTTATAAGGTAAGCCTTCTGATTCTTCCTTTAAAATGGTTTGAATTCTATTTTTCTCAATTGGTTCACCATTATTGTTTCATATGTCATGGGTAAACTCTTCTTTGAAACCTCTATTATTTTCTCATAATGAAGGCTTTCAGATGTGGATTTGGATTCATCATTCTGGGTAGTAGTATTTTGAGCTTGAGACTTCTCCTTTCTTGTTGGCGAGTCTATTATTGACCTCTTCTAAAATTTTTTAAGATCTAAAACTTCTTCATTTTGAGTCTGTTATTGATCTCTGTGGAGGGGTTTTGTGTTCGACTTCTTTTTTTGCTTTGTAATCTCCATGTTTAGAGCTTTTCTTGGAAGTCCTTTGGGCTATTGCTTACTGAGCATTTCAAGCTCTGGTTTCTGTGTCTTTCTTGGATATTTTGCATCGATATATGATTCTTCATTGTGGGTTTTGATGGAGGAGTTTTCCTCATGCATATTATTTTGTTGTGGGTTTTCTACTTTGAGATTGATTTGAGAGCCATTTGTGTGCAATATTTACTTTGTATTCTCCTCGACTGAAACCATTTTCCTAAATCGTACTTAACTTCCGGTTCTCCTTCATTGAGGGTTTGGATCTGAGGTGTTTTCACTTTTACTCTTTTGAGTAACTAAGAACCTTGATATTCATATTCCTGGATCTTGTGGAGATACTAGGTCTGCACTAATATTTCTTAATTTATGTGATGACAATATTTCCTAACTATATTTCTATAAATCTGTATTTCTTAAACTTGATAGTTGAAAATAATTTGTGTGCACATTTCTTCTATACCTCACTGGCTATATCTTTGTAAGCTGAAACTTTACTTTCCTTCATGAATTACTACAATAACGAAGCTTGTTTGCATTTTAATTTCACTTCCGAGGATCTAAAGAATATGTACCTTGTTATTTTTCTTCTACTCATGTTCTTTGGAAATGTAATGGTCATTCTGAGTCTGTATACAAGAATGCATTTCCTTTTCTTTAACATGGAGAATATGAACATTTGTTGACTCTTATTACTGCAAAAATTGAAACTTTGTTTTCTGAGATTGTTGCTTTACTTTGTTCTGTGGCTTAGGTTGTCCCATATTTTTCTACCTTTCATGACTATGATGAGTCATTGATGTTGATGAATCTGTTCAAATATTGAGCCTCTCCCAAAACTGTACTTTGTACTTGAGTTCTTTATGACTTCCACTGTTATAATTCATTATTCAGATCAATTTGATTCATTGAAATTTCAGTGGCACTACTGTGAGAATGTTTTCTTTAATCCTCTTTCAATCTAGATCACTTGAAAAATGAAATTCCTTTTGCTTATGTATTGAGAAACTGAAGTATACCTTTATTCTTATTGTGATCACCATTCTTAGTTTGGTGCATTCTAAATTTTTAGATACCCAAGTGTATTTTCCTTTCCCATTGGGCTATAACTAAAAGATTCTTTGTCTTTGAAAGTTTTGACTTGATTTCTATTATGTGACTGCATCTTTTATTCAGTGACTCTCCAAGATATCAGTGAAGAGTATTAACTTCTTGTCCTCATGTGCAACACTATTTCTTTAGTTTGTACCTATGCACTTATCAATCTATTTAGAAAATATGAAAGCCATAGGATTTTCTTTTATCATCTCTGATTGATCTCTTTCTATCATACTTTTGAAGTTGATGTTCTACATTTCTTTATGTGATTCTGATACTCCATTATTCTTTACTCCATTCATTGGTGTGTTGAAACCGGAAAGCATTTGCTTGAGTTGAATTCATGAAGACCTGTAGCCTGGAAAGGACATATTATTTTCTAGAAATTTTTATTCACAAATTCTTGCATGCTGAACATTGAAGTTTTGTTGAGATGTTGTAGTTCCATTTCTTTTATGCTTAAATACTATATTTGAGCTTCATTACAACTTTAGATATGCATGTTGGAAAATTCATAAATGTCCATTTTACATGGTGAAGCCCTGTCAAAATTTTCTCGATTTCCTTATCCATTATGTTTCAACTGCAATTTTATCTCATTTTGGTTAACTTCAGCTTCTTGAAATCTAATTCTTCTTCTTTAGTTGCAATCCAAAACATGTACTTCTATTTTTCAGTCTCTTTTTTGTACTATAACTTCTTCTATTTGTATGACAATTACTGAAACTTGAGTTGTATTCTTCCTTCATTCCAACATGTACTTAATGACTTAACTACTTTATGCCATAGGATAGAAGTCATTGAACTCTGCAATATTTGTTGAAAGACTTTATTTATTTCTTCTTGGCTACAACTTATACCTGCACACTTAAGAAAACAATTAGAAAATATTTAGGCTTTTTGGCCTCTCTTATGTCCATGGTTTTTCTTTTCTTCTCCCTCCTTCTTTTGAGTGAGTAAAACATATATGCAGTTTGATCTTCAAGTAAACTATATCTCCTATTGTTAAGAGATTCATATGCATGAATTAGGATAGTAAAGGAATATGGATTGATCCTTGAGCTCGTAACTGATAGTTTTCTCTTCTCTTCTTTTCAAGCACAGTGATTTCAGCAATGAAGATGAAGAAGGAACAAAGCTGAAATGGAGATGTCTCAACCAAAGAAGAAACTCCCAAGGCAATGATGGGTTCACTCATACTCCTTTATTTTCTCTTTCATGCATGTGTACCTCTTATTTCAGTAGTTGTACTTTACTTTTCAGTTACATCCCACGGCTTGTGTGGGAACATTTGAAATTCCTTATGAATAAAACATTGAATTTTGAAATTGAGTTGTGTATTTCTTTTTGCATTTCAGCTTTTTTGTATGAATTGTATGATGAACTAAACAACTCAGTAATATAATTGAATGTCTTAATCATGAAGGAAAGAACATTAAAGAAACTTGTAACATCCAGTAATGAACTCTGATTTTTACAATCTATTTATGTTTGTTGTTCCAAAACTTAGCATTTCATCTATTCTAATTGGATGTCTTCATCAAGACAACACAACTATCCTTCGGGGCCTTGTGTTCTTTTGTTGAGGATAGTCATGAAATTGTAGACTATGTGATCTGTTACATTTTGTAATAGCAAACATAGCTACAGATTTCATGTAATCGTTAATTAATTCAATAGTAACAATATATCTAAAAGAAACTCCCCTAGCTTAGGTATACTTCACCAATGCTATCCATCATAATGAAGTTTTTGAGTTGCCCATTTTTCACAAGTGCAAAAATTGTCAACATTTATGGCGATCCTACGGGGAAAGCTTTCGCTAGCTTGTAGACCAGTTCCTTGCTTTTGTCCATTGGGCATGGAGTATAATCATGTAACCAAAATCTTCCTTTCTGAAGGTCCAACCCTTCCAAAACGAACTAAAACTGGGAAAGGATCTGGTAAAACATACCACATGTGTGAATGCACTTATTGAAATTGAAAAAATTGCAATGTGCAGAAGCTTCACTTATTGAAGGGAAATCCTACTCTAAATAGTCACTATAATATTTTCAATAATAGTGTTTGAGAAACATACCATTCACAAGAATGGGAAGTTCCTCTCCATTCAACCTTGAAAGATGAAAAGCATTGTGTTCTTTGCAAGCTGAAATCATGTAAGGACCACTCCAGATTGTATCAACTTTGTGTGTCTTCTTGGATTTACACGATCAACATCCCACTTTAACACAATATCTCCTTCATTGAAGACTCTGAAATTTGGATTTCTTATCAAAAGTCTTCTTCATTTGTTTCTGATTCTTTTCCATATTCACATGAGCTTGATCTCTTAGCTCTTGTAACTCCATTAATTCTACATAATGAACTTGCAATGGTTCATTCTCAAGCAGCTCCATTTGGTGCAGCAGATCTAATGTGGGTAACTCGACTGAAATAGGCATTCTTGCTTATTTTCCATAAACAATCTTGTATGGTGAATTTCCAACTGATCTTTTAGGAGTCACTCTATCATCCCAAAGTGTTGAATTCAACATTAGATGCCAAACTCTTTGATTATCCTTGAGTGTTCTTCTGATGATCCTTAAAATATTCTTGTTAGTACTTTCAGCTAAGTCGTTACCTTGTGGGTAATAATTAGATGAAGAACTTAGATAAATTCCATGGTTGAAACCCAATCTGTTACCTTTGCACCAAGAAATGCTAAAGCGTTATCTGATATGATAGTTGTTGAACACCAAATCTGCAAACTATACCTTCATAAAAGGATAGTATTGAGGTTTCATTAGCATCTTTCAAGGCTATTGCTTCAGTCCATCGTGTAAAATAATCTGTAGCATTCAAAATCCACTTGTGTCCTTGTGAAGAAGGTGGGTTTATCATGCCAATAAAGTCAAGACCCCACTACATAAAAGGTTGATCAACTGAAATAGGTTGTAGAGGCAGCGAAGCTAAATGTTCTTTCCAAACAAAGAAAGCACATTTCTTACACTTTCTAATCCATTCAAAATAGTCCTTGAATATGTTGGGCCAATAGTAACCAACTTTCATAATTTTTAAGGTTGTGGTACGTGTTGAAAAATGACCTCCTACAGGTCCTTCATGGAATTCTGATAATATTTTCTAAATTTTATCATAGTCAACACATCACAACAAGATTCCATTTATATCTCTTTTGAACAACACACTATCAATAAAGATATAAGGTACAACTTGTAATCTGAAATACCTTCATTTATTTTTGTCCATACCTTTTGGATAGGTGCCATGCTATAAATAGTTAACTAAATCAGTCATCCATCTTGATTCCTAGACTTCTTGAGCAAGTTCAGGTTGCTGATTTTCTGTTGAACCATGATTTCGATTCATCGATACAAATTTCAACATGTTTGTTTTGAATCATTTGGTTTTGGAGCTTGCCATTTTTCCATATCAAAATTTAGGTGCTCACATAAACCTTTACCTCAATTGTCTTAGCAACCTAGATATCAACATCATATTCCATAACTTTCATTATCCATTTTACTCTTTTCTCATTCAATTCTTTATTTAACAAGAAATCCTTCACACTTGGATGAGAAACAAGAACATGAATTTTATTGTTTGAAAGCATGTACTTGAAATTATTTATCCCTTGACTACTGAAAGTACTTTTTTTCAAGAAATGTGTACCTTATTTCGTAATCATGCAAGCTCTATCCAAAGAAAGCAATAGGCTACTCAATATTTTCATCATTAACGCCGAGTTAATATAGCTAAGATTGTTTCATCTCTGCAAGTGCATACATTGTAAAATCTTTATCAAAATTTGGATTTGCAAGAGTAGGAGCCTGAGAGATGGCTATTTTGATTGCTTCAAACCCTTCTCTCCCTTCGCTGGTCCAAGAGAAAGTTTTCTCTTTCTTTAACATAGTTGTTAATGGTTTAACCAATGCTGCAAAATCTAGAACAAATCTTCTGAAAAAGTTGATTTTTCCAAGAAAAATCTACAATGCCTTCTTATGATGAGGCAATGATAGCTGGGATATGGCTTTGATTTTGAAAGGATCAATTGCTAATCCTTTCTTAGAAACAATATGACCAAGTAGTTTACCTTGATGTACTGAAAAGATAGACTTTTTAGGATTCAAAGATATTCCAAACTACCTACATAACTGAAAATTCTACCTTAGATGCATTAGATGTTCATCAAAATCTTTTGAAAATATAGTAACATCATCTAAATAAACAAGGATGCATTTATTTAACAAGATACAAAAAATCCATGTCCATTGCACATTGAAATGTTGCACCAGCATTTGAAAGGCCAAAAGGCATTCTTTTGTAAGCATAAGTACCCCACTTGGTGGTAAAAGTTTTTGTACCTATCTTCTTCTGAACTAGAATTTGATTGTATCCACTGTAACCATCTAGAAGAGATAGTCTATCTGAACCAGAAACTATTCTTAAAATCTGATCCATATTTGGAAGTGGGTAATGATCTTTTAATGAAGCTTTATTAAGATCTCTGAAATCCACACATAATCTGATTTCTCCATTCTTCTTCTAATAAGAAAAAGATTTTCTACCCAACTTGAATGCTTAACTGAAAGATAATACCTAATTCAATCAACTTAGATAATTCTTTCCTCATTAGAGGCTCTATTTTAGGATTCACGGGCCTTTTTTTTTGCCTAATTGGTTAGAATTTGGTTGTAATTATAGTATGTTGTGCTAAAATGGGATCAAATCCTTTCAAGTCTTGGTATCTCCAAGTGAAAACATCTTTAAATTCTTTGCAAATATCAATAAATGAATGATTTTCAGCTAAGGAACATACCTTTCCAAGAAACAAATTTTCCTTCATCAACCGAGATCTCTCATAGTTATCAGCATGTGTTGATATCTTAGTTTTGTCTTTCTTAACTGATCATCAATGTTGAAGATGTCTTCTAATGTGACAAGACCTTGAGGTAGTTTATTTGTCTTTAGTTGAACAATCTGGTCACCATATAAGTGTTGTAATTTATCTTGATTTATTACAGAAAATTCAGCTTCTTATTGCAAAAAACTATAAATTTGATCATCATTTTCAAAAACCTACTTAGTTCAAATCATTATTAGGTATTGAAGGCCTGAAAATTAGCTTAATATGAGGCTGAATTTTTTTGTTCTCTATCTGTTCCAGCACTTCAAAATTAGCACCAACTGTTGCAAGTTTGTCTGCATGCTTATTTTCTGCTCTAGGAATAGACTGAATATTAATAGCCACAAAATCTTCCATTAAGTCTAAAACTCTATGTCTATAAGACTTCATTAATGGATTCTTACAAACATTAAAATTTCTTACTTGATTGATAACCAACTTAGAATCACCAAAAATCTATAACATGTAATACCTCTCTTTCTAGCCCAAAGTAAGCCATGAATTAATGCTTCATATTCAGCTACATTACAAGTGCATGAAAATTGGAGACTCAAAGCTGAGAAATACCTTTCATTTATGGGGGAAGTGAGCATCAAACCTGCTCCTTTTCCTTTCTTGTTCTTAGCTCCATCAAAATGAAGCTTCCAAATCCCTTTTGCTGCATTTTCTGTTTTGGACAACAAGGGAATTGGTTTGTTTTTTCATGCAAAGTACACCCCAAACCAATGTTCTTCAACCTCCTTAAACATGATCATGAGCATGTTCTTCATGTGTCTTTTCATCCATAAACATGTTAGAAACACCATCTAATGCTAAAATATGAGCTACATCATCAAAATTAAACTAGTCTAAGGTTGGATAATTAGCTAATGCATTGGAAGAGTGATGTTCAATGTGAAATCTGGCCAATGGTTCTAAATTGATAGTAACCTTGGTGCCATAATGTGTAGTGAAAATAAAAGGACCAATCTGAAGAGAGATAACCTCCTATCTTTGTTGTGAAATCTCTAGATAAACATAATGCAAAGTAAGGAGGTAAATCTACAATAGTGACATCTTGTAGAATAAAAACATTTGGGAAAGCATGCAATGTTACCTCTAAATTTTTGATTACACCAACTGTATTAGTTGTAGTTCCATCAAGTTGTAAGACACTCTTTTCTATAGGCTCATACATACCAAATTTTTCTAATTTCTTTTGGCATAACTATGCTACTTGCACCACTGTCCACCATACAATTATGAACAAGATGTTCCCAATAATCAGTGATAAATAAAATGGTGGTGGGTTCTTGATGTCATGAGCATTTAAGACTTTTTAAACCATCCATTTAACTTCTTTGATGTGGTCTTGTTCCATTATTCCAAGGACCATGTCTTCCTTCTAGACTTCCTTTTCTGCTATTTTAGAAGAAATCTGTAGCTTAGCTAGTTCATGAGAAAGTAAATCTTGTTGTCTTAGAATACTTAGAGCATCCCATATTGAGATGTTAACATTATGCTTTTTCATTACATCAAAAATGTTAAAAGAAGCAACAATTTTTGAGACAAATTCAACTACTTTAGCATAAAGCTTAGGAAAAACTAATTATGCTTCAGCTACCTTTGATATTTGAGGTATAAACAATCTTCTTGGGTCGGGTCATGTAGTTGTTTTTGTGGTTATTTATCAGCTAAAAATCTTGATATTTTTTTAGGAACATTCAAGATTGTTACCTGGTTTTGGGGTTGTGATGTTTTCTTATCGGTGACAATGGGCGAATACAGCTATTTTGTTGTTTCTGACTTTCAACAACTTTTCCTTGAGCACTAGTAGTGACTGTAATGAAATCATCCTCATTGAAATTAACTAAATTTTGTTCAGTCCTTTCGAACCTAGTATCTTCGTTGCCCACTCTTCATTTGAAGCATGAACAATGTCTCAGATTGAGGTTGTGCAACAAAACTAATGTTCAGAAAATAATTTGGGCAAATTGTAGCTAAATGAGGTTGATTACAAGGTTGACACCACTCTTTTGTAGCCATATTAACTAGGACTAAAGTGTTAGATGAACTAGGAGCCTTTGGGTCAAATTGCCTTTGCTGATAAGGCTTCCTATAATTTTGATTCTGTTGGTAAGGCTACCTATTTTGCTGATTGATTTGTTGATAAGGAGCCTGATAAGGTCTACTAGGTAATGCAAGCCTATTCTCAATTGAAGTCAGCTTGTTCCCCATAGTCTGCAAAGCTTTAAATACGTCATCTGATGGGGCTACAACAATAAGTTCTATAATTGTGATAGGCTGAGGAATAGGTGCTAAATCTACCAAAAAAGGCATTGAAGGCCTTGTGCTAATTTTCAGCTTGAATAAGACTATTTTCAGCTCGATGGTGATATCATAGGCTGTTGGGAGCGTCTCTCCTCCCATAGACTGAATCATAGTTGAAATATCACTGTTTAATGCCCTAAGATAATAAATAAAAGTGTGATTAGCTTGAGGCTTGACACTTGCTGGAATTATTTCCCAAGTTCTGGAAAAATGAATGTTGAAACTAGACATAAATTCATTGGGAGCTCTTTTAATGGTAGAAAATTGTTCTATAAGAGATAAATGATCTAAATTATCTTGAAATTGTTTCAAATTTATCACCTAAGTCATCCCAAGTTCTTATGCATCTAATCTCTAGATTTCTATACCATTGCAAGGCTTGTCCTTTAAGAGATGCAACTAAAAGTCTTAAAGCTACATCCTCATGAGTGATATTATGAACTACACATAAGGATGCGACATATTTAATGTGCTCTATAGGTGTAACCTGATTTTCACCAGTGAATGATGGTAAACTTTTCATGGCAGCATTAGGGATATCATGGTAAATTGGGATTACTAATGGGTTGCCATTAGTAAAGGTCACAAAATTCCTTGGTGGTTGAATAGCCATTTGAAAAATTGGGATATTAATAGAGAAATTGATACATGGTGAAGGAATATCAGGAGGAGGGTTATCAAAACTAGGTCTATTATAAGGTAAAGTATTACTAACTCTTCTCCTTCTAGCAAAATTCAAAGGTAAAGAAACAAAGTCGAAGAGAATTCCTCTTACCGATGATCTTGTAGTCACTTTAGGCATGGAACATGTTGCAATACTGGTCTAAAATCAGCTTTACGGAGTCGCAAAAAAAACTTTAAATATTTAGAATAAATTGTTATAACTTGCTCCCGAAAGTAACTTTTGATCTCTATATAAATCTATTGTAGATAGTCGTAACTTGCATGCAGATCTGATTCGTTCTCCCACCGGGCATGCCAAAAATTATTATCTCTCAAAAGTACACCATGTAGAGAGATGGCTACAGGTGTTCTAATCTTGCAAATTTTATCTCTCTCTTTCATAGATATAATGGAAACACCTCATGTCTGGGTATACCTATTTTGAGGTGAGTCTACGATATCAAGGCCGGTTCCTTATTGATGTATCCTAAACTGATTTATGGGGTTTAAGGGTAAAAGATGATTGTAAAAATGAATTAAAACTAAGGTGATACACCAAACTTGTATGAGGTATTTGACTGAGTACATGCACAATTGATATGGAATGAACTTCTAATGCATAGGCCAAAAAATTTCTGAAGATAATTAAGGGTAAACACTTTGATGTATTGAGGGATAGAATCACAACAATACTACTAAGTTACACATACACATTAATATCATGCGAGAAAACTGAATTTGCAACAGGGTAAGATGATTAATCAGGGAATTCAACATTCACAAGATTAATGGAAAATATACACAAGACTGCAAATAATTGGAAAGGTAGAAAATACTTCACATTCAAAGGGAAAAACTGGCAGCGAAAATTGCTTCAGCACTCCTGTATCTAAAAATTCGTCCCTTTGTGCTTTTCCAAAGCACACAATATATAGAAAATTTGATTTCCCCTTCCTAAAAATAGACTAAGGCTTGTACTCACCCATGCATCCTATTTTTATCCTTTATTTAATAATAAATAAAGGAATAAAATAAAACAAACTAGTACAAAGAGGCATTAATAGCCTTTGGTTACATCTCAGTCAACTAAAGTTGACTATTCTATTTTTAAGAAAAGAATGGGTGAATAATTTTTCCAATAATAAACCTTCCTTACTGGGCAAGTCTCTTTCCTTGTGCATGTAAATTTGTCTTCTTGTCTGTTTTGTCCTTTTGTAAAGGCACGTAAAATAAACTCCCGAGAGAACAAAATAATTACAGTACTTCAAATATTTGCAAAATAATTCATTCACACATCCACTTAATGGGGACCACCTCCAAGCTTAGGCTCTGATGTTAACATTCCTTGTCATCAATTGAGTTTGGCCACTCTTGTGGACTTAACAAATTATTGTGTTTTGAAATAAGATAAGGGGCACTTTGTTTTTAAACAACACCACAATACATTCGGCCACCTTTGGGGACTCAAGCATATTATAAGGTCTATCACCTTTGATTATTATACATGCCTTTTCTTGTCGGCTTTTGCATTATTCAAAGTTGGACCATACTTGATATGCAAATAATTTTTAATGACAAGGCTGGCCCCTTTGTAACGATGAGTCACCCCTTGGAAATTTTTCGTCGGAATTATTAACTCAGTTTGAGTTAGGTCTTTTGATGCACACCATCGATCTCTGCACTATTGGATTTCTGATCGTTGATGCATGAACTTGTAGTTAGGGTTTTTGACCCTACATTTAATGCGGTCGGTGACATCTTTAACCATGGTGGTTACATTGATTTTTCAGAGATTGATCTTTAACCTTCGATCTATGTACTTGTTCGAATGTTGATCGTCGATCACTAACTCTGGGTGAGTTAGGTTAAGTTGCGGTTGATGTGGGTGAGTTAAAAAAACTTGAACCCCATTCATTTTTTCCACTTTGCATCTTGTTCGTGGGTGAAGCCCCTGACAAAATTTTGTTGTTCCATAATTACTTTGATCATTGAAGCTTTGAACTTTGCAAAAATGGCCTTTTGAGTTGATTCTGTGCATTTCTCTAGCCTGTGAGGCTCATGTGGAGGAAAATCTACAAAATTTTTGATGTGTAGTTGACATCATCCTACCACCGAAGCTATGAAATCATTTTTTTGGTTCTTTGTGAAGGGTTTTGCAATTTGAGGGTGAGCCTGGTTCAGTTCTTACTTGCTAAGCATTCTCCTTTGCTCGTTTGACCTATGATTACTTGGAGACCTTTTTGAGTTGTTGCTCAATTTATAAGGTAAGCCTTCTAATTCTTCCTTTAAAATGGTTCGAATTCTATTTTATGCGGCTGGTTCACCATTATTGTTTCATATGTCACAGGTAAAATCTTCTTTGAAACCTCTATTATTTTCTCATAATAAAGGATTTCAGATTTGGATTTGGATTCATCGTTACGGTAATAGTATTTTTAGCTCAATACTTCTCCTTTCTTGTTGGTGAGTCTATTATTGACCTCTACCCGATATTTTCCGAGATCCGAAACTTCATCATTTTGAGTTTGTTATTGATCTATGTGGAGGGGCAATGTGTTTGACTTATTTCTTTGCTATAATCTCCCTATTTAGAGCTTTTCTTAGAATTCTTTTGGGCTATTTCTTATTGAGCATTTCAAGCTCTGGTTTCTATGTCTTTCTTGGAGATTTTACATCGATATATGATTCTTCATTGTGGGTTTCGATGGAGGAGTTTGTTGGTGTAGGTGTTTTTTATCACTTTATTTAATTATTTAGTGTTATTCCACCTCACCGGGTGAGTCATCTCACTTAGGTGGACCTAGATCTAGGTGTCATCTTAGTTATGACAGATTCTCTTATAGAATCTGTCATATGTGTAAGTGTGTCATAGGAGTTACATTCCCATTTGGGAAAGTAACTCCTCTTCTCCATTATGGAGGAATCTTCTCTTACATGGGAGTTACACATTTACTCCCCTATTTGTACTCCTCTTCTTTTTGGTCCATGGTAATCTAAGAGCATTCCATTCCACTCCATTTTTGAATCTTGAGCTCTCATGCATGCACATTGTCTCTCAAAAGTTTGCTTGCTTTATCTTGCAACTCCTTCTTGGTGAAGTGCAACTGGTTGATGCACGTGTATTCCTTCTAGACCCTCGTCTTCCACTCCTTCATGGTATCAGAGCTAGGGGACTGGAATCACGCTGCTCACCCTTGTTGATCCACTGTGTAGTTGCTTGTGCAAGGCTCACTTTCTGCATGTGCTTTACTTGCATATTTTTAGATTCTTGTGGTTATTTTTCAGTGGTTTGTTTTCTATGCTCCTTGCTTGCATTATAGGTTGAAGTGGCTCGGTGTTGCGCATCGCTCGTTGTTTGGTGACTTGGTTCATGGTTTTCACTTGGGTCTTGCCCATTCTTGCATTAAGCTATCGGCTCGAGGTTGCTTCTATGTGAAATTTTTTTGCATTGGCCATCCATATCTCCTTTGGCTCAACGTTTGGCTCAAAGCCTGTCTGCACTTCATCATCTGCGTATGCATTCAGCGTGGCTCACCTATGAAGGATACCACCACCCCTAACTCATTGAGAGACCTTCGCTTGGCCTTCTCCCCGTCTTGCACTCCTCTATGTATCGTATAGTGGTGAATCTGTGTTGAACGTGACTCATGGTTTCCTTGGGCTGTCCTCTCCCGGCTCAAGCCATTTTAAGATCCTGATTTGCTTCATTATGGGTCTGCGTGAGGACATTTGTGCTCTTGGCTCCTCGCAAACTCGGCACCACACATGTTCCCACATTTAATGTCACACCCCAACCCATCTGTTACTCTCTTCTTGATGGTTAGAGCTCTGTGGGTTTAGGTTCCTGGCACGTATCCTTGCATTCCAGCTTATATTCAACACGTGGCTTCATCTACAGTCACTGACCAACCAACCCTCCTTCCATGGGATTTATCTTTGTCAACCTGCTGCAGTTCATGGATTTCTTTGACCCAAACATGTGGTAACCTACATCAAATTTGACACTGCTCGTTCGGAAGTTGATGTGACTTTGTGTCATTCTCATGTGGAACTTGGTAATGGCCATCTCAGCCTAATTCAATCCACACAATCCTTTTATGTTTTAAGGTAAAAAGAAAAACACGTACACCAACACCCCCTCATCAGGCTTATTGTTGGGACCCATTTCTTGTGTGTTTTGCTTGACTTACCTAGCCCCATCCTAGTATCGATGAAGGGGGTGTTGGTGTAGGTGTTTTTTTATCACTTTATTTAATTATTTAGTGTTATTCCACCTCACCGGGTGAGTCATCTCACTTAGGTGGACATGGATCTAGGTGTCATCTTAGTTATGATAGATTCTCTTACAGAATCTATCATATGTGTAAGTGTGTCATAGGAGTTACTGTTATCCAAAATTCACCCCTCAAGGTAATTTTGATAACATGCATCAAATTATTTAGTCCCAAGCAATTATATTGATTCAAGGCAAAAAATCATGTTTCTGGGGTCCCCTCGGCTTCTTTCTAACTCTCCTATCCAAGAAGAAAACCCAACAAGTTTTAAAAATGTGAAAAAATTGCAAAAGCCAAGCTTAGTGCCAAAATACAGAGAAAATTGGCTAAGTCTTGTCCTAGGCGGTCCTTGGGACAATTGGGACGCCGACCACGAATCGGCTGAAAATCCGCCAGGTGGTCTGTGTAGCATTTGGGACAGTTGGGACGTCGGGACGCCGAAAAGGTGAACCGGCCGAAAAGTGGAAAAAATCGACTAAGTGTTGTTTTCGCGCAGTTTGGGACAGCCGGGCCAAAGGTACGTGTGGGACGCGAACCGGCCGAAAAGCCGAAGGACAGTTTGGGACATCCGGGCCAAAGGTACGCACGGGACACGAGGGACGCAAAAATCCGAACCGGCCGAGAGAAAAAATTGTCAAGTTTGGGACATCTGGGACAAAAGTACGCGGAGGACGCGAACCGGCCGATTCGGCCGAAACATGAGACTTTCGTCCAAGGCAGTTTGGGACATCCGGGCCAAAGGTACGCGTGGGACGCGAAAAGCCGAAGCGGCCGAAGGCAAAGAAGAAAAGTCAACGTTTGACCCGTGAAACTTCAAACGGCCATAACTTTTGACTCCGAGCTCCGATTTTCACAAAATTGGACTTTCTAGAACGAGCACGACGTCCTCTACACCACAAAAATTGGATTTATTATTTTTAATGAGGGTAGATATATTTAAATAAAAGAAACATATTCGGCTCTAGTCAGTTAATGCTCATTCCCGTCAAATGACAAAAAACGCCTGCCAGACCCAAAATAGCTGCCTGCACTCAGAAGGCCATAACTTTTGCATTTCTCAACGAAATCACACAAAATTGGTACCTTGTTGGAATCGTGGCTCTGAGCCCAATGCACAAAAATCAAGAAATTCTAGATTTGATGAGAGATCAATGGATATTTTTTATAAAACGTGGCCGAGTTCATAACAGTGTTTCATTTGGTGGTTGGGAGTGCAATTAAGAGGCATGGTCATCATTCTTTCTCTGCTGCAGCACCTGGGACAATATGGGGAGCCTTTTTCAAGTAATATATAATCATTTTACTCCATTTAATGCCTCTTACAAGTGGTTGAAGGACAAATTTCGGGATTTCCATTTTCCCTTCTCTTTCCCTTCTCATTTTTCTATAAATTGGAGTGTTGGGCTCATTGTAAAAAGGGAGGAGAGTTTTCAGATAGCAAAGCTCACAAAATTTCTTTGTGAAACCAATGTGCTGCAGGCCTTTGTAGTGGACTCCTTGCATGGTGAACTAGGCCCTTATCCTATAATAGATTGAATTATGCATATCATGAAGCAATAAAATATCAGTTTGTGGATATATCTTCCCTTCTGTGTTTTCTTGCATTCTTCTTGCCCCTTTAATCTTTCTACAAGAATATTGTGTCTATTATTGTGTTCTTGCAGGGATCCATTATCATTGTGTATGCTTGGAATATCGTTGTGAATGCATTTTGCTAGATTGTGGAGAACTGTCATCACCTCTTTTAGTGTGCACTTTGCCTCTGGTATTTCACGCATTTAGAGACTACTCTCACACCCTCCTTTTCTGGTGTATCACCGCTTTAGTGTAGGCTTTCATTTTATGCATTCTCTCTCCTGGTCCCTTGGAAATTTAGATTAGAATAGTTAGTTTCCCCTGCATTAGAGTAGATTGTGGCAGGTAGTTTAGGAGCAAGAACCAACTTTCTCTGGAGGTCTATCTCAAGTAGCAAGTCCCACAACTTGGAGATAGTACCCATGTTATCCAATCACACCGTGAGTTCAAGTATATGCACTTGTATAAACATAGGGGTGTTGTGATTCGGTGATAACAGCTTACATTCCCATTTGGGAAAGTAACTCCTCTTCTCCATTATGGAGGAATCTTCTCTTACATGGGAGTTACACATTTACTCCCCTACTTGTACTCTTATTTTTTGTCCATGGTAATATAAGAGCATTCCATTCCACTCCATTTTTGAATCTTGATCTCTCATGTATGCACATTGTCTCTCAAAATTTTGCTTGCTTTTTCTTAACTCCTTCTTGGTGAAGTGCAACTGGTTGATGCACGTGTATTCCTTCCAAACTCTCGTCTTCCACTCCTTCAAAGTTTTCATCATGCATATTATTATATTGTGGGTTTTCTTCTTTGAACTTGATTTGAGAGCCATTTGTGTGCAATATTTACTTTGTATTCTCCTTGATTGATACCATTTTCCGAATCATACTTAACTTCCTAAGTTCTCCTTCATTGAGGATTTGGGTCTAAGGTGTTTGTCACTTTTACTCTTTTGAGTAACTGAGAACCTTGATATTCATATTCCTGGATCTTGTGGAGATACTAGGTCTGCACTAATATTTCTTAATTTATGTGATCACAATATTTCCTAACTGTATTTCTAGAAATCTTTATTTCTTAAACTTAATAGTTGAAAATAATTTGTGTGCACATTTCTTTTGTACCTCACTAGTTGTATCTTTGCAAGCTGAAACTTTACTTTCCTTCATGAATTACTACAATAACAAAGCTCATTTGCATTTTAATTTCACTTCCAAGGATTTGAAGAATATGTACCTTGTTATTTTGCTTCTACTCATGTTCTTTGGAAACGTAATGGTCATTCTAAGTATTTATATAAGAATGCATTTCCTTTTATTTAACATGGAGAATATGAACATTTGTTGACTCTTATTACTATAAAATTAAAACTTTATTTCCTGAGATTGTTGCTTTACTTTGTTTTGTGGCTTAGGTTGTCCTATATTTTTCTACCTTTCATGACTATGATGAGTCATTGATGTAGATGAATCTGTTCAAGTATTGAGCTTCTCCCAAAACTGTACTTTGTATTTGAGTTCTTTATGGCTTCCATTGTTATAATTCATTATTCAAGATCAATTTGATTCGTTGAAATTTCAGTGGCACTACTATGAGAATGTTTTCTTTAATCCTCTTTCAATCTGAGATCACTTAAAAACTTAAATTCCTTCTACTTATGTATTGAGAAATTGAAGTATACCGCTGTTCTTATTGTGATCACCATTCTTAGTTTGGTGTATTCCAATTTTTTAGATACCCAAGTGTATTTTCCTTTCCCATTGGGCCGTAACTGAAAGATTATTTGTGCTGAAAAGCTTTGACTCAGATTTATATTATGTGATTGCATATTTTATTCAGCGACTCTCCAAGATATCAGTGAAGAGTATTAACTTCTTGTCCTCATGTGCAACACTATTTCTTTGGTTTGTACTTGTGCACTTATCAATCTGTTTAGAAAATATGAAATCCATAGGATTTTATATTATCATCTCTCGATTGATCTCTTTCTGTCATAATTTTGAAGTTGATGTTCTACATTTATTTATGTGATTTTGATACTCCATTGTTATTTACTCATTCATTGGTGTGTTGAACTGGGAAACATTTTCTTGAGTTGAATTCATGAAGACATGTAACTTGGAAAGGACACATTATTTTCTAGAAATTTCTTTACATAGATTCTTGCATACTTTGAACATTGATGTTTTGTTGAGATGTTGTAGTTCCATTTATTTTATGCTTAAATACTGTATTTGAGATTTATTAAAGCTTTAGATATGTATGTTGGAAAATTCATAAATGTCCATTTTGCATGGCGAAGTCCTGTCAATTTTTTTTTTCTTTTTTCAGATTTCCTTATCCATTGTCTTTCACCGCATTTTTATCTCATTTCGGTTAACTTCAGCTTCTTGAAATATAATTCTTCTTCTTTAGTTGCAATCTGAAACACATACTTCTATTTTTCAGTCTCTTTTTGTCTGTAACTTCTTCTATTTGTATGACAGTTATTGAAACTTGAGTTGTATTCTTCCTTCATTCCAGCATGTACTTAATGACTTAACTGCTTTATGCCATAGGATAGAAGTCATTGAACTCTATAATATTTGTTGAAAGAATTTATTTATTTCTTCTTGGCTGCAACCTGTACCTACACACTTAAGAAAATAGTTAGAAAATATTTAGGCTTTTTGGCCTCTCTTATGTCCATGGTTTTTCTTTTCTTCTCCCTCCTTCTTTCTGAGTGAGTAAAACATATATGTAGTTTGATCTTCAAGTAAACTATATCTCCTGTTGTTAAGATATTCATATGCACAAATTAGGATAGTAAAGGAATATGGATTGATCCCTGAGCTCATAACTGATAGTTTTCTCTTCTCTTCTTTTCAGGCACAATGATTTCAACAATGAAGATGAAGAAGGAACAAAGCTGGAAATGGAGATGTCTCAACCAAAGAAGAAACCCCCAAGGCAATGATGGGTTCACTCATACTCCTTTATTTTCTCTTTCATGCATGTGTACCTCTTATTTTAGTAGCTGTACTTTACTTTTTAGTTACATCCCATGGCTTGTGTGGGAACATTTGAAATTCCTTATGAATAAAACATTGAATTTTGAAATTGAGTTGTATATTTCTTTCTACATTTCAGCTTTCTGTATGAATTGTATGATGAACTAAACAAATCAATAATATAATTTAATGTCTTAATCATGAAGGAAAGAACATTAAAGAAAACATGTAACATCCAGTAATGAACTTTGATTTTTGCAATCTGTATTTATGTTTTCTGTTCCAAAACTTAGCATTTCACCTATTTTGCAATTGGATGTCTTCATCAAGACAAAATAGCTGTCCTTCGAGGGCTTGTGTTATTTTGTTTGAAGATAGTCATGGAATTGCAGACTATGTGATTTGTTACGTTTTGTAATAGTAAACATAGCTGCATATTTCATGTAATTGTTAATTAATTCAAGAGTAACAATATATCTGAAAGAAACTCTCCTAGCTTAGGTATACTTCACGAATGCTATCCATCATAACAAAGTTTTCAATTTTCCCATTTTTCACCAAAGGTAAAAATTGTCAACAATTTCGTTACTTGATTGATGATATTTAGATAGATAGATATCTATATATATATATATATATATATATAGATATAGATATATATATATATATAGATATATCTATCTATCTATCTATCTATCTATCTATCTATCTATCTATCTATCTATCTATCTATCTATATATGACCTTGGAGATTATTGTATAATTATTTTGGATGATTTGATGTTGACATAAGGCCAAAGGATGTATTTATGTTTTGAAGGTAAACATGTCACAACAAATATCGGGGATTGGAAACCAACCACATTGAAATCCTAAATGAATTCAACAAGGGTCACTATGACAACGTGTATTTGTTATGTGTGTGTGTTTGAATTGAAGTTAGGGGTCCCCATAGGAGGGAATCACATTCGAATGTGACCAAGGGGTTATGTGTTTTCTTTTACTTAGTTCCTTTTTTAAATTTAGTATGTGGATTTTAGTGATGTATTTTTCCTTTTATTATTTAGTTTATTTGTGTCTAGATTAGTGAGTAATCACGTTGTTAAATAAATTAAAATGGGTCAAAAGAATTCATTTATTAGAGATGATTTCTCTTGGATTATGTGTTGTAAGTAATGTGTAAGTAATTTTGAGTGTGAAACACTCCACCTTCTTTTGAAATTCGGATCTATCCTTAGGGGCTGATTTTGGAGGCTTGTGGGACAAGTTAAACTTGTCTCACACCTCTTAAATTGATACACCAACCCTACCTATGAGTTGGGGAGTCAAAACTAGGCTTTATTATGTATTTTGGGAAGGCAAGTTATAAGTTTTTACTACACCTTCTTGCATGAAATTAATTTTTTTCCTTGGAGTGTGGACTTGGATTATGTGTGTAAGTAAAATGTCATTCATTCACCCACCTTTTTAATTTTTCTTTGGAGTTTTAAGTTGAATTGTGAGGTGGAGTGGAGGATGAGTGATGTGGCATCCTACATGGAGCCACCTCATCCTCCTCCCTCCCTTTTCTATTTATTCGAATTCTTTTACTGTTTTGGGGGTTATTGGAGGGGGTTACTTCATTTGGTGACTTAATTTTTGGTTACTTATTTTGGTTTTGAGCTCTTGTAATTTGGAAGAGAGTTAGAGGATTTTTGAATGCTTGTGGATTGCTTGAGCTTTTGACTGTTTTGGATTGGAAAAAGCTTGCTGTTGAAACTTTAGAGAAAACTCTACCATGGAGAGGTAGGATCTTGGATATTTATACTTTATTATCCTTTTTTATGCATATGTGAATGCTTGAATATTTTGGTATGTTGTTGGCTAGTTGGGTAGATGGCCTAGGTATGGTGTAGGATAAAACTATGGGGATATCTTGTGGGGAGGTATAAGTGTTATTGTGGAGGGTGTTTGGGATTGGGTTACACCTTGTAAAAGAAATATCTTGCATTTATTTACTTGTCATGGGGTGCCATAATAGTGTGGGGAGACATAAGAGAATGGGAGGTATAAGGGGTACTTCGGGAGGCATAAGGGAAAGTAGGGGTTTTGAAATTATATATATATATATTGGCGGGTTTATCTTAAGGTGGAAATCCATTTTCCCTTTGGGAGGTAAATGCGATTCCCCCATAGGTCTTGCTCCTTTGACTTGTGCATGATGAAGCAAGAGTATTGGTTACTATTCTTCATGTGGTTGTAAACTGCAGTATGTATGTGGACTGTGTTCTATTTGTGTAAACTATTTTTGTGTTGTGGAAGACAATTTGTTGCCATGAGTTCAAATTATTTTTTTATTGCTTTGTGGTTGGGGCTTGGGGGCCAATGAGGAGGACGACTTCTCCTCTTCATTGGAATTCTTGGTTAGGTGGAGAGCATTGCCTCTCCTCCTTTTTGTTGTGATCAAAAGATATATGGTGGATCTTCTTGTTGTTGTTCTGGTTGAGGATGAAGACAAATTTTGCATTTTCTCATTGGGTTCCTTATTGTGAAATTTCACACTTCAAGTGAATGGCATTGTAACATTATTTGTGGTGGAAAGTTTCTCTGTTTTGGAAATGGAACCTACATTTGAATGTGAGAGATGTATATTCTGTAAGTTGTATTTGATGAATGAAAAAGGAAGTTGTAAAAGAATTATTGGAGTTCAATAGAAGTTGTTTTAATTACCACAAATGGTATGGTTTTGGTATGTGTTTGAAATATATTGTGAAATATTTGTTTGAAAAAAAAAAAAAAGTATGAAGAAATATTACATTCTCCGTTACATTTGAAATGCATATTTTTAAAGTAGAACTATATTTTGGGTTTTCATGTATGGATTGAAGTAAAGCTAAGCATTATAAAATTGGAATGGAATAAACTTAAATATCTAAAGTATGATAACGAAAAGTAGATCAATTTAGGCTTAAGTATGTTTTTCCATTTGGATTCTTTATAAAGCCTACAAATAATTATTGGAAAATATACAGTACTCTACAAATTGAAAAAGAATTGAAACCTTGGAATGAACTAAGGATGAATAAAGCACATCATAAAACAACTGCATTGCCCTAGTAATTTATTCAGAACTCCAGTAATTGGGAAAGAGGCATAATAATGCCATTTCATAGAAAAGAAAATAAATTCGTATTGAAATCTCAACAGTAATCAATTAATCCTTGGGATCCATTTGAAATATTTCAAGTATGTTTCTCCACACCTATTTAGTGTGTTGAAGGAGAAAGAATAGCGAATTAAACCAATTCTAGCAGTTGAAAAAGTTCAGTTCATATTTTTATGGGAGGAAAAACATTTTCTTAAAATTCACTCATCTAGTTTGATGAAAATAAATTTTGATGTTTCCCATGCAAAGTGGAGTTCCAGCCCTTTCCAAAAAGTCCTCATTTTCCCAAATTTGAGCTTCTAGTTGAAAGTTATGGCCTTCTAAATTTTTTTACTTCGGTTGGTTTCAAAATAAACTAATTGTAAAAGAAAAAGGAATTTTTGCAAATTGAATCAGTGGACCCAAAAATTACTTAGGGTACTTTTTGCAAGAATACAAAAATTCACAAGTTCCTGTATGGCCCCGCAGCCTTACATCCATCACTTTTGAAAAAAAAAAAAAACTTCCACGGGTTCACAGGCCCGCACCTTAAAACTCTACCTTTTTGAAAAAGGAAAAAAATCTTAAGTCTCCTTGCCCCCACCTTTGGAAAAATTTTCTTCCCCAAGCCCGCAGGCCTACCTTTGGGAAAAATTTCCTCCCCAGGTCCACCAACCTGTAACTTAAGAAATATGAAGAGTTAGGAGGACTTCTTTATATCATTGGAAAGGGGAAGAAATTTTCTATCTAATGGAAATGTTTTCAAGAAACCTTAAATGTGTTAAATATGTGAAAAATCAGGTTGAAGTGCAAAGATGAGTCTGAGAGTGGGTAAGTGGGAAATTACCCATTTTTAATTTAAATGTGTAACTCTAGAGCATGGGTTGACCTTTTTAAAGGGCCACGCTAGGGATTAGAGAATGTTTTTTTCTAACCCATGTAAATAGGACCTTGGTTATTGTTTAGACCTAGTCAAATTAAATACCTTGGGCATTTAATTGTTTTGGCCCCTTGACCCTCTAAAATTAATTAAGGAACATTTAAATATAGTGTTAATTTAATTATTTATTAAATTAACACCTAAGAGAAATTTAACTATATTGGATTAATTACACTCATTAATTTTGTGATGTGGATTTAATATTTTTATACTTTGGGAAAATTTTATTTATTAATTATAATTGACTTTGAATCTTTGTTGTGACAACTGTTGCTTAAAGCCTGGTAGTGGTCATGCTTTTCAAAAAATAAAATAAATTATTCCATAATTTTTCTATCTAAACCTAGGTTGTTCTTGGGTCTCGAGTGGTCATTTTAGTGGGTGTTACATTGTACCTTAGAAGTATTGATATGATTGCAACCATAAAGATAATGGAGGAGAATATTGGTTCTCTAATTACCTAATTGTTCACAGTGGTAATAACCACCTCCCAAAACAAAAGTGTTAAAAGACATAGAATGAAACTAATAGAGAGGTTTTTTTAACTCCAACATTTTACACACACGAATACCATAGTAAAAATACTGGAATATTTTTTTGACTTACATTTTAGTTCACATGACACTATATGGATCACTTATGGAAATGCACAACACATGATCTAATTTCATGAAAACTAACCCACATATGCAACATGAAAACATGTGATGCACATCAAGGCTATTTTTTTAATGACAAGACAAAACATTACGATTCAAATAAACTACGAATCTTGTATGGGAACCATCCATGACAACCCTTTCTGATTTAAATATTTATTACATTACTATTTCGTTATTGACCTTGTTTTCCTGAAATCACTTATCAATTATTTTATAACTATACTCCATTATCTTTACCTTATTTAACATTTCACTTGTAGTAATCCCATCTAATTTTTCTTATTTCCCTCATCACACCGTAATGTTGTAACTTGGTTGTGGGTATGAACATATGTATATACATGATCCTTTTAGAGTTTCTTCCAAGGATTCATTTTCTAAGTTGCATGTTTGAATGGATTTTCCATTTATCTTAGTTGTAAAAAGGAAGGTTTTCATGTTGAAAAATAAGTTTATTTATTTAAGAGTAGGTAGATTACACGTTCTTTTCGGATAAACATTTAAGTTCTAAGGTCATTCTGTTTTGTTTTACATTATGAAAACTAACCATGTATCTCACCTACTTCAATTAATTACTTATTCATGAAGTTACTAATGAATATGATTTCACACTCCACCATATTTGGATTCCTAAAAATTAAGTATTAGATGTGTGTGACGAGGAGGCATTAAAATATAAATTGTACACAACTTACTTTGGTCACAACTAGAGCGATTGAACACTGATATCTACAACAATCATAATGTAACTCTAGGTACATTTGATACTTATTATCAAGATGGAACTCTTGTTTGAGTGGGGTTTAAGGGGACTCACACTCAATATTCTCATTTTGGTTAACTAAAATATTAGATCCACTCGAATCATTTTCATTCATCTTAAAATGGTTTCATTTAATTTGATTTAATTACCTTTTTTAAAATTTGTAGACTAACCCATTTATTAATCGGGACATTGGTATACTCATGAGAATACTAGTCCTTACCATAGGGGTTCGTGTTAAGAACATGATCACATGATTTCAGCCCATATATTCAATGCAAAATAGGACAAGGGGGATAACAAGAGGGAGTATTTATTCATTTAAAAGGTTAAAATTCACATTAAAGTTTACACGAAGAGGACTCTGTTCTCACCACAAGATGGTATGAACATGTTATAAGAACGATATAAATTTCATCCTTCCCCAAATGCACCGTCTTATAATTACATGTCACAAAACATATAATAAATGAAAATGTTGTTAAGTTTCACAAAGAACTCTTATTATTGCATCATAGAAGCCAAATGATAATATAAATTGGGTATCAAATTCATTATGATCCCAACTCATACAGGTGACTTCCAAGGTTAGTTAGTGATCTTCACCACCTACACCCTTCACTTTACATTTGTGCCCGACCAAGAGGATCTTACATTATGTTTGGGGTTTGGTTACCCATAAATTAATACCTTAAGGAAAACACATTCTCCTTACTACACACACGATTTCCAAACCTAGGAGGGGAACCACATACTCTAAATAATGTTTGACCACATCATTCTTATTCCTTGAGTTCACAACAATGCCACTAAACATATAGGTTATGATGAAAAAACTCAAACTAGAGATTTCATTTACTTAAGCTAGGAGGTGTCATCAAGTGTGAATAGTTTAGTTCCTCCTAAGATTTTAATTTTCTATGTTAGAAGGATAACATAGGAAGAATTGTTATGTATGAATTTTATACTAGAGTTGACTATTTTGTTAGATTTATTTTTTACATTTTTAAAGTAAGAAACACAACATCATTTATTTATTCATCAATTACACAATTAATTTCACTATAGGCTATTAATTCTAATTTCATTTAACACGATATCCAACTTTTATAATACTAAACTTTGAATCGAATAACACCCATATTTAAATGAAATATTCCCTTAAACACTAACATGTTAAAAAAGTTACAAAACATAACTAATACACTCTTAAATACTCCACAAAATGTGAACAATCCTCTACCATTTCACCTAACATATATATCCAACCCCTTTACCATATGCAAATTTGAATCAAAAGAACACCTATAATAAAATGCACAATTCCCAAAGCACCCTAAAACTAGCATCTCATACATATTACAAAATTAAGTAACAAGTATTTACTTGTAACATAGTAATGCATTTATCTATAATTTTCATTAACATACATAAATTAAAATAATACACAATGAGTTACATCCAAGGCGTTTCACCATCCTACTTGCATCTCGCAAAATAATTTGAGCATGAAATCAGTGTAAATCAATTACATGGCATCCACATAGATATAACATAATTAACATTTTTAGTTTCCCATTTACATAACAACAATAATTTTCATTCAAAAGTGGAGGGTTAGAGACACATATTTATTTCATTTCATTTCACTTCTTTTCCTAACCAAGGAGATAAAAAGAAATAGGGAGAGAGAACCACTATTTTGGCAAAAGTTCAATTACACACAACAAGTCACATGATATAGTTTCAACCAATTAGTTACAAGCGTCAATTAGTTTCCACGGGGTTTGGTAACCCAACGGGGTGCTACAAATCTCTTTCTTTATGTTTTCTGTCTAGTTACAAAACATTCAATTTAGGCTCGGAGTTAAGAAACTACTTGTCAAACATTGTATTCATTGAGTAAACACACAATGGGTAATTTTCTATGTATCTCATTATGCACAAAAATTCACAAGAATTGACGGAATTCAGAATTGGAAAATGATTTACGATTGGCGGCTAGTTTTCGAGGCCATAGTTGTAAATGATCTAAAGTTAGCTCGAGGGCTCAGAAAACCATGTCCAAAAATGACGTTTGATGGATGAGTGCATAAAGATAAATTTCCTATGGTGAATTCAATAGAGTCGACATGAGTGATAACTAGTTAACGGTTTTCAAACACCGACGGGTTTTCTTGAGCCATTGATTGTAATTGGTCCAGTTTTACCTAGTCAAACTATGAATGGAGGCCTACAATATTCCTTTGCTAAACTATCAAGAAGAGTGTTTTCCCTAAACTGAAGGTTCCGGTAAATTGTCTAGTAAAAATACTAAATATTTGTGAGGGAAGATAAGCATTTTGTTTTCTAGGGTTTAAATGGCAAGAGCGATACGAAACCCAACTTTTCAATTTTAACCACTTCGTAACAATGAAAATCGAGTAACAGGGGCTCCTAGACAAGCGATAAGGAGAGTATAAACGGTTGTTTGGAGTCAAACTTAAATCTTGAGGCAACTATCCTCATAATGAGGAACATAAATGACACTTTCCTTCCCCTTTTTGGGATTTATAAGGTTAATTTATAGGTCTACGAATATAATGATTTACCAACTTTTACAATTGAATAGTTAGTGGGTTTACGAGGAACATAATCAACTTGTCAATAAAATGGTGTCATAAATATATAATAAGTTTACAAAGTTTTCCAAATCATGTCTGAAGGAGGGTTTAATTTTATGCTTGACTACCAAGTGTTATTCAAGTTACATAAGTACTAGATGACATTTTACTATTTTTCCAAAACAATTTTATATAAAATATTCAAATGTATGATAAACCAAAGGCTTTTGAATTTATTACTCTGTAAATGGAAAACTAAACTATGAGAATTATGAAGTACAAGTTGAGATTAAGCATGCATATGGATTGAAGCTAGTCAAAATTGTGGGATTTGGTTATGCATCTTTAGTGGGCATTTTGTCGGGTAGTTTGCAGGTAACCACAATTCCACCAATTTGTATTTTCTCCAATGCTTCAATAATTTTTCTACAAAATGATTTGAGTATTATCCACATGTCTAGAATCATGAGGTTACAAAAGCTAGCTCAAAACTCATGAAGTTACATTTCCTTGATTATGGGCATGTATATACATGAGAATCCACACCATTACTTCCACTTCTATTGCTCATGCGAAGCGAAATTCCATGTTAGCCATGACACTTGCAATTACAACATCTGATAAAAAAACCATTTTCATTATGATGGGATGGATGTCCATTTCTGTTCTAAATCCTCTATTTTGGCACAGTAGAGGATTCTTGCAAATGGCTGTGAAGCCTTAATTTGCATTTTCTTATCCTTTTCAAAAATCCCATTTTGTACATATCTTTCTCTTATTGCCATCCATGAGATCACATTTCAGGCATTTAGTCAAACAGTCCACATGCGATTCTGAAGTGCTCTAGTAGGTAAGTGGATTGTAGTCAAATAGATAGAATGATTGATGGATGTTTGTACCCTAACTCTAGTGCTCACATTATGGCATAGGATGGGAGTGCATAGATAGAGTAAACCGATCATATTGGAGACTTTTTTATTGCACGGGTGAAACAGTGTGACCATCTCATGAGGAAACCAAAGAATTATCTCATGAGAAGTTATCTCATTCTTTCATTTGTTTAAACACTACCAGCTTTACTGACCTTCCAAATACTAATAAATTTTCACATTGAATTGGGTCTCATCTAGGTAACATCGTTGGATCTCCAATAAAAGGATTGTATTAAAATGCAAGAAATATAACAGTTTGGAATGATGTTGGAGATACGTTTCCCCAATTACTCATGCAATGATTTGACAAGAAGACTTGACCAAGTTGGAGTGAATGTGGGTGAGGGCACCCATGCTTTCCAACTGGCACACTCAACCTTCCGACATATCCCCACACACGCCACACCTTCTCTTTCACAGAGTCTCTTCCTCCAACTACCATGGACCACACACTTAGTTTTTATTATTTATTTATTTTATTGTTTGATATGGAAACTACATTTCCCTCCCCTTATAAGAGAATCTTCCTTGATTCAACATAATGTTGAAGTTTGAAGAACATATAAGCAAGAAAGAAAGTAAATAATGACACATGTTTCTTAACAAAACAACTATTTGTTCTGACATGACCTCAAGTGAGTAAACTAAATTTTGCAATATCTTAAATTTAAATGTTCTATGAAGATTGGCAGTTCTCTTTTACTTTATTACTTAGTCTTTTCCTTTAAAATATTTATTAATCGCAACTATTAGTATTTCATTGTTTAAGATTTTTGATTTTTTTATGTTTGTGGGTTCCCAACAGAAATGACATAACGATACCACATTAGGGTCACACATAACACTAATGGTTAACAAGACATCATGATATGTACCTTGATGGCTATTTCACATCACTAAAACTCAACCAAACCATGGAAAGAATATGCATATCCCTCAAAACACAGAACTTATCACACATGCTTCTAACAAAAAGGTACTCGTAACATAAGCAGACTCAAACAACATGGAATTCACAACATGTACACATATAGGGGTTTTGTGTAATTTAAAACCATAATCTTTGTAGCTATATAGGATAAAGATGGAAACACCATCATACCAAAAATGAGGAGGATAAATCCTCAACATCACAAAACACATCCAGAGACTCACAAGAGTACACATAAGTCATAACACAAACACCATACACCTCCCAAAACATCGCATAACAACTCCATATACCTCCCAAAACATCACCAACAACTATATATGCCTCCCAAAGCATCCCAAACATAAAAATAAAAATCCAAGTGCACTAATCACACACACCCAAGTCTCTTATGTCTCCCTCAAGTCTCTTATGCCTCCTCGAGCATCTTATATTTCCCTCAAAGAGGTAGGTCACCCTATGTCCCTAGGTAGATATACTCTGAAAAACCCCTAACCCAAGTGACATAATAACTCATGGTTCAACAACCCACTAGTTATACTAACTCCTTGGGGTGTACCCCATGACCCTATTCAACACATTACGACATTAGAACCAACATAACAATCCATTTCAAATGCTAAGTTGAAAAAATCCAAATCCTTGGGCTACGCTACAAAACCTTTAAACATGAAAAGTAATTTTAAATCTAAGTAAAGAAAATGGCCAAATAACCATAGAGCACAAAATTTACATGTTAGTGCAACAACCAAATAAAATTCCCAAAATATAAGAACACATCAATCAAGAAAACTATTGGTTCTAGAAAGAAAAAGGAAAATGTTCAATTTACAAATAAAATACGTATAGAGAAATAACACATCACAATAATTATGTGGCCTTATACATCCACCAAAGGGGTAATAAAATATTTTCTCACTTAAACATCAAGACTCAACTCGTAAAATAAAATATCAAATAATACAACTGTCATCATATCTGTCTAAATCATCCCTCCATACTCTAAGGAGGCTCAACATAGTCAAAATCACATAGGGTTATTCGATGGAAAACCCAATAGGAGACAATAGGGGATGCTAGTTTGCATAAGTTGAGCTTAAGGTGGTGTGCATCCATAATATACTGAACAAACTCAAAGTATACTAAACAGATAGAAGTGGGTTTTTAGTCTTAATAAGACTCCATTTCCTCAATCGTACTCAGCTCAAGATTATGAAAAATTTGTCCACTCCTCCTCTCTCCACACATACACTCTTAATGATTGGTCCCTTTAGGGTCATCAAGTGTGAGGTTCAAAACATAACACATAACTACATTTGTTGGTGTCGAATCACAGCACCCCTGGGACTCTGCAACTCGATGGGTTGAGAATCTCAGTGCGATTGCACAACATGGAGCTTTTCCCAAGTGTGGGACCTTGCGAAATCGGAAAAGCTCTCCGGATGAAGGCCGGCTCCTATTCCTCTGTTCAGATGCACCAATAAAATGCAGAGAGTCTACTAAAACCTAATCTAACTACCAAGGAGACAGGGAGAGAAAAATGCATAAAAACAAACCTAAGCTAAGGAGGTGATGCACCGAGGAATGAAGAACATACGTTTTGCCAATTAAACACAGACCACAGAAATGCAATGCAAAATCATGCACAGATAAACATATTCACAGTGAAAGATCAGGAGGATGCAAAATGAAACACATAGAGGGTTGAGAAACATCCACAGTCATGCATTTATTTGCTCTGAAGGTTGATACAATACACTGCAAAAAATGCCCAGAGGCAAAGGTGCATTACAGTTTTAGATGGGAGGTTTGAGCTCCACAACTCTACCTGCCAAAGAGAAGAAGGGAGGGGCCAAAACAAGAATGTCCAACCTTTAGAAAGAAGCCCCTCCTTACAATTTATAGGAAGAATGAGAGAGAGAAAGTCCAAATCTACCCCAACCACCTCAGGTTGTATTTAATTCATCTCATTATGGTGGTAGGTGAGGACCATATCAAACCCCAAAAGTGGCAAACTGTATTTTGCATTTTTAAGAACTTTTCCCACCCAATTAAAGATATCCAGTCGTAGTTAGGTAGAGGACGCGTGGCTTTCCGAAAAAGTCCAACCTTGTGTGAATCGGAGCTCCCAGTCAAAAGTTATGGCCATCTGAATATCTGGGTCAGGGTCTGCTTCCTGTCAGCGCTCAGAATGTTGCGCCTCCTGAAGGTGCGCCTTGGCGCATCCATATGCATGTTGACAATCCTTTTCATGCGCCAAAGGCACAAATATGTTTGTGTCGACAACCCTTTTTGTGCGCCAAAGGCGCATTCATTTGCATGTCAACACTCTTTTCTGTGCGCCAAAGGCGCAAATATGTTTGTGTCGACACATGTTTACGTGCGCCACTTTACCTGCGCCAAGGCGCAGGGCGCCTTTTCCGTGTCAACATTCCTTTACGTGCGCCAGGCGCTATTTCTATGTTGACATCTTCTTCTCTTACTATGCGCCAAGGCGCATTTACATTTGTGTCGACATCCTCTTATGTGCGCCAAGGCGCAACTTTTTCCCTGTTGACACTCATTGTTATGCGCCATTTCCGTGTGCCAAGGGCGCATCCTTTACATTGTCGACATCCATTTCTGTGCGCCACTTTCCTGCGCCTTGGCGCATACATTCTCATGTTGACACTCATTGTTATGCGCCATTCTGTGCGCCTTGGTCATGTCAGGCATTTGAGCTTCTTTGATTTCTCCATTCTCCTGCTTGTCTATATCTACCCGGGGGGAAGATATATACAACAATTTGGTGACTCAACGGGATCACCTGCCTGCTAGGTAGAAGATCAGTGGCCCTTTTAGAAATCCATTGGGCATGGAGTCATAAGCAATACTTGAAACCAACTTGATCTCTGATCCCGAGCCTGAAACCGCAACTCCTTCTCCGACAGCACTTTGAACTGTAGAAACAACCTGAGAGCAACGAAACCTGTGCCAAAGCACTTAGGGAAACTGAAACCTAACTACAACAAGACAATGTGCAAACGCACTTAGAGGAATTGAAATCTAAGCTAATATTTACAAGGGTAGAAATTTTCTCTTTTCAGTAGCAATGTTTAAGATAGATTCCGTTGACCGGAATCGAAAGTTCTTCTCCGTCCAATGTAGATAATTGGAAGGCATTGCTACTCTTGCACCCCGTGACCATGTAGGGGCCACTCCAAATGGCGTCAAACTTGGAATGCTTTCCTGGTCTTGCCCGATCTGCATCCCATTTTAGAACTAGATCCCCTTCCTGGAAGGTCCTTGCTCTTGCCTTCTTATCAAACCATCTTTTTACTAAGGCCTGATCCTTTTCGATCGTCTGAACTGCATGTTCTCTAATTTCTTCCAATTCCATCAACTCTGCATACCTAGCCTCCATTGGTTCGAACTCAGCTAACTCCAACTGCCTCATGAACTCCAATGCAGGCAGTTCTAATGATATGGGCAATACTGCCTCCTTCCCATAGACCAGCTTGTAGGGAGAATTCCCTGTAGACCTCTTTGGTGTTATTCTGTCAGCCCATAACGCTGATTTTAGCTTTGTATGCCATGTTCTTTGATTTTCATCCAGAGTCCTCTTGATGATTCTTAGCAAATTTTTGTTTGTGGACTCTGCCTGTCCATTACCCTGCGGGTAATAATTTGAAGAGGTGCTCAAGTAGATTCCATTCTTAACAGCCCATTCTGTAATTTTGGAACCTATAAATGCCAATGCATTGTCTGATATGATAGTGGACGGCACACCAAACCTGGTCACTATTCCTTCATAAAAGTCTAGTATGTTAGACTCATTTGCTTCCTTGAGCGCTACTGCTTCGGTCCACTTGGTGAAATAGTCTGTTGCCGTGAGAATCCACTTGTGGCCTTGGCTTGAGTTTGGATTAATGACCCAACGAAGTCAATCCCCATTGCATAAATGGTTGGTCAACCAGAATTGGGTGCAATGGAAGTGCTGCTTGTCTTTCTTTGCCTGTGAAGAGTGCACATTTCTTGCACTTTCTTATCCATGTATAGCAGTCACTGAAGACTGTCGGCCAATAATACCACCCTTCATTATTTTGAGAGTTTTTACTCGTGGGGCAAAATGTCCTCCAGAATCTCCATCATGAAAATCTCGTAACACCCTCTCAATTTGACTTATCCCAATGCACCTCAATAGAACTCCATTGATGTCTTTCTTAAACAAAACACCATCAACAAGCACATATGGAATGGCTTGTAATCTGAAGTATCTCCTCTTTGCTTTGCTCATTTCTGGAGGGCATAGGCCCATGTCTGTAGGAAGTGTATCATATTTTGAGTCCAACAAGGAGTAGGCACGTCATCATTTTCTTGTTCTTGATCATCCTGTAGTACCAGGTAGTCTCCTTTTCATCACCGGCTTCAACTTTCGACTCAAGGCTAGCTGCTCACATAGTCCCTTCCCGTACTAGTTTGGTGACCTTGATCTCGATGTCATATTCCATGACACGAGTTATCCATCCTGCACGTTTCTCATTCAGATCCTTGTTTAGAAGGAAGTCCTTGACTCCCGCATGAGAGACTAATAATTGGATCTTGTTGTTTGAGACTAGGTGCTTGAATTTCTTTAAGCTTCTGATTACCGCAAGGACATGCTTTTCAATGAAAGAGTACCTAGTTTCATATTCCTCCAAGCTTTGACTGAAGAAAGCAACTGGTTGTTCTAACCCTTCTTTGTTTTGTTGTACCAGGATTGCAGAAATTGTGTCTCCACCACCAAAGGCATATAGCATGAATTCCTTAGAGAAGTCTGGATTGACGAGAGTTGGGGCTTGAGATATAGCCTCTTTTATTGCCTCAAAACTTGCCTTGCCTTCAGATGTCCACTTAAATGCCATGCTCTTCTTTAACATCAGTGTTATTGGCTTCGCAAGAGCTGCAAAGTTTGGAACAAACCTGCGGACAAAATTGATCCTTCCCAAGAAGCTTTGAAGAGCCTTCTTGTGACTTGGCAATGGCAATGCTTGAATTGCTTCAACTCTTTCTGGGTCAATCGCCAACCCCTCCTTTGAAACAATATGGCCTAGAAGTTTTCCCTCGTGAGCCAAGAATATGCATTTTTTGGGATTCAATGATACCCCAAATCTTCTACATTTCTGAAATACTTGCCTCAAATGACAGAGGTGATCCGCTGCATTTTTTGAGAATACAGTGATGTCGTCGAGATATATCAAAACTATTTTATTGATCAACCCCTTGAATGCCATATCCATCGCCCTTTGGAAAGTGGCTCCAGCATTTGATAGCCCAAAGGGCATCTTCTTGTAGGCATAGGTGCCCCATTTGGTGGTGAAAGCTGTCTTGAACTGGTCATCTTCTTTCACCATTACCTGATTATACCCTGAGTAGCCATCTAGGAGAGAGAACCTCTCTGAACCGGATACTACTTGCAATATTTGTTCCATTGAAGGAAGTGGGTAATGGTCTTTAAGAGATGCCCTGTTGAGGTCTCGGAAGTCCACACACAACCTGATTTCTCCGCTCTTCTTTCTGACCGGAACCAAGTTTGCAACCCAGCTTGAGTGCTTGATCGGAAATATAATGCTTGCCTCTATTAGCTTATTTAGCTCTTTCTTCATTAGAGGCTCAATGTGAGGGTTGGCTGGTCTCTCTTACACTTCTGCCTGATGGGCTTAGCATCTGGATCCAATTCTATGGTATGTTGTGCCAACTTCGGATCGAAACCTCTTAAGTCTTCATAGCTCCAAGCGAAGACATCTGGAAATTCTTGGCAAAGTTGTATGAAATCTGATTTCTCCTGCTCAGTGGCCACTTTACCAATTTGAAGTGTTTTGCCCTCCCCAACTAGAATGGGCTCTGAATCTTCTCTCTTGACCTGTATATTAGCCTTTTCCTTACGGAACTGGTCGTTAGGGTTGAAGATAGACTCCAATGTTACTAAACCCTTAGGGAGCTTGTTTGTCCGCAACTGCACTACTTGATCCCCGTACTTCTTTGCTCTAGTTTGTCCTGATTTCTAGCTGAGAATTCAGCCTCTTCTTGCAAGAAATTGACGATCTGTTGATCGTTCTCAAACACCTGCCAGCTTGTGTTATTATCTGGGACTGCTGGCCTCACAACTACATGGATATGTGGCTGCGTTTTTTCTCTTCTGATGTTGTCAACCACATCAAACGTCGCTCTGATTGCTGCGAGTCTATCTGCGGCTTCATTTTTCTTCCTGGGTATGGACACAATGCTGAAAGCTTCGAAATCCTCAATGAGGTCCCATACCCTATTCTTGTAGTTCTTCAGCAGGTCGTTCTTTGTAGCATGTTGTCCCCTAACTTGGTTGACGATTAGCTCGCTATCTCCAAACACCTGCAAGTTCTTTATGCCCTTTTTCCTGGCCCAATGAAGTCCATGAATCAAGGCCTCATATTCAATTGTTGTTCGAACAAGAAAACTGGAAACGAAAAGCTGAATAATATTTGATGTCTTGTGGTGAAATCAACACTGCACCACCTCCAGCACCTTGCCTGCTTCTCGAACCATCGAAGAATAATTTCCAAACTTTGTTTTCATCCTTTTGTTTAGGCTGAATGATGTCAGGAATGAGTGAATTTTCCTCGTGTATACAATACATGCCCAACTCAGATTCTTCAATTTCCTTGTATGGGTCAAATTCATGACTTTTGTTTGCCCATTCATCTAAAGTCAAATCAGGAATTCCCTCAACCTTAGTACCTGCTTCTAGATCACTTGAACACTCCTCCTGATCAAAAGCTGAGCAATTTGCATTGATAGGGCCTGGTACATAAGGCTCAATATGAAAATTGGCAATCGATTCTGATCTGATTGTTGCTTTAGCTCCATACCTTGTCCTAAAGATCATGTGTGACCAATCTGCAGATAAATATCCACCGATCTTTGCAGTGAAGTCCCTTGATAGACACAACGCAAAGAGTGGCGGGAGGTCAATTACAGACACATCTTGCAAGACTGTAACATTAGGACATGAATGTAGTGTTAGGCTTAACCCTTGATGACCCCAATGTTCCCCTTTTTGTTCCATCTAGTTGCCTACTCCTTTCAAAGCCTTGCTCGTACTTGAGACCAGGTTGATCCGCTATTTGCTTTGGCATCAATGAACTACTTGCTCCTGAATCTATCATGCAGTTGTGTACCAAGTGGTTTCCAACAATCAATGAAACATAGAATGGTGGAGGCTTCAAATTTTTCCTTATCTGGCCCCCATCATGTTGCATTGCATTAGTGAGAACTTTCTCATGTCCTTGGTTTGATACATTTGTGGCAGACCAATTAGCCATTGCAGCTTGCAACAAATCTCGTTGCCCTGGGATCGCCAGTGATTCCCACATGGAAATGTTCACATGTGTCTTCTTCATTTGATCGATGATGTTGAAGGGGGATGAACTGTCCTTTTGCTGCCCCTTACTTGGTGCAAGCTTTTCTGGAGCTTGAATGGGTGCATGTGTTGCTGCAACAGGTACCTTAGTCTGGTTTTGCACATTTGGGGCTGCGTTTGGTCTGCTGGCCCCTTGTTGTGTAAGAGCGGGTTGAGGAACAACTGGATTGGGCGGTTGTTCCTCTACTATGCTTCTCTTCTTTGACCGTGTGTTGGCAGCCACGCCTTGAAAAGGCTGTTGGTTAACTCCACAGAAGTCTTCCGTTTGCCAATTTGCCAATGTGGTTTCTGTCGGAGGTCCCTCTTGTTGCGTTTCTTGCTGTTGATTCCCTTCTTGGCTTGGTTCTTGAGGCACACCAATGGTTTGCACCATCAAGGCCTGATTCAGTGCACCATTGAAACATGCTGACTGATTGTGAGGTAGATTGCAAGGGTAACACCAGTCGTACTCCTGTGCCATGTTATTTTGTGTCGGGACCAAGGCTCTCGAGGATGTCGTTGCATTTGGATCATACGGCCGAAATGGCCTGGCAGCTTGAGGTTGTCCTTGGCTTTGGTTCGCAGCCTGAGGTGGTGGTGGTCTATTTTGTTGGTATGGGGGCCTAGCTTGGTACTGTGCTTGAGGCTGATACGGTCTAGCACTTTGAGCTTGCTGTCTTTTGATAGTCACAAGCTCATTTCCAAGGTTCTGTAGTTGTTTCATAACCTCCTGCAATTCCTTTGAAGTATTTGAAGAAGTCGACGCCTCATTATTGCTTTGATTCCTAGGAGTTGGAATGGGATTCAACTCGGTGCTTGGTGTTGTAGGATTTCCCATGTCGGATAGAGAGGCATTGGTGGCCTTGGTGCAAGCTTGCCGGCTTGGATCAAACAGTTCTCTGCTCGATCGGCATTGTGTCATAGGACCACAGCGCGTTGTTCCTCCCATTGATTGGATCATCATGGCTATGTCTGAATTTATAGCCTTTAAGAAATAAAGGAATGCTCCTTCGGCAGTTGGTCTAACAGCTATTGGGATCCTGTCCCATGTCCGTTGGAACCTGAAGTTGAAGTCTGCCATTTGTTCGTTAGGAGCCCTTTTGATTGTTGTCAATTTGTTCCAACGAGGGATAAATTGTCCGCCCTCTCCCGAATTGGCTGCAAAAGCGAACAAAGTTGGTTCCAATTAAGTAATAGACCTGCTTTGTAAGGCTCCTAAACCATTGTAAGGCCTTGCCTTTGAAAGATGAAGCCAACACTTGATTTATGACATCCATTTCATTTATTTCGTGGATCGCGCATACATTAGCAATATCTGGATGTGATCAATAGGAGTAGTATGATTTTCACTGTGAAGTAGGGGATATTCTTTAGCGCTTTGCAATGGAATTTGATTACGAGCATTTAGGGCAAGTGGACTCTTGCCCGTGAAATTGACAAAGGGATTCGGTGGTAGATGCGCCATTATGATTGGCCTAAGAACCACTGGTTGATGCGAGAAAAGGCCTACCGGGTGGAGGTGTAGACAAAAGTCTGTTAGGCGGAGATGGTGATCTTTGTGGTCTTCTTCCTCTCCTTCCTCTGCACAGTGATAGTTGCAGTGGAAAAATAGCCCTTCTTCTTGAGTATTGGACCTGGTTCGAATTCTTCTCATGTGCCTAGGCAACTTGTGCTGCTACACCACTGAATTCTATCCCTTCGGAGTCGCCAGATGTGTTAGAGAACAAGCCTCAAAAGACTAGATTTTGCCAAGTTACACACCAAAACCTGACAATATTTAAACACAAATTTTTTTTTAAAAGACCTGCACATTTGAGATTTTAGGGTTTGGAATTTGATTTGGAATGACAGTCCCGAAAACCCAAAAAACGCCAGATTTCTGAAAACCCGAAATCCGAAATTCAAAAAACCATGAAATTTTGAAAGTCAAAATCTCAAAATTCTAGGAATACCCTTTTGAAGATTACCCCCCGATCTATCAACTGATGAAATTTTGACTTGTTTCGAGCAAGTTAAGTCCTTGAAAATCAATTTCAAAGTTCAGCCTGGAAGGTGAAAAATCTGGAATTGTAAAACCTGCAATTTTTTGGTCCGAATTTCATGAAAACTCCTTCAAATCTATGGAATGACCTCTTGGTCCCACCGGGCATGCCAAAACTATTGGTGTCGAATCACAGCACCCCTGGGACTCTGCAACTCGATGGGTTGAGAATCTCAGTGCGATTGCACAACATGGAGCTTTTCCCAAGTGTGGGACCTTGCGAAATCGGAAAAGCTCTCCGGATGAAGGCCGGCTCCTATTCCTCTGTTCAGATGCACCAATAAAATGCAGAGAGTCTACTAAAACCTAATCTAACTACCAAGGAGACAGGGAGAGAGAAATGCATAAAAACAAACCTAAGCTAAGGAGGTGATGCACCGAGGAATGAAGAACATACGTTTTGCCAATTAAACACAGACCACAGAAATGCAATGCAAAATCATGCACAGATAAACATATTCACAGTGAAAGATCAGGAGGATGCAAAATGAAACACATAGAGGGTTGAGAAACATCCACAGTCATGCATTTATTTGCTCTGAAGGTTGATACAATACACTGCAAAAATGCCCAGAGGCAAAGGTGCATTACAGTTTCATATGGGAGGTTTGAGCTCCACAACTCTACCTGCCAAAGAGAAGAAGGGAGGGGCCAAAACAAGAATGTCCAACCTTTAGAAAGAAGCCCCTCCTTACAATTTATAGGAAGAATGAGAGAGAGAAGAGAGAGAAAGTCCAAATCTACCCCAACCACCTCAGGTTGTATTTAATTCATCTCATTATGGTGGTAGGTGAGGACCATATCAAACCCCAAAAGTGGCAAACTGTATTTTGCATTTTTAAGAACTTGTTCCCACCCAATTAAAGATATCCAGTCGTAGTTAGGTAGAGGACGCCGTAGGCTTTCCGAAAAGTCCAACCTTGTGTGAATCGGAGCTCCCAGTCAAAAGTTATGGCCATCTGAATATCTGGGTCAGGGTCTGCTTCCTGTCAGCGCTCAGAATGTTGCGCCTCCTGAAGGTGCGCCTTGGCGCATCCATATGCATGTTGACAATCCTTTTCATGTGCGCCAAAGGCACAAATATGTTTGTGTCGACAACCCTTTTTGTGCGCCAAAGGCGCATTCATTTGCATGTCAACACTCTTTTCTGTGCGCCAAAGGCGCAAATATGTTTGTGTCGACACATGTTTACGTGCGCCACTTTACCTGCGCCAAGGGCGCAACTTTTCCGTGTCAACATTCCTTTACGTGCGCCAAGCGCGGCGCGTCTATTTCTATGTTGACATCTTCTTACGTGCGCCAGGGCATTTACATTTGTGTCGACATCCTCTTATGTGCGCCAAGGCGCAAATTTTTCCCTGTTGACACTCATTGTTATGCGCCATTTCCGTGCGCCAAGGGCGCATCCTTTACATTGTCGACATCCATTTCTGTGCGCCACTTTCCTGCGCCTTGGCGCATACATTCTCATGTTGACACTCATTGTTATGCGCCATTCTGTGCGCCTTGGTCATGTCAGGCATTTGAGCTTCTTTGATTTCTCCATTCTCCTGCTTGTCTATATCTACCCGGGGGGAAGATATATACAACAACTACATCACTAACACAATGGCGATTCACACACATTAATCGTAGCGTCTTACACATGGTATATATACGGGTACAACACAATAATTACTTTCATGGGTTACGATACATCATTTTTCCACATAATGCACCCAAGGTGCAAGTACTAGCACAATGGGGTCATATAATCCCCATATGCCCCTAATTCATGACATAAATCATCTCATATTACACAAATTATACACATGATGAACACAATGAATTACATTACAACATAGAATCAATTACATGACAACATGGTGACACACAATTCATCACTACACGGTGGAAGAATTACTATACAATCCAATCCACTATACACAAATATTTTTCATATAACACATCAACACACCTACATATCACAAAATGATAAGATGCTCCAACACACCACCATCCATAAAAACATTCTTCTCACACATACCAAGGCAACACATCACACCTAGATTCCTTAAGGAATGAATGAAAAAGGAGAGATAATATTCTCATCATAAGCACATCAACGTGATAAAAACATGCAAAGAAGCAACATGCACGCATGACATGTGCATTTATAATATCAAAATTACAACATTGGTCACATAACAGCGTATATCACATTACTCTTCCAATCTCCACCATCACCATGTAGAATCATGACATCTCCATCTATCATAGAGGTTCAAGAACATGAACCTCCACTCTGATACCAAATGTAACACCCACATTTTACACACACGAATATAATAGTAAAAATACCGAGAATAATGTTTTTGACTTACATTGTAGTTAACACAACACTACAGGGATCACTTATTTTAATGCACAACACATGATCCGCAACAAACACTAACCCACATACGCAACATGAAAACATGTGATGCACATCAAGGCCACTTTTTTTTAATGACAAGACACAACATAACAATTTAACTAAAATATGAATCCCAGATGGGAACCATCCATGAAAACACTTTCACGGTTTAAATATTTATTACATTACTATTTCGTTCTTGAACTTATTTTCTTTGAAATCACTTATCATTTTTTTATAACTAGACTCCATTATCTTTACTTTATTTAACATTTCACTTGTATTAATCCCATCTAATTTTTCTTATTTCCCTCATCACACCGAATCTTGTATCAGAATTGTTGTTGGTATGAACATATGTACATACATGATACTTTGTGTTTCTTCCAAGGATTCGTTTTCTATGTTTCATGTTCGAATGGATTTTCCATGTATCTTAGTTCTGAAACAAGGAAGGTTATCATAAGCAAAAGAAGTTTATTTATTTAAGAGTAGGTAGAGTACGAGTTATTTTCATATAAACATTTAAGTTCTAAGGTCACTTTGTATTGTTTTACGTTATGACAACTAACCATGTATCTCATCTACTTTACTTAATTGCTTAATCATCAAGTTACTATGAGTATGATTTCACACTCCTCCGGTTTGGATTCATGGAGAACTAAGTATTAGATGTGTGTGATGAGGAGGCATTCAATTATTAATTTTACACATGTTACTATGGTCACAGATAGAGCGATTGAACACCCATATCTCCAACAATAATCATGTAACTCTAGGTACATTTGATACTTTTTGTCAAGATGTAACTCTTGTTTAAGTGGGGTTTAAGGGGACTCACACTCAATATTATCTTGTGTCGTGTGGTTAACTAAAGAATTTTATCCACTTGAATCATTTTCATTGATCTAAAAATGGTGTCATTTAATTCGATTTAATTGCCTTTTTAAAAATTTGTAGAGTAACCCATTTATTAATCAGGACATTGGTATGTTCATGAGACTACTAATCCTTACCGTAGGGGTTCGTGTTAAGAACTTGATCACATGATTTCGGCCCATATATTCAATGCAAAATAGGACAAGGGGGATAATAAGAGGGAGTATTTCTTCATTTAAAAGGTTAAAATTCACATTAAAGTTTACAAGAAGAGGATTTCGTTCTCACCACAAGATGGTATGAACGCTTTATAAGAACGATATAAATTTCACCCTTCCCCAAACACATCGTCTTATAATTACATGTCCATAAAAATATAATAAATGAAAATGTTGTTAAGTTTCACAAAAAAATCTTATTATTACATCATTGAATCCAAACGATAATATAAATTGGGTATCGCATTCATTATGATCCCAACTCATACAGATGACTTCTAAGGTTAGTTAGTGATCTTTACCACCTACACCCTTCACTTTACATGTGTTCCCAACCAAGAGGATGTTACATTATGTTTGGGGTTTGGTTACCCATAGAGTAATACCTTAACGAAAACACATTCTCCTTACTACACACATGATTTCCAAACCTAGGAGGGGAACCACATACTCTAGATAATGTTTGACCACATCATTCCTATTCGTTGGGTTCATGACGATGCCACTAAGCATATAGGTTCTGATGAAAAACCTCAAACTAGGGATCTCATTTACTTTAGCTAGGAGGTGTCATCGAGTGTGAATAGTTTAGTTCATCCTAAGGTTTTAGTTTTCTATGTTACAAGGATCACATAGGAAGAATAGTTATGTATGAATTTAATACTAGATTTGATTGGTTAGTTATATTTCTTTACCACATTTTCAAAGAAAGAAACACCACCGATTATTTAATCATTAATTGCACACTATTGTAATTTCACTTTAGGATATTAAGTTCAATTTCATTTAACACAATATCAAACTTTTACAATACTAAACTTGGAATCAAATAACACCCATATTTAGATTAAATATTACCTTAAATATTAGCATCTTACAAAAATGTTACAAAACATCACTAATACACCCTTTAATACTCCAAAAAATGTGAAAAATCCTCTACCATTTCACCTAACATATATATCTAATCCCCTTTTTACCATATGTAAATTTGAATCAAAAGAACACCTATAGTTAAATGCACAATTCCCAAAGCACCCCTAAAACTAGCATCTCATACATATTACAAAATTTTAGTAACAAGTCTTTACTATAACATAGCAATGCATATATATATATTTTTCATTAACATACATAAATTACAATAATACACAATGAGTTATAACCACGTCATTTCGCCATCCTACTTGCATCCTACAAAATCATGTGAGCATGAAATCAACGATAAATCATTGGCATGACATCCACCTAGATCTAGCATAATTAACATTCCTTTTAGTTTTCCATTTACATAATAATAATAATTTTGATTCGAAAGGAGAGGGTTAGAGACACATATTTATTTCATTTCATTTCACTTCTTTTCCTAACCAAGGAGAGAGAAAGAGATAGGGAGAGAGAGAACCACTATTTTGCTAAAAGTTCAATTTCACACAAGTCACATGATAGAGTTTCAAACAGTTAGTTACAAGTGTCAAAAAATTTCCATGGGGGTTTGGTAACCCGACAAGGGTCGTACAAAAATCACTTTCTTTACGTTCTCTTTGCTAGTTGTAAAAACATTCAATTTAGGCTCGACAGATAATAAAACACTTTCAAACATCGTCTTCACGTGTGCAAACACACCATGGGTAAGTTTCTACGTGTCTTGTTATACACAAAAACTTCAGGGAATTGGTGGAATTCAAAAATAGTAAATGGTTAACAATTGGCGCCGCTTTTCTAAGGCCATCATGTCATAATTGACCTAGTTGTAATTGATCAAACATTAGCTCAAGGGATAAAAAAACCACATCTAAAACTAAATTTTGATGGACAAATGCGCAATGAAAAATTTCCTACAAGTTCCCCTATATATGGAGAATTCACTAGAGTTGACGGGACTAAGAACTGGTAAATGTTTTTCAAATAGTGATTGGTTTTCTAGAGCCATCGATCCTAATTGGTCCAGTTTGACCTAGTCAAAGCGCAACTGGAGGCCTCCAAAATTGATTTTCCAAACTATCAAGAAGAGTTTTTTTCCCCAAAATGAAGGTTCCAGAAATTGTCTAGTAAAAATACTAGAGGTTTGTGAAGATGGATAAGCATTTCGTTGTCCACGGTTTATACGTCGAGCTAATACGAAACCCAACTTTTCAATTTTAACAACTTCCGAAAAGTGCAAACGGGGCAACATGCCTCTTAGTGGAGCGACAAGGAGCGTATAAACAATCATTTGGGGTTGAACTTAAAGCTTGAGGTAACTATCCTCATAACAAGGAACACGAACGAGACTTTACATCCCCTTTTGGGTTTCGAAGGTTGCTTTGTAGGTCTATGAATATCATGATTTACAAGTTTTTACAATGGAACATTTGATGGGTTTACAAGGGAAAAATCTTAGCTGGTCAATAAAAGGGTGTCACAGCTATCTAATATGGTTATGAAAATTTCCAAATCATGTATGAAGGAGGGTTTAAGTTTGTGCTTAGTCATTCATGTTAGATAATTACCAGATGACATTTTACCGTTTTGCCAAAACAAGTTTATATAAAATAGTCGAATGTATGATAAACCAAAGGTTTTTAAATTTATTACTCTATAAATGGAAAACTAAAGTACAAGAATTATGAAGGACAAGGTGAGATGAACCATGCCTGTGGACTGAAGCTAGTCAAAATTGTGGGATTTGGTTCTGCATCTCTAATAGGCATTTTGTCAAGCAGTTTGCATGCATCCACAATTCCACCATTTTGTATTTTCTCCAATGCTTCAATACTCATTCTGCGATACGATTTGAGTATTATCCACATGTTCAAAATCATGAAGTTACAAAAGCTAGCTCAAATATCATGAAGTTACATTTCCTTGATTCTGGGCATGTATATACACAAAAATCCGCACCATCAAGAATATGAAGAATGAAGGGAATTTTATAGATGAACACTAGCTGAGAAGAGGATCAGTTTCTCAAGAAATTATCTGTTGTATCTTAAAATTATAAATGACACAACAATAATAAGGTTTGTATTCATATGTGGAAATGTTGCATGCCCACATTTTCCATGTACTGTTGCTTCAAACATAGTTGTAGTAGCACATAATGGCCCTGGTATTGAGGAAAATGGTGCTAGTTGGCAATAAATGATCAACATGCATTCCAGAAATAGCCTCAACATCTGCAAGTTCACCTTCCTTGATCATAAGATCTGCACCTTCTTCCCCTTCTTCTCCAGGTTGGAAAATAAGTCTCACAGTGCCCTTGATCTTGTCCCTCTATTGGTGGAGCAATTTGACAGTCCCAAGAAGCATTGTGACATGCACATCATACCAACATGCATGCTTATGGCCTGTTATTTTTCTCTTGCGCTTCCACTCCTCTTTCTTTTGTGAAGGCAGAGCATCCATGTTAATCAGGGCACTTGCAATTATAACATCTGATAAAAACTCCCTTTTCATTATGCTGGGATGGATGTCCATTTCTTGTTCTAAATCCTCCATTTTGGCACAGGGTGGAGGATGCTCAAAAACCCTTTTTGTATATTTTATTTAAAGTTTCCAAACCTTTTCAAAAACCCATTTTGTATATATCCTACTCTCATTGCCATCCATGAGATCACATTTCAGGAATTTAGTTAAACAGTCCACATTCCAAGTGTATGCTTCCACATTTTGCATATATTCCTACTAGAGCACTTGCAACTACAACATCTGACAAAATCATTCTATTTGTATGCTTGATGGACGTCCATACCCTACTCCAAAGCTCACATTATGGCATAGGCTAGGAGTGCGTAGATAGAGTAAACCAATCAGATTGGAGACCTGTTTGTTGCACAGGTGAAACACTGTGACCATCCCATGAGGAAACCAAAATATTTTGAACTCTCATGCCTAAAGTATTATCTCGTGAGAATTTGTCTCGTTCTTTCATTTTTTTAAACACTTCCAGTTGCAACCTTCCAAATACTGCTAAATTTACACATTGAATTGGGTCTCATCCTGGTAACGCCATTGGATCTCCAATAAAGTGCTTGTATTACTATGCAAGAAATGTAACAGGTCTTGAATGACGTTGGAGATGTGTCTCCCCAATTTTGCAGTTCTCTGACAAGGTGACTTGACTAGGTTGGAGTGAATGTGAGTGAGGGCACCCATGTTTTCCAACTAGCACACTCAACCTTTTGACAGATCCCTGCATAGGCCACACCTTCTCTTTGACAGAGTCACTTCTTCCAATCACCATGGACCACACACTTAGTTTTTATTATTTATTATTTATTTTTTATTTGTTTGATATGGGCACTATATTTATAGTGCAAGTTTGAGACTAAATTAAGGAATTCCGATATGCACTGTGATGATTTAATAAATGTAGAAAAGTGTTCCATATAAATTCTTATTTATTTTATAAAGTACACATGCTTGCTTTACACGTAGGATGCGTTGTCAACGTAGTAAAAATTTGTTCCAGGTTGTCGACTTGAAAGTGAAGTATCATGGGTTTTTTAACATAATAAACATTTGTAAAGGCCAATAAAATATTTATCTTTGTACGTACCTTTTATTGAGTGTTATAATATTTGAATCTGTTTTATGTTCCTTCATTGCAAGTACCCGCACAATGCAAAAGAGAATGTCAATTTGACAAAACTTCTTCAAAACCGTTTTTTTTGCAATAGAGATGAACAAAAATGTAGACCTTTCTTCCCCGCTTTCTTGGGAGATTGATCAGTGGTTTCTTGGTTCAAGTATGTACTTTATAAGCTACAAGCTTTGGAGAAATTTCAAACAAATTTGGTGCACACATTTAGGGTTTGATACAAAGGTCTTGTTTATTTGTAGGAGGGCGAAAAATAGTTTGCATCAATTTAAGATTATTCCAATGGCAAGTGAATCAGAGGAAGTAAAGAAAACAAAACTAGAATTCTTTGTTCCATGGCACGACCTACAGCTCGGTGTTACAATTAATATTTTTTGTGAATATTTTTATCAAAAATTTGGATTTCAGGTAGTGAATCTAAAAACTTAAATGAAAATTTGGAAGAAAGTAAAAAAATAGTTGTCTAAGCAGTGAATGAGATTCATTAACAATTAAATTTAACTGTTTTTTTTTTTTTTTCTAATTTGGACCATGAGGATTAATCTTGTTTTAAGATTGATGAGGGGATGCATTAAACAAGATGATTGTTGGGGCAGGAAGAGGGCATTTTCTTTGCTCTTTTTTGCAGGGGAGAATGAACCATTCACAGAACATCTGGTGGCAGATTGTCATTCCTGGCCTCAACATTTTCGAGAGAGGAAGAGTAAAATTGGACTTGCTCAAGCTGCCATAGTTAGGATACATTAACAAGTAAAGCATGTGTTGAAGCCTGGAAATGCTGACCTTGTGAAGCCAAAGATATTGAAAAGGATATAATCATGATTGAATATCTGTCCATTTTCTGCACCATTAACTAGGATGAAACTAACAAGAAAAAACTTTGTTCACACAAACACTCTAACATGCATCCACGAGATTCACTATCACAAAATCATGAACTTGCATGCATTGTTATTACCTAAATATTTAAGGTCTATTTAATGTCACATGAATAGAATGTCTTCCAAATCATTTTTGGTAGAATACTTATGTATTTCTTGTAAGTTTGTTCGTGAATAGATTGTGGAAAATAGTTTTGGGAGAGGAATTGTTACTATTAAAAAAACTATTCCATAATGTTCAACGAGAGCTATTGAAAGTGTTTGCAATTGTGCAAAATGTGGATTCGTAGAATAAATTACTTAAACTGAAAAAAAAAAACTTCAAAATAAAATAGATATTATTGAAATAGGTATGAAACACCTGGAAGAAACATAGTGAAATTGAACAGTCATTTGGAAATGTGGTATTTAGAGACCATTTCAAATCATGGTAAGGAGAGAGATATACTAATGTAGTCAAATTCTAACAAACTTGATATTCTCGCAAATAACATGAACTCAAAAAGAAAAAATATCCTTCTTTGTTATTGAATAATGAATTACAATGTTTCCTAAATAGGAAAACAACTCCCAACTCGAGTTGCCAAGAAAACACTAACTAATTTGACTCAATCTACTCTAGGTGGCGGAAATTACTATTTTTAGCAGCTTTACTAAACCTGCTATTCTTAGTAAGTTCGCATGTTTATTCGTACAGGCACAGAAATTTCCACGCATCTTATACATTCCTAAATTAGAGGAATTGCCAAATTTCTAAATCATAATGCCACTAATAGACTAAAATTAACTAATGCTCAAAATAGGAAAAAACTAAACTACAACTTAAATCCTAATTTTCTGCCTCAAGATGGCGGATTTAGGGCCCAAAAACGTGTTGAAACTTGGCCCAACCGGTAGGGCAGGTTGCCACCGCATTTGTCTCATTGAAACATGTGGTTTCAAAAAAAAAAATAGACTCAAACGGACACTCGGAGCTCAAGTTATGACCTTGTCAAGTTCTTGCTAATTACAGCGCATCATTCTCCACTTTGCTTAAAAAAATGCAGCTCCCGCAAGTTGTCTTCTTCAAACTCGCTTCCATTTATCTACATCCACTTCTTAATTTCCCACTATGTGACCCAAGTATTGTCATCTTGTTCCAGTCCTTTCCAATGTACCAAATATTTGGTGTATTTCCCATGTCATGTGTCCATTGTTTTCTTATCTAGAATCTGATCCACTTCTTCTTTCTTCTTCACCGAAACCTGCTTCCTCCAATCTACTACTTCATCAATAACATCCCCTTTTGCACCATCCCCATGAAAATAATACAAATCTAAAACATTAAACACTAGAGAAATACCAAAATTCCCTGGCAATTCTACCTCATAAGCATTATCGTTTATTTTTTCACGATTTTGCAGGGACCAATCTTTTGTACTTCACTTGTTATAGGTTCCTTTTGGAAACCTTTCCTTCTGTAGATATACCATAACCAACTCACCAACTATAAATACCTTTCTTCATCTTTGCACATATGCTATTTCCTTATACTTATCATTACTATTTTGTAGCTTCTTCTGCACTTCTTCCTACAATTGTTGTATATGTTCGGAAAATGCTTCTGCATCATCACTGAATCTGCGATCAACCGGTAGCCATACTAGATCTAACACACCATTTGGATTACTCCCATACACAATTGAAAATGGAGACTTTCCTATGGATCTTTTTATGGAATCACATATGCAAACTCAGCTTGTGGCAATGCTAAGTCCCATTGTTTGATTTTCCCCAATGATGCACCTTAATAGGTTTCCCAAACTTTGATTTACCACCTCTGTTTTCCCATCGGTATGAGGATTATAGGCACGCTGAACTGCAGCTTGAGTTCCCGCAACAAACGAACAACTTCTCTCGAAAAAAATCTTCTACGCCTCTTGCATCACTTGTTTTCTTGTAGGAAATAAAATGAACCATCTTAGAAACCCTATCAACAACCACAAAAATTGAGTCATTACCTCGTTGTGTTTTAGGTAATCCCAAAACAAAATCCATACTCATATCTGTCCACAACCCTTTAGGAACAGGCAACGCATATACAACCCTGTATTCGGGCATGGCCTTTCAAGACTTGGCAAATTTGACATCTCTCCACATATCTTACCACATCTCTTTTCAGCTTTGGCCAATAGTATTTCTCTTGCTACCAAGGCTATCATCTTATCTTTACCAAAATGCCCAGCCAATCCTCTGCTATGCAACTCTTTCACTATGTTCTCTCTCATAGACCCAACTGGAATACATAGTTGGCATCCCTTGAATAGGTAGCCATCCTGTAAAATGTACTCATCCAGGACATCTCCTACATTGTTTGACAATGGAAAAATTAACCTTTCAACAATATCCTTGAAATCAGAATTAGAAGAATACAAACCCTTTATTGCTTCAAAACCCACCACCTCATTTTCCATAGTGGTAAATAAAGTTACACACCTACTCAATGCATATGTAACTTGATTCTATTTTCCAGATTTATGTTTTAGAGAAAAAGTATAACCCTGCAAAAATTATACCCACTTTGCATGCCTACTATTCAACTTCTTTTGGGTATTCACATATTTCAGGGCTATGTGGTCTGTAAATAACACAAACTCCTTAGGCACTAAGTAATGCCTCCAATGCCTTAATGCTTGTACAATTGCATAAAATTCCACATCATAAGTAGATTAGTTCTTTCTTACCTCATTTAGTTTCTCGCTAAAGAAAGCTACTGGCTTTCCACCTTGACTTAGAATAGCACCAATACCCACATGTGAGGTGTCACAATCAACCTCAAACACTTTATCAAAATCTGGTAGTGCCAAAATGGGTGCCTCTATCACCTTCTTCTTTAAGAACTGAAAACTATCCTCAGCCGCCTTTGTCCACAAAAACTCCCTTCCTTTTGTGTAATCCATTATAGGTGCTACAATACTGCTGAAATTTTTAATAATTTTCTGTAAAATGTTGTTAGACCATGAAAGCTTCTTACCTCTGTTATACTCCATGGATTAGGCCATTCAATAATTGCCTTTATATTTTTGAGTCCATTTGTACCCCATCTACTGAAATAATAAAGCCTAAGAATACCAAACTTTCTTGCATAAATGTGCACTTCTTCATATTTGCATAGAGTTTCTCTTTCCTTAATACTTCAAATAAGCAACCTTAGATGCCTCAAATGTTCTCGCTTTAGTTTTAATAAAGATCAATATATCATCAAAATAAACCACAAAACTTACCATTATACTCCCGTAGCATGGTGTTCATCAATCTCATAAAAGTACTAGGTGCATTGGATAACCCGAATGGCATCACCAACCACCGATATAATCCATTTCCTATCTTGAATGTTGTTTTCCACTCATCTCCTTCTCTCGATCCAATCTCATGATAACCACGTCAAAGAGCAATCTTGGTGAAATACCTAGATCCGTAAAGCACATCCATCATATCATCAAGGCAAGGTATTGTGAACCTATATACTTGATTGTAATTTTATTGATTGCTCTGCTATCTATGCACATTCTCCATGTTCCATCCTTCTTTGGTGTTAATAAAGTTGGAGTTGCACATGGACTCATACTCTCCCTTATGACCCCCTTTCTCACGAGCTCTGTCACTTGCCTATTCAACTCTACATGTAATGTCGGGCTCATCCTATAAGCCACTTGATTTGGGAGTGAAGACCATGGAATCAAATCAATATGGTGTTGAATATATCTTTTGGGTGGTAATCCATCTAGTAGATCATCAGGAATAACATATGAAAATTCTTCTATTAATTCTATTGTTTCTATTGGTATTTTTGCACTTACAGGTTCATCCTTATTTGTGACCAATGCATAGCAAAAACCAGTTGCCTTTGCCTCCTTCACAAATTCCTTTGTAGAAAGCATATTTTCAGCCTTCCCCTCTTCCTTTAGAGGTAACAAAACTATTTTTGTGCCATCCTTCCAGAAAGTATAAGTATTCTTTCCCCCATCATGACTAAATTTTCTATCAAATTGGCATGGTCTTCCTAGTAGCATATGACATGCATCCATAGGAATAACATCACACCAAATCTCATCCTTATAACTGTTCCCAATAGAAAAGCTTATTAAACATATCTTATCAATAATCAATTCATTACCCTTCTTAAACCATGCAATACGATAATAGTTAGGTTTCTTCTCACAATGCAGGACCCAATTTATCGACCATCTCATTTGAAACCATGTTCTCACAACTACCACCATCAATAATAACATTACATACATTTCCTCCTGAAGTACATCTTGTTCAAAATATTTGTACGCAGCCATGGATCCCCTTGATATCCTTTTGTGGAGCAATCATCGTCCTCTTGATCATCAAATTTTCTCTAACATCCGGTGGAATTTCTAGGTCATGTTCATCTTCTACTTGTTCGCTTCAACAAAATTTACTCTTGGAGCATCTCCTTACCTTTTGTCATGTGTATAAATATGTGGAAATTCAAAATCTTGATGCCCTTCTTCACCACATCTCAGAAAAAAATGGTCTTCGTGGAGCCTCCATCCTCTATCACCAAAGATATGCTCGCCCCTAGAAAATCCTTTTCCTCTTTGTTGATTTTGGAAATCTTGTCTTGTATCCTCTTTATTTTCCCATCCATGAGATGATTCTCCCCTACCGTGGCTGAAACCATCTCATCCCCTCGAAAGGAAGATGAGGCCCCCTATTCATTCTAGGAAATCTCCTACAACTTTGACGATTTTCTTTTTCCTCGGCCTTTAAGGCTAATTGATAGGAATCCTCCATGCTTTTAATCATATGCATACTTATCTCATCTTGAGTAGAAAATTTTAATCCATTTACATACCTCGCAGCCATTTTTTCCTCAATTTCTTCATGCTCTACACGAATGGACAACTTGTAGAACTCATCTGTGTATTCTTACACTGCTTTGTTTGTAAGTTCTGCTCGAGATTCTCAAACCTCCCGTAAAGGGTTTGTGCATAATCCACAAGGAGAAATTTATCTTTCAACTTCTTCTCCATATTACTCCACGTCCTAATTCTTTATTTCCCCTTTCTTGACCGCTATTTCGTAGGTGATCCCACCATAACAGCATGACCTTTCAATTTCATGCATGTAAATTTTACCTTCTTTTCTTCTGACATGGCCTTCCACTCAAAATTTTTCCCATGCTAGTCAACTAGTCTATCATCTCCTCTGGTTTTAGACTACCACCATACTCTGAAACATCAACTCTTATCCCATCATTCTTTCCTTCTAATGCTTGAAGCATCCTTTCTTTAAAAGATAATGGTGGTGCTTGTGTTTCCTCCTCTTCACAAACTTCTTCATCTGTGTCATCTCCACCTTGATTTCCTCTCTGGGTTATCATTACAGCAAGTATAGCAACTTGTCTCTATAGATCTTGCATATTTCTATTCATCTGGGAAATACTTCCTCCTCTTCCTCTTCCTCTTCTTTCCATTAAAAAAAAAAAACAAACTTTGAACCCGCTCGATACCGGATAATGTAGCCAAATTTTAACAAACATGATATTATGAAAACAACATGAACTCAAAAAGAAATAAATCTCCTTCTTCATTATTGAATAATGAATTACAATGTTTCCTAAATAGGAAAACAACTCCCAACTTGAGTTTCCAAGAAAACTCTAACTAACTTGACTAAATCTACTCTAGGTGGCGGAAATTACTATTTTTAGCAGTTTACTAGAACCTGCTATTCTTAGTAAGTTCACATGCTTATTCATACGGGCACAGAAATTTCCACGCATCTTCTACATGCCTAAATTAGAGGAATTTTTAACTTTCTAACTCATAATGCAACTAATATACTAAAATTAACTAATGCTCAAAATAGGAAAAAAACTGAACTATAACTTAAATCCTAAGTTTTAGCCTCAAGATGGTGGATTTAGGGCCTAAAAGGTGCCAAAAATTGGCCCAATTTGTAGGACAGGTTGCCGCTGCATTTTCTCATCAAAACATGTGGTTTAAAAAAAATGGACTCAAACGGACACCCGGAGCTCAAGTTATGACCTTGTCAAGTTCCTGCTAATTACGCGCATCATATACTTTTAATCCTCCCTTCAAAAGTTGAGTTACAATCCACTAACCTATCTTCCATGCGCCACCTGCAAAAATATTATCTTTAGAGTATTTTTCTCCAAGTCTTTTAGTTCATTTTTAAAGGTATCATGCTAGTCTAGTTTCTAAAAAGTAGTCAACTTAATAAAAAAGGTACACCCAAGATAATAAAATGGACAATAGAAGAATAATAGAATCTTCATTGTGTAATTCAAAGATTTGGTCCCAATGCTTGGAAATAAATTAAAGAAAATGAACCATTATTTAGGAAAAAATCAACACTGCAAATAAAAGATAAGGCGAGTCTTCCTTTTACAGACTCACAAATCTTAGCTTGAGGATGATAGTAAAGATATCTAAAATATTTTTCTTATAAAAATTCGTGAAATGGAAAAAAAAAAAAAAAGGAGTGTACAAAAACCTAACATAGGAGTGGTTACAATTATTTTGTTCATATGCAAGTGACATCTTTTAATGTGGAAATATTCAGTATTGGCTAGTGAAAGGAGAGTGGGAGTTAGAGAAGGAGAATAAAGGAGCACATCTACCTGATAAGGAGTTAATTTTTTCCACTATAATTTAGATAGCGTCCGAGGTTAAAGAAGATAATAAATGATGATATCCGATCTATCATTTATTGATAGAATTATCTTGGAAAAACCACAAATGCCCATGATGAAAATAGGCAAATGGAAATCAAAATAACTCACTTGTTGTAGATACAATACATAGTAGAAGTTGGTTGGAATTTTTCACACTCGAATATCTATGGAATTGATGTCCAACCGACCTTCTCCTTATTCTTGATCATGTAAACAAAAATGATAATCCAATATAATAAATAAATATATCAAATATATTTGGGAACAAAATGAGGTAGAACATCGATTTTTGTTTGAGAAAATTCTTGAAATCTTGCGTTCCAATTCTTAAGGAGATGAAATTAAATATGTAGAAGATGAGTTTGCAAAGCTGAAGAGGATAAAATTGTCCTATATCTTCCTGCAGTGGATGAATGTTTACTGATTAAATATAGCTTACATGTTCTTTTTCATGGAGATTAAAGTGGAGACACCCAACAAACATCTCATCAATAAAGAGTTTTAACTATTGCAAGTTTTCTTTGCAAAATGATGTGGCATTCACCGTTGAGTTTATGCTGATTTTATAATGGTTTTATGCTGAGTTAAATGAAAATAGGAGACCATCCATACAAATAGAAATAATTATGACATCATTTTTTTACCTAAATAAGGAGAATAAGTAGAAAAATATATCAACTAATCAAATACAAGTAACTTGATTAAAAATATTGCGAAAAACATAGGTAGAAAAAAATATTTGGTTGTGATTGGTTGAAATAAAGCTTAAGTAACAAGAAAACAATTCCTATAGTTACCTTGCCTTACAAAATTGACTAATAAACATGTATAAAACTTTCATTAAAATCCTATGTTGAACTCTTGGGATTCTCTTTAAGGAAGAATTTCCATAACCATTTCATATTATCTTTGATCGAGTTTGATGATACCCATTGATATATAGATTAATTACACCATTTTACATTGTCTTACTAGTAAGGTGTGTATATAACCATACACATACATACAATTTATTATTTCTTTTAAAAATATAAATTATTTTTTGTGATAAGTTTTTTTAAAATGGTCAAAAATAGTCGAGGGGCTCTACCCCAAACAAAGAAAAGACATCACTACCCGGATATGCAATAAGAATAAAGAGGAACAAAAACATTACAAAACATGACACGCAACATAGAAACAATAAAAAAATAGAGAATAGAAACAAAAATATAAAAAAGACAATCAACATGTTGGATGAGATCTAGGAGACATATTCAAAGGAACCGAGGTTTTTATAGTAGAACTTATTTTCTTGTTTTGGATAACTGTCTATTCATCATTCTCTGGTTCAGTTCACGCTTTAAATGAAATTCTAAAGAATCAATCGAGAAAAAGAATTAGTAGGATAGAAATAGGAAATGCCTTCCTTCTTCTCCCTAATTCAATCGAGAGGAGAATCTCTTCGTGGCTCTTCTTTTTCTCTACAAAGCGCACCCATTTTTCATCTAATTGAGTTTTAGCACTAGTTTAAACATATTCCTCTAAATCAAAATCAGAGACAATATCCCTCTTTAAGTTTATTTATTTTATTACAGAAAAAAATTGGCTGGGATCCTATCCAGAACATCTTAAAGGGTCGACAACCACATAAAGGAATAAACACAAAGGATAAAACAAGACACACTGCCCAATAGTGCCACAACAAGAAAGCGTCAAAAACCGATATCCGGTGAAAGAAAAAGAATTGGAGGAACGATCGATAGTATGAAAAGTGAAGAGGTCTCAAGGAAAATCCCTCTCAAAATTATCATTTACCACTAACTGCGATTTTATAAATACTTTATTGTATTAATTAATTTCATGGACAATTGACTATATTGAATACTCTACTAGATAAAATTTATTTTTTAGGTTTTAAATTTCTTTTATGAATTTTATTTGTATTATTATTATATTTAATATAAAGTCATTTATATTTTTCACTACTTTATTAACTACTTATCAATATAAGATTTATTCATGAAAATTAAATAAGTTATTTAATTAGTACTCATATATTTGTTTAAGTTTATTTCTTTTATAAAATGTGTTTATTAAATAATTCACATTTAATTATAAGAATAAAATTCTTTAAAATATCTTTGATTTATAAATTAAAAAATAAAAAACTTATATTACTTTTCAACAAAAATATGCATTTTATTGTTAATTATACTAAAAATATTTGATTTAGTAGGAACTAGAATTTACATAATAAATTCTTACCTATTACTCATAGAATCTTTGTTAATAAATTTATTAAGTTTTGAAAATTAAAAAATTAAAGATGACATTATTTTAAGGATTTAGTTTAATTTGTAAAAGTTATATGTTTTTATTAGCGGATTCCATTTTAGAAAGTCAAAACAATCGAATAAGATATTTTATTATTTGTTGACTTTTAAATATTTACATTGTAACATTCCCATTTTAACTCTTTAGAAACAAGGGAATTTTTTTTTTTTTTGAATATTGTTCTCTGTTCTAAATAATCATAATTTATAAGACACAATCCAAAGCCAATAAATCTCATAATAAAAACCATATGCAACTATAAATGACACAATGAGCTACCGATCTCTCATTTCATGACTCGGTATCATTTCGATCTCTCATGTTAACTTAATCATTTTTATACCACGTATAATTGGTCTCTTTAGCCTTTTTGGGGCATTAAATTTTCTTTAAGAGGCCTATCTGAATATTTGTTACTGATATTCATCTGAAATACCACTTCTTAAACTAGGTGACATAGGACAAGGTAACCAGCAGCTTGTGATACTTTGGCCAAATATTTTAAACATATCATTCTTGTTTATATTCCTAGATGACATACTCGTCAATGAAATACATCCTTCACCCCACTACCTCTATTATCTAGAATGGTCCTTACTAACTCCTGTTAGTCCTCTTGTTCAATGTTTAACCCTAGCTAAGGTTAACAAGATAGTCTAGTGTAGAGGAATCCGCTTGTGAGGGTTATAAAGGGTACATAAACATACTCAATCAACCTAAATCAATTTCATGTGTCTACTTATCCTAAGTCATTGTGAGTTTACCCCGACACTAGATCATGCCCCTTACTCTACCTATGCTAGAACTATGAACAAGTCCGAATTTATGTAGATCTAGGTGATTAAACTCTGAAGGTTGTTATAAATGTCAACTGCAATACAATATCCTCATGAAGACCCAAGTATTCATGAAGGTACTATACTGTAGTTGGTGTGTGCAAACATCCGACTAAGTTCTCCTTATCTGGATGAATATACCTTAGAAAGAAGTTAAAGAATTATTAAAGTTTTCTTATTAAGGGTTAATTACGTAGTCCTAATAGACAAATATGTTCATTTACCATTAGGGTTACAAGTTAAAACTACAATTAGAGTGGGTATGCAGATACATCTACTTCTAACAATTTCATAAGTTATGTTTTTATTCCATTAACATTTGGATTTATGATTCACATACTAGGTTCAGCAAAAAGACAATGTTGTTGCTTATTTCCTACTCAATGCCTAGATTATATAAGTTCAAAGAAAATTCATCTTCTAGTAGACTTCAATAGAAAGAAGTCTAATCCCATTTAATTTTCTTTCTCTACATTTATAATCTAGTTAAGGAACTCTTCATGAGATAACACACCATCAACTAATCAAAGATAAATTTCGATAGATTTCCAAGAGATCTTAAGACAATTTATTAATAATTTTGTGGAAGTTTCCTTCCCCATTTTCTTATACAGGATTAATGATTATTTAAAGTGAATTAGTTAAGTATCCATACAATAATGTCAACTTATTAAGTTGTATTTTCTCTAGATAGTGTAGGAAATATAATACCCTAATCTCTATCCATTCTATTCCAATCCAAAGAGTACGCTATTGGACTGGAAAGTAGAGAACTACCTAACATTTTCACTTATTGATTGCCAAAGGAAATACATCAAATACAACAAATTTCACATATCTTTTACTTGTCAAAATATTCATACATTTAATAAATCGAAACACTTTAGACACTACTAATGCCAAAGGACAATACTTGAATCAATTTCAAATACAGATTTCTTTTCCATAAAGTACATTTCAGTAATGAACCATATTTCATCATAAAAAGATCCAATCTCTTTGATAAAAAATGTAAGTTCCTAAATATCTTTTCTCCTTTCATCACTTGTAAATTCCATCCACAAAAATTGCTAGCACGAGTCATTTCATTGGTAGCATGATAAGCACTCGAGAATTAAAAAGATGTTCTTTTAGCTAACTATTTCGTAAAAAGAACTCTATTGTTATGAAACAATTTAAGCATTACAAAGAGACATACCAAAGGAAATTACTAGTCACAAATGAGAGAGATAGAGAGAGGTAATGTGATAAACCATATCATAAATAAGAATAGATCATGGTATAAACAACTTCAACTTTCATACTATTGTTTTACATAAAAAATTAAAACATTAATCAAGGTAAGTACTATTCCATCAAAATAACAATTTTCCTTTCATATATCATTATACATTATTCACTTCTCGGTTAATCCTATCTAACATGAGAAGATAACTATCCCTACTATCTCTTAGGAATAGATCAACATTAGATAGAACAATAGTACTTTCATCTCGAATTTATTTCACCTAATTCCATCCTAGAATATAAGATGCCAAGATCAAATCAAACATAGGAATAGGTTTAGGATGAACCAAACAACATATTTAGTAAAGAGTTTCTAATTTAAGAATCCTATAACTCAAATTCAGAATTAGAGACCAATCTAAGTTCAAGTTCAGCACTAAACAATTTTCAATAAAGGATGAGATCAACTTGGCATGCAATTGGAACTAAGCACACAATCCCTCAGAGATACATCAATTTATATGCTAAGGAAAACTAGTAGAATGGAGGGATCTAACAATCAGCTTCAGCTCCTTCAACCATTCAAATATTTTTCACCAAATAAAAAGACTTACACAAAATATTTTCAACCAACACAACAATCCTCCTAAGTAACCTCTGCTTTAGCTAAACTATCCTATCACAACTAGACTTAATTCTTCAAGCCAGTCCCAGTGAAGGTACTACAAAATAGACCAACTAGACAACTCCCTCATCAAGATTGAAATAGAAGGAAAATCAAAGGAGAGAGATATTGTATATTCAACATTCTAAGCATGATTATAAAAAGAACATGCTATAAACAAGAACATAAATAGGTAAGTCCATTCTCTATTGTCCTTTACCAAAATTCTCCAAACAGAGAACAATCAAAGATCGAATTGAATGACTACAGTCCCGAAGAAGGGAATAAATGATGACCCAAAACAATCATTACCTTTCATCACTCAAGAGAACAGTAAGGATAACATAAAAAACCCGTAAGAGAACAAGTAACCGTTTTCTACAGACATGGCAGAGAAAGGAAGAAAATTAATAGAAGAGTAAGTCTTCATAGTCCTTCTACACCCAGATGAAGAAAATAAAATATGATCGAATAATGATAAGGCTAAGCACCCAAAAAATCATTTCTTATAAAGAGATATCTTTTCCTTTGTTAGTAAAAGAATTGAAAACAATTTTGATGGGCCAAGGCCAAGAAAAAAACTAACCCAATATAACCATTAATCTACAAAGAACTATTCAGACTCACAAATCGATAACAACAATTGTAACATAGTGAGCTTAAACCCAAGATAATTTCCCTTCTAAGCATCAATTACATCAATTTCAGAGGTTACCCAAGTTCTCAAAAGAATAGAAGACAAAATAACACTTCTTTTAAATTACCCTTTCCCAAGCAATAATTCAATTACACAAATAATATTTCAAATCATCTATTGGTGAATGAAAAAGCTATAACAAGTCTTTAATAGACAAAAGCTTATTTCAAATAGAAACTCGAAAAATTCATCTTCCTCAATAACCACCGGAATGATGATCAAACAGAAGGTTAGAAAAAAACCCAAAATCAAAACCACAGAGTGATAAAATAAATGTCAGGCATGATCACAAGTTTTTAAAATTATTTCAGACCCATAAGAATATGATAAACAAACAGACGCTGAAGTTTATTTCCCAAAAATATTCATTTATGTTCAAACATTAGTTGAGTTACTCAACATTTTATACTCTGAAGTGTTCTCATAGAGGTGACACAAGATCTCATCAAACAAGTTCCACGAATTTAAGAAATCGAGTTACTCACAAGTTTAACACAGCTCAACAAGAGTACAAACAATTATAACTCCATCTCAGCTCAAACAAAAGTTAAGCATAACTTAGTAATTCAAAACAAGGGAATCAAAACCTAGAATAGATCTTCCATCATAACAATTGAATTCAAACAAGAATCACAAGAACTAATATAAGCATCGAAAGAAGAAATCATAACATCTAACAAAAATAAATTTATCCCCAAGAGTAGAGTTATTTAAATGAATCATTTAAGTAAAATAAAAATAAATCAATGGGTATATCCTATCATGTTTGATAGCATTTCTCCTTTACTAATTCATAGGAGATCTCCAAGAAAAACTTCAATAGCTTCTTCCTTGCCATGAAACATCAACTCGAACCATCAACACTTTTCTTTTATTTATATATTTTTTCCTAGTGTCCAATAAAAGTTTAGAGCTATGTAAAAGTTATAGTCACACAAGAGTTACAGATTATGCAAGTGTCGAATCAAGAGAAGGAACAATATCATACGAGCTTGGTTCTCAAATGAACCAAAATTTCAAAAACAACCTACTCCTCATGCAACTTCCAAAGCGCTTTTCACCAAATTAAAAACATTAAATGTGATGGACTATCGGTTCCCTCCATTTTTGGCGAAGACTAAATTAAAATTTGCGCATACAATCAAATTCGGTGGAGATGCTAACTTAGCTTTCCCCAAATTTTCCAATGCCCGTGCCAAAGTTGGCGGTAGGAAAAGATAAGAATGAATTAAATATCATTTAATTACCTTGAAACCGATGCCATCGACCACCCAATTTCCATGTGTTCCTTAGGCCACCTCAAGGTTAGCCACATTTTAAGTTAGGTTAACATTAGTTTAGGAAATCAACATAGGTCCATAGGTAGGTCTCAAGCTCAAGTCACAACATCTTAATTTCAAAAGATCAAAGAGACATAGGTTAGACTTAGCTCTAGGACATAGTCACTTAGCATTAAACATATAGTTAAAATAGGTTACCGTTCAAGGAAATCATTACAATCAATTAAATGAAGAACCAACCATGACATCAGTATTCAACATACTGCAGGGTCTGAAGACTTCATCAATTCTCTAGCACAATCTAAAGCTAGCAATCAACTAATCTAACGACTTGGTCGTTATGACCACAAAATCATAAATTAAAAGCATACCTTATATCAATGGAATTGATCAATGGTAATTTTCTTCTAAAGGAAGAGTTTTATAAAAACTGAACCAAACTTCACAATTCAAGCAACAAACTAATTTTGCATAAGGAGGTGGGTTGCTCTTATTAAATATAGTAAAACACGACATAATGTACCTGCACAAAGGATGAATTATTTTCTACTACAAACATGATTTCCATAGTCACAAGAGTACACCGTCTTAAGACCAAATCACATGTCAACATTTGTATCTTCTAAAGTAGAAGTCATCTTAGGTACTGTCATGCTAGAGGCATTACATACCTCCCTCCTAAAAAGCGTCATTGTCCTGGTCATTAACTTACTAAATAGTTTCCATAAATAATATAACCAATTCATAATTTCCTCATTCATAAGTTCATAACACAACCAAATTTGAAAAGTTCAATTTTTCATAATTATTCAACATTAAAATAGTTGTTTCAATACTAAAGAATTTAGTATTTTTCCGTAATCGCAGATGTATTGATATACTAAGAGTTAAATATTCAATTTTTATCAATCAACAGAATCAATTCCGTTTAAATAAATATGGAAAAGCAATTTTTGTATCTTCAAGGTTTTCCCGGTGTTACACTTTATTCATTAAACTAGTCCCACTAGACCTTACATTGACTTATATGATGATTTATTAAGTGCAACTACCGAGTTTCCAACACTTGGATGGGTTTAACCATGATTATTCATGGATCTTGGACCTGCAAGGAATTCTAATTTAACACATGTGATAAATCTGAAACGTATTTATTAGGTAAAGAAATATGGAAAACATCATGAATTCATGATAAAGCAGGAGGTAAAGCTAAATGATAAGCTATAGGGTTGATTATTTCAACAAATTCAAAGGGTCCCACATAACGAGGTGATAACTTGGCATCCTTACAAAAAGTTATGGAACTCTTTTTTAGTTTAACCCACAAAAGACCTTCTCACCAAGTTTAATTTTCTTTTCAACCCATTTTAAGTCTGCATAACTCTTTTGCCTATCTGTTGCTTCATTCAAAAATTCATGAATCATTTTAACTTGATGTTCCATTTGAGTAAGGATTTCAGGTCCAATTACCTCTCTGTCCTCTATGCTATCCCAACTAACTGTAGTTTGTCAATTTCCTTCCGTATAATGCCTCGAAAGGTGCCATTTTCATAGAGGCATGGTACGTGTTATTATAAGAAAATTCAACTAATGGAAGGTACTCTACCCATTTACATAACTAATCCATGCAATACATTCGTAACATATCTTCCAAAACTTAGTTAACTCTTTCAGTCTTCCCATCCATTTTTGGATGGTATGTGGAACTAAAATTCATTTTAGTCCCTAAGGATGCATTGAGTGTTTGCCAAAATCTAGATGTCATTCTTGGATATCTATCCAATATGATAAATTTAGGTACTCCATGCAATCTAAAAATTTTATGCAAAAAAATATTTGTGCTAAAATAGGTGAACTATCCTTAAAATTACCAACAATAAAATTTGCTACGTTTGTTAGTTTATCCACCGCAGCTAAAATAACATCATGTTTAATTCTTGACATAGGCAACCCTTGAACAAAATCCATGTTAATTACTTTCCATTTATATTGCGGTATGCTATGAGGGTACAATAAACTAGTTGGATGCATATGTTCTTCTTTAACATGCTGACATTCTAATTAGTGTGTCACAAAATCAATCATGTCCTCTATCATCCCTTTCCAGGATTATTGTTTTTTTATGTCAACAAACATTTTTGTAATGCCAAGATGTCCGAAATAGGCAAATTATGAAATTCACTTAACAATTTATTTCTTAATTCATTTAATGAAGGTATATATACTCTATTTTAAAACCTCAAGATTCCTTCGTCATCAAATTGAAAACCTTTATATCTCACATCATTTGAATCTCCAATTAAGTGTTGTTTTTACTTGTTGAAAAACAGAATCCAATTCCATGACACTTTTAACTTCATCCTTAAACTTGTTCAATGAGAGCTATTGAAAGTGTTTGCATTTATCCAAAATGTGGATTTGTAGAAAAATAACCTAAACTGAACAAAAAACTTCAAAATAAAATACATATTATTGAATGGGTATGAAACTCCTAGAAGAAACATAGTGAAATTGAATAGTCATTTGGAAATGTGATATTTAGAGATCATTTCAAATCATGGTAAGGAGAGAGATATACTTTTAATCCTCCCTTTAAAATTTGAGATACAATCCATTGGACTATCTTCCATACACCACCTACAACAAATATTGTCTTAAGAGTATTTTTCACCAAGTCTTTGAGTTCATTTTCAAAGGTATCATGCTAGTCCGATTTCTAAATGTAGTCAACTTAATCGAAAAGGTACACCCAATAGAATAAGATGGGCAATAGAAGAATAATAGGATCTTCATCATGCAATTCAAAGATTTGGTCCTAGTACTTTGAAATAAACAAAAGAAAAGGAACCATTATTTATAAACAAATCAAAACGCAAATCAAACATAAGGTGAGTCTTCCCTTTACCGACTGAAAAATCTTAGCTTGAGGATGACAAAATATATCTAAAATATTTTTGTTATAAAAATTAATGAAAAGGAAAAAATAATATAGAAGTCTACAAAAACTAACACGGGAGTGGTTACACTTATTTTTTTCATATGCTTGACATCTCTTTAATGTGTAAATATTAAGTATTGGTTAATGAAAGGAGAGTGGGAGTTAGAGAAGAATAATAGAGGATCACATCTACCTGATAAGGAGTTAATTTTGTCCACTGCAATTCAGAAAGATTCTAGGTTAAAGAAGATAATAAACGATGATATCCGATCTATCTATTCTTGATAGGATTATCTTGGAAAAACCACAAATGCCCATGATGAAAATAGGGAAATGGAAATTGAAATAACTCACTTGTTGCAGATATAGTACATAGTAGAAGTTTTTGGAAAATTTTCACACCGAATACGTATGGAATTGATAGTCTAACCGACCTTCCCCTTAGTCTCAATCCTCTAAAAACAAATGGTAATCCAATATACTATATAAAGAGCTGAAATATCTTTGGGAACAAAATTAGGTAGAACATTGATTTTTGTTTGAGAAAATTCTTGAAATCTTGTGTTCCAATTCTTGAGGATATGAAATTAAATATGTGGAAGATGAGATTGTAAAATTGGAAGAGGATAAAATTGTCCTATACCTTCTTGCGGGTGGATGAAGGTTTCCAGTTAAATGTAGCTTACATGTCATTTTTTCAAGGAGATTAAAGTGGAGACACCCACCAAACATGCCATCAATAAAGAGTTTTAATTATTGTCGAGTTTCTTTGGAAAAATAAGTGGCATTCACCACTGAGTTTATGCTTATTTTATAATGAGTTTATGTTTAATATATGCTTTGAGTTAAATGAAAATAGGGATATCATCCATAAAAATGTGGAATTTTTCCACAAAAATAGAAATAATTATGACACCATTTTTTTGTACATGAATAAGGAGAATAAGTACAAAAATATATCAACCAATCGAATACAAGCAAATTGATTAAAAATATTACAAAAATCATAGGAAGAAAAAAAAATTGATTGTGATTGGTTGAATTAAAGCTTAAGTAACAAGAAAATGATTCCTATAGTTACCTTGCCTTACGTCGGGGACTAATAAACATGTATAAAACTTTCATTAAACTCGTATGTTGAACTCTTGGGATTCTCTGTAAGGAAAAATTTCCATAACCATTTCATATTGTCTTTGATCGAGTATAATGATACTTGTTGATATATAGATTAATTTCACCATTTTACATTGTCTTACTAGTAAAGTGTGTATATAACCATACACATACATACACTTTATTATTTCTTTTAAAAATATTAATTATGTTTTATGATAATTTTTGTTTATAATGCTTAAAAACAGTTGAGGGGCTCTACCCCAAACAAAGAAATGACATCACTACCCGGATATGCAATAAGAATAAAGAGGAACAAAAAAATTACAAAACATGACACACAACATAGAAACAATCAAAACAAAATAAAGAATATAACAAAAATTTAAAAATAGATAATCAATATTAGGATGAGATCTAGGAGACATATTCAAAGGAACTGAGGTTTTTATAGTAGAATTTATTTTCTCTTTTTTGGATAACTTGTCTATTCATCATTGTCTGGTTCGTGCTCACACTTTAAATGAAATTATAAAGAATCAATCATCCAAAAAGAATTAGTAGGAGGAAATAGGAAATGTCTTCCTTCTTCTCCCGACTCAATCGAGAGGAGGATCTCATCATGATCTTCTTTTTCTCTAAAAGCGCACCCATTTTTCTTCTAACCGAGTTTCAAAGATGTTCCTCTAAATCGAATAAGAAAAATATCCCTCTCGAATTTTATTATTAAAGATAAAAAAATTATTTGGTATCCTACCTAGTAACATCACAAAGGGTTGACAACCGATAAATCAATAAGCACAAAGGATAAAACAAGACACACTACCCAATAGTACTAAAACAAGAAAACATCACAACCGATATACGAAGAAAGCAAATGCATTTGAGAAACGATTGGATAGTACAAAAGTGAAGAGGTCTCAAGGAAAATCCCTCTCAAAATTATCATTTATCACTAAGTGATTTAATAAATACTTTATTGTATTAATTAATTTCATGGACATTTTACTATATTGAATTCTCTACCAAATAAAAGTTATTTTTTAGGTTTTAAGTTTCTTTTATGAATTTTATTTGTATTATTATTATATTTAATATAAAGTGATTTATATTTTTCACTACTTTATTAACTACTTCTCAATATAATATTTGTTCATGAAAATTAAATAAGTTATTTAATTAGTACTTATGTATTTGTTTAAGTTTATTTCTTTTATAAAATGTGTTTATTAAATAATTCACATTTAATTATAAGAATAAAATTCTTTAAAATATTTTTGATTTATAAATTAAAAAAGAAAAACCTTAAATTACTTTTCAACAAAAATTATGCACTTTATTAATACAAATACTAAAATATATTTGATTTAGTAAGAACTAGAATTTACATAATAAATTTTACCTATTACTCATAGAATATCGTTAATAAATTTATTAAGTTTTGAAAATTAAAAAAATTAAAGATGACATTATTTTAAATATTTAGTGTAATTTTTAAAAGTTATACGTTTTTATTAGCAGATTCCACTTTAGAAAATCAAAACAATCGAATAAGATATTTTATTATTTGTTGACTTTTAAATAATTACATTGTAACATTCCAATTTTAAGACTTAAGAAACAAGGAGTTTATTTTTGAATATGTTCTCTATTTTAAATAATCATAATTTAGAACACACATTCCAAAGCCAATCAATGTCATAAAAGAAACCATATGCAATCAGTTGTAAATGACTAAGTGAGTCATCGATCTCTCATTTCATGACTTGATATCATATCAATATCTCATGTTAACTTAATAATTTTTATATTATGTATACTTGATTCCTTTACTCATTTCGGGGTATCATGTGTTTTGTTTAAGAGGCCTATCTAAATATATATTACTGATATTCATATGAAATACCAGTTCTTAAACTAGGTGACATAGGTCAATGAAACCAAAGAACTTGCGATACTTTGGCCAAAGATTTTAAACATAATGTTCATGTTTATATTCATAGATGATATACTCGTCAACTCAATACATCCTTCACCCCACTTCCTTTGTTATCTAAATTTTCTTTCTCGACTCTTGTCAGTCCTCTTGTTTAACATTTAACCCTAGATAAGGTTAACAACATAGTCTAGTGTGGAGGACTTCTTGTAGTGACTAAGGGTACATAGACATTATCAATCGACCTAAGTCGATTGGATGTGTCTAGTTATCCTAAGTCATCCTAAGTTGACCATGAGACTAGAACATTCCCTAACTCTACCTAGGGCATAACTATGAACAAGTTGGAATTTATGTAGATCTAGCTGATTAAACTGTGAAGGGTTTTCCAACATAAGCAATGCAATACGGTGTTCTCATGAAGACCCAATTCTTCATGAAGGTATTGTACTGCAGTTTGCGTGTGCCAACATCTGACTAAGTTCTCCTCATCTGGATGAACATACCTTAGAAATAAGTTAATGACTTATTAAATTTTTCTTATTAAGGGTTAATTACAGTAGTCCTACTAAACAACTAGGTTCATTTACCATTAGGGTTACAAGTTAAAAATGTAATTAGAGTGGGTATGTAGATACATCTGCTTCCAAAAATTTCATAAGTTATGTTTTTATTCCATTAACATTCTTATTTATGTTTCACATAACAGATTCAAAAAACAAGACAATGTTGTTGCTTATTTCCCTACTCAAGCCCTAGCTTATATAAGTTCAAAGAAAATTCTTTTTATATTAGACTTCAATGGAATGAATTCTAATCCCATTTAATTTCCTTTCTCTACATTCCTAATCTAGTTAAGTAACTCTTCATGAGATAACACACCATCAACTAATCAAAGATAACTTTCTGATTTATTTCGAAGAGATCTTAAGATAGTCTATTAATCATTTCATGGAAGTTTCCTTCCCCTTTTTCTTATACAGGGTTAATGATTATTTAAAGTGAATTAGTTGAGTATCCATACAAGAATGTCAACTTATTAAGTTGTATTTTCTCTAGAGAGAGTAGTACATCTAGTACCCCTAATCTCTATCCATTATATTCCAATCCAAAGAGTAAGCTACTAACTGAAAAGTAGAGAATTACTTAACATTTCCACTCATTGATTGCCAAAGGAAATACATCAAATAGAAAAATTTCACATATATTTTACTCATCAAAAGACTTATACATTTAATAATTACAAACACTTCAGACACTACTAATTCCAAACAACAATACTTGAATCAAATTCAAATACAAATTTCTTTTCCATAAAGTAAATTTTAGTAATGAACCATTTTCCATCATAAAAAGTTCTAGTCTCTTTGTTAAACAAATGTAAGTTCCTAAATATTTGTTCTCCTTTCATCGATTACAAATTCCATCTACAAAAATTGCTAACAAGAGTCATTTCATTAAACTAAGCATGATAAACACTAAGCATTAACAAGATGTTATTTTAGCTGATTATTTCATAAAGAGAACTCTCTGCTATGAAACAGCTTTAAGAATTACATAGAGATATACAAAAGGGAATTACTAGTCACAAATGAGACAAGGAGGTAAGGTGATAAACCATATCATAATTAAGACTAGATCATGATATAAACAACTTCAAGTTTCACACTATTGTTTACGTAAAAGATGTAAACATTAATCTAGGTAAGTACTATTCCATCAAAATTACAATTTTCCTTTCGTATATCATTATACATTAATGACTTCTTAGTTAATCCTATCTAACATGAGAAGATAACTATCCCTACTATCTCTTAGGAATAGATTAGCATTAGATAGAACAATAGTACTTTCATATTAGCATTTATTTAACCTCATTCCATCCTAGAATATGAGATGCCAAGATCAAATAAAACATATGAATAGGTTTAGGATGAATCAAACAACATATTTAGTAAAAATTTTCTAATTTAAGAATTCTATAGCTCAAATTTAGAAACAGAGACAAATCTCAGTTCAAGTTTAGCACTAAAAATTTTCAATAAAAGATGAGATAAACTTGGCATGCAATTGGATCTAAGAACAAAATCCCTCGAGAGATAGTTCAATTTGTATGCTAAGGCCAACTAGTAGAATGGAGAGATCTAACAATCAGCTTCACTCCTTGAATACTCCAAATATTTTTACCAAATAAAAATACTTACAAAAATATTTTCAACCAACACAACAATCCTCCTAAGTAACCTCTGCTTCAACTAAATTGTCCTATCACAACTGGACTTAATTCCTCAAGCCGATCCCAATGAAGTTACTACAAAATAAATGAATTGGACAACTCCCTTATCAAGATTGAAACAGAAGGACAATCAAAGGAGAGAGAGAGAGAGAGAGAGAGAGAGAGAGAGAGAGAGAGAGAGAGAGAGAGAGAGAGAGAGAGAGAGAGAGAGAGAGAGAGAGAGAGAGAGAGAGAGAGAGAGATTATATAAATATACACGACTCCCAAAACTTGTAATAGACATCAAAAAATGCATAGTATACCTGTGAATGATGAGAGGTAAGAAGAGACAACAAAATAAGCAAGGATGGATAGAAGCATAACGAAACATATTTATTGCTCCATGAAGTTACATGGTACATTATCATTGGGCAAGAGGCAAGAAAATACAATTACAGAGCCATGAGAAGAGGCTTAGACTCCACTTTCTACCCTAAGAAAGAGAGAGAGGGGGGAAGAGGAGAAACAATGACCAACTATTTGAATATGCCCCTCTTTTACAATATATAGAAGAATGAGAGAGAAAGAGAGAGGGAAAATTTGAAATCTGCTCCAACCACCCCTGTAATGCATTAAATCCTCCTCTGAAATCTCAACCACCATCCCTCAACCCCCCAAAATCTTCCTGTGTCTAATCTGTTAAGTCCACCGCTCTATGTCTCCTTGGCGCGTTGAAGAAGGAAGAACGACGGATCAAATCAAATCTGATCTGATTTTAAGGAACAAAAATATTACATATTAATGGCATGAAGACGTTTTCCCATTTTTCACCTACCAAATCCTACTAAAAATAATATTTTATTCTTCCATGACCTAGAGGAGGTCAAGATCTTTCCAAAAAGTCTTCTCCCACCAAAATATGAGTTCCCAATCAAAATATATGCCTATCTTATGTTCCTCGGGTTGGGCACTTATTGCTACTTACAGAGTATGAAAAGGTGTGTTCATACAAGGGCCACATGGTAGCCCCATGCTCATTTGAGAATTCTCCCTTTTCCTTTCCTCTTAAAATTGCACCCATGAGACACATGGTAGTGTCTGAAGGCTCCGCTATTTTATTTGTATCCTTCATTAGTCCTTCTATTGGTAGAGGAAATATGTCGGACATGAGACACATGGCACCTTTGCGCATGTTTGGAAACTATCCCCATAATTTACCTTTGGAGTTGCATGGATATGAAACATGGGAGACCTTTGCGGGCCTTTGAAATTTTCAATGACCACCCTTACCTTTTCGGACTCTAGTCACATGGTGGGTTGGCACTCATTTGGAAACCGCCCTTTTAGTTTCACCTTTGAAATTGTGCTTTGATGCAACACATGACTCCCTTTATGGCCCCTTCATACTTATTCATTTAAAATGGATGTCTTTGTCCCCCTTTTGGACCTAGGACACATGGAGGATTGATGCTTGCTTGAGTCTCTGGCTCTGGCTTCTCCCTTGAAGGTGTGCCATTTGGACACGTAGTAGCTTCCGTTGGTTCTTCCCACTTAGAATTTTTAATGGCTTGGGACACGTGGAAGATTTTGTCGATACTCTTATACTTAACTAATTTGGGCCCACTCATCCCTGTTTTGACTTGGACCATGTGACGAGCTTGCACTTGTTTGGGGTCTCTGTTTTGGATTCTATCCTTGTAATTACGTCATTGAGATGCGTGGCGCTTTCCATGGGTCTGTGAATTTTCAATAGCTAATGAGACCCCCTTTCTGACTTGGGACATGTGGAAGCTTTGTAATCACTTGGGGATTGCCCCTTGAATCTCACTTTTGAAGTTTCACCACTTGGACGCGTGGGGGGTTGGCATAAGTTTGGGACTTGTCATTTTTTATGCACCTTTTAGAATTGTGCCAAGATGACACATAGAGCCTTCCACGAGTGTTCTATTTGGCCTTGAGTTAACTCTTACATGGTGAAGTCTAAAAACCTTGATCCTTTCCCATTTTCTTTCTTATCAACATATGGGCACCTTTGACGTTCATTGATCCTTCGCAAACCCTGCTCCTCACATGTAGAGCTCGCACTCATATTTTGACCATGCTCTTTACTTAAGTCGAGCCTCGCTTGATTGTTGGATTTTAATGTGAGCTCACAAGATAGAGCTGACACTTGGGTTTGCTTCTATGTCGGTTCATGTTTGATCAATTTTTTTGGGGAGAAAATTTGGGATAACAGATGCCTAACAACAAAAATTTTCCCCGTAGAGAAAAGATTGTAAATAATACCAAGACTCAATGTAATCCATGACCAAAGGAATGGACAGACAATGACAACTAAATGAGGTATAAATTTTTCACGCATCCATACAGGGAGACAGAAAATACATCTAACCATGCGAACTAAGAAATTTTAAATGAAAAAAGGGGCAAGATTACAATTGAGCACCAACACCGGCTCTAACTCGGGATGGGCACTCCCAACAAGTTCCGCAAGAACAACCTAATAGACCATGTGCCAAAACTCCATTGGGCATTGGAGTCAAGAACAATATGGCAAAGTAGAACAACAATTTCGAACCTCACAAGAACAAACTAAGAAACCGACAAAACCGACCACTAAGGATCTGGGACGAATTAATCCGAGAAAAATACGGAAACGAAAAAGAATAAAAAGACTGTACACTATACAATGATGTGTGCCTTGATTATGAGAAATCAGTCAAGGAAATGTTTCAAGTGCTTGCCATTAACAGGAAACTCAAGCAATTCCCCATCTAGATATTTTAGGAAGAAGGTGTGCTCGCTGATCCTAATATCAATAGAATAAGGGCCCATCCATAATGCGTCAAACTTTCCATGTTTTCCCTTATCCTCATGTTTTCTATCACATAGTATCATCAAGTCTCCTACACTTTGAAAAACTCTTGGGGTAACCTTTTTATCAAACAATTTCTTCATTTTCTCCCTAAACTTCACATGTCTTTGATGGGATTCCCTTCTCTCTTCATCTAGTTCAACAATTTGATTGATCCATGCATCATAGGGACTAACCTCCTAGTCCTCCAACTATCGATGAATTGATATGAAGATAATTGCATATGCAGGAGAATTATAGCTTGAGTTCCATACACCAATTCAAACAGGCTCTTTCTAGTATATATTTTAACAATAATTCTATCAACCCAAATAGAAAACTTCAACTTCTCACCCCACTTCCATTTGTTTAATTACAAGGTCCTTCTGATTATCTTCAAAAAATTCTTGTTGCTTGATTCTACTTTTCCATTACCTTAAGGATTATAATTTGAAGCATGTGCTAAATTGATTCCATACTCATCACACATGGCTACCAAATGTTTGGCTATAAAACTCATAGCATTGTCAAAGCAACCATCCGAGTAGGCACTCTAAACCCGCAAATTATACGATTCAAAATGAAGTCCATAAAAATTTGGTGGGTACCTTTCTTGTTAGGGATTACCTCCACCCACTTGGTGAAGTAATCAGTGGCCACTAATATCCACTTGTGGCCTGCACTTGAAGAATTTGAAATCTCACCAATGAAGTCCATTCCCATTGCTTAAACGGGCTTCAATTTATACAAGCTGCAAAGGGAGGGAGCCTGAAGCTTTCAATATTCTTGAAAAATGTTGACAACTCTCACACTTTCTTACTAGTAGAGTTGTATCTTTAAAAAGAGTTGGCCACTAGTAACCAACCCTTAATATCTTATGGGTTGTGACTCTTCCAACAAAATTCCCTCCACAAACTCCATGGAAAGCATTAATTATTTTCGGGGCTTTATCCTCAGTGATACATCTCAAAAGAACTCCCTCAGGGTTCTACCAAGCTAACCCATAATCAGTGATGATGTACATCTGGGACGCTAACTTAAGTTTTCTCTTTTGATTCTTGCTTAACTACTTAGGGCACTATAGATGTTTGAGATAAAAAATAGTATCCTTGTACAATTCAGAAATTTTCAATTTCTCAAGAATATTCAATCTTTCTTCTTCAACCTCATTTATCTCAACTATTTGCAAGTTACTTTTCACTATTAGCTTTGTTAGGCCCAATCCTATGAATTTTTTTGTAGTTTGGATGTCCATATCATATTCTTGCAATTTAATCGCCAATCGACATCTTTTACTTGAAATTTCCATCTGTGATAGGATATCCTTAACCATGATATGGGGAACATAAGCTATGACTTAATAACTCAAAATATATGGCCTAAAGATTTTTGTGGCCCTAACCAAAGCAAAGGACTAGTTCTCCATGATAGTATACTTCATTTATTCTCCTTGTAATGCTTTACTAAAGAAAGACATTTTTCTTTCAGCTCCTTCATCATCCTTTTATAATAACACAGATGTAATAGTATTCTTTAAAGCAAAGGAAAACATTTGGAAAGCCTTTTTATAATCGGGAGTTGCTTCAAAACAGGGCATTCTTCAATGCTCCCTTCCTCCTAGTAAAGGCTTGAATAACTTCTTCTTCCCACTATATACTCGATCCTTCTTAAACATACTAGTGATTAGGATAGTCAATTTAGCAAAGTTAGAAATAAATCTCCTAATAAATTTATCTACCTAAAATAGGATTGAATTCCTTTTTTGGTTCTTGGAATAGGAACTTTGTTAATGGCTTCCACTCTCTCAGGATCAATCATGACCCCTTATTTTGATATAATATGTCCAAGTAACTTATCCTTTTGAACCCCAATATGACATTTCTTATGGTTCAATGAGATATCAACATCTTTTCTAAATGCTTGTAGGTCATCACTTCTCTTCCTTGAATTTTTTTCACATCTTCCTTATACAAAACAATGAAGTCGTTTATATATCTTGAGAATGCTATATCCATTTCTCTTTGAAATGTGGCTTTGGCATTCACCAGGTCGCATGAAATTCTAACATACACATAGGTTCCCCATGGAGTGGTGAAAGTGGTTTTGATTCTCTTTGACTATTTCACAACCACTTGGTTATACCCAGAGAAACCATCCAAAGTGGATAACAAATCATAACTAGTAACTAATTGCAACATGTTATCCATATTTGGCAAGGGATAGTTATCCTTGATTGATGCCTTATTTAAATTTCTAAAGTCAACACACAATCTTATGTCTCCGTTCTTCTTTCGGATAGGTACCAGGTTTGCAACCCATGAAGAATACCTTGTAGGTTGTATGATTCCTCCATCCCTTAACTTTTTCAACTCTTCTTGCATTTTTAGAGAAAGGAGTGGATTAATTGGTCTTTTCTTCTACCTAAATGGTTTGGCATTAGCTTCCAAGGGTATTTCATGTTGAAAAAGGTCTTCCATGTATGCTTTCAGTTTTGAATATGACCAAGCCAAGCAGTCCTGGTACTTTTTTAGCAATTGGACATATGACTACTTTTCTTCTCTATTCAAGTTGCTACCTAGCCATATTCTCCTAGGTTTATCCTTTATGCCCAGGTTATATTCTTCAACATCTCTCGAGGCTGACATATGTTTATTAACAATGTGGTCAACATTATCAAAATTTGATTCCAATGTAACCAAACCTCTCGAATAGTATTGGTTTTCAATTGGATAATGTCTTTACCAAACAGGGTCTCTTTTCCTTCATTTACACAAACCATTGGTTCCCATTCCATACTTTGATTGGAAAATTCTTCTTTATTCTATATAAACCTTTTGACCTAAGCATCATCTTCAAACACTGCCCAAAGGTTGCTTGATATTGTCAGAGACGAGCGTCTTGGTCAATATTTCAATATCATATTCACAATAGGGAGAAATCAGTACAATTTTCAAACCTAGATCCCAATACTTCATATCATGATGTATTATATTGAAAGAATCAAACATTTCAATGAAGTCCCAAATTGCATGCTTGTATTTCTTCATTCTTTGATTCTTTGTAGCATATAACTTTCTAACTTGTTTGACTATCAACTCTGAATCTCCTTTAACAACAATGTCTCTAACACCATATTTCCATGTAATCCTTAGACCCAAGAGGAGTAATTTATACTCAACAATATTGTTTGTGCACTCAAAATTGAGTTTAAAAGAAAATTCAAACTCCTCTTAGCTTGGAGATATAAATATAACACCGGCATTTACCTTATACTTTCAAGCCCTTCGCCATAATTCATCAAAATATAAAATAGACCCACCACGCCACATCCAATAAAAAGACCATGTATCCATAGATGTTGGGATAGGATTTACAGAGGAGACACAATCATGGAAGACGCCTAACAACAAAATTTTTCCCCACGGAGAAAATATAAATAATACCAAGACTTAATGTGATCCATGACCCAAGGAAAGGACTAACAATGACAACTAAATGAGGGAGAAAGTTTTCATGCATCCATACAGGGAGATAGAAAATACTTCTAACCATACAGATTGAGAAATTTTAAACATAAAAATGGGCGAGATTACAATTGAGCACCAACACCGGCTCTGACTTGGGACGGGCACTCCCAACGGGTACCACAAGAACAACATAATATATCATGTGCCAAAAATCCATTAGGAAATGGAGTCAAGAACAAGCTTGTAAAGCGAAAAAAATTCCAACCTTCCAAGAACAAACTAAGAAACTGACAAAACTCGGCCAGTGAAGGACAGAGACAAACTAAACTAGAAAAACATAGAAATGAAAAAGAACAAAAATACTATACACTGTACAATGATGCATGCCTTGATTATGAGAAATCAATCAAGAAAATGCTTCAAGTGCCTACCATTAACAAAAAACTCAAGCAATTCCCCATCTAGATATTTTAGGAAGAAGGTTTTATCGCCGATCCTAATAACATGTATACCAAATAACTTATCGGCACTTAAATAGGTGTAACTTTCTTTTCAACTAGTTTTTCAGCTACTACAACATGTATCTTATATTTCTAATTTTGGTCATCCTTCCTTAAAGGACATTGATTTACATATTGATCCTTGCCACAATTGTAGTATCCTCCTACATTTCCTTTCCAAGGCTCAAATTTATTTCCATCCTTAAAGTTAACATTATGACTTCCATAGGACTTATGTCCATTATTATTGTTCTTGAAAAAGTTGTTCATACAAGGTAGTTGGTTTATTTGCTGTAGTTTTCTTGTTATTATTAGTAAAAAATTTTTTTTCATACCAAACATTTTCCATGGTCCCTTTTTGGGTGCAAGGGTCGAAAAATAATTTAAAAATTTCTTTCTAATTTCTTCCTTATGGGAAGAGATTGACTTCAATTTCTACTCCTACCTTATGGATTTTTCAACAATCCCTTCCATAGTGGTTGGGTTGTGAACATCCAAGTCACCACCTATAATGGGATTTAATCCCATAATGAAATTTTGTTCCTAAACTTCACATTAGTTTGATACTAAGGTACATACTTAAGGAGCTTAGTAAATCTCTCCTAGTAATCTACTACAATTAAATTTCCTTGAGCTAAGTTCTAAAATTCAATCATTTTCTGATCATAGTAAATTTTTGGTAGCCATCATTGCCTAATTTTTTTTTTAAATTTATCCCAAATGATGTTTGTTTCATCAATGTATAACTCATCCTTACTTGCTGTCCCACCAAGAAGATGACTCATGGGAAAGCCGATAAGCTCCCAGTTTGATTTTGCTTCCTCGAGAGAAATTTCTTATTGAAAATTACTTCTCCATTTCATTGAGCTAGTTATAAGCTCCATCTTGTAGTGTAGTGCCATCTAACTTGGGTGGAATTATCCTTTTTATGTCATTAGTGAGTTCAAATTTGCTAATCTTGCCTTTTTATTCTCATGCCGATTAGGTACATTCGCATTAGCATTGGCTGCATTATTATTATCAATGCTTAAATTTCCAATATTGGTGTTGTCCACGGAGGTGGTTGATTGTCACTTGCCAGAATCTTCTTCCTCTTCATTGCCCATTACTTTTTGTTCAAGTATAGCTAGACGATCTCTTATTTCCAACAGGGGAAGCAAGGATCTCATCCATTTTTGGGCAAGATGTACTTCTCCACCAGTGGTGGGTTGTTTGCAACACTTCCTCTTGTTCTAAGCATTTTCTCATTAACAAGAAAATTTAAGTTTTATTAGATTATGGACACATAAGGTCCAAGAGATGTAACCTTCACTACGATACCAAGATGTAACATTCCCATTTAAAGGCTTTAGAAATAAGGAAATATTTTTTTGAATAATGTTCTCTATTCTAAACAATCATATGTTAGAACACACAATCCAAATCTAATCAATCTCATGATAAAAACCATATGCAATAGTAAATGACTCGGGTGATCTAAAATATCTCATTTCATGACTCGGTATCATACCAATATCTCATGTTAACTTAATAATTTGTATACTATGTATACTTGGTTCCTTTACCCTTTTTGGGGTATTAAGTGTTATGTTTAAGAAGCCTATCTTAATATCTATTACGGATATTCATCTGAAATCCTACTTCTTAAATTAGGTGACATAGGACAATGCAACTAGTAGCTTGCAATACTTTGGCCAAAGATTTTAAACATACTATTTGTGTTTATATTCCTAGATGGCATACTCATCAACAGAATACATCCTTCACCCACTTCCTTTGTAATCTTTAATGTTCTTTACTGACTCCTATCGGTATTCTTGTTAAAGGTTTAACCCTAGCTAAGGTTACCAACATATTCTAGTGTGGACAACTACTACATGCACCGACTAAGGGTACATAGACATACTCAATCAACCTAAGTCGATTACGTATGTCTAGTTATCCTAAGTCATTTTGAGTTGACCCTTATAGTAGAACATGCCCCTAACTCTACCTAGGGAAGAATTATGAAAAAGTATGAATTTATGTAGATCTAGCTGATTAAACTTTGAAGGGTGTTGCAACATGTCAACTACAATACAATATTCTCATGAAGACCCAAGTCTTCATGAAGGTACTATACTACAATTAGCATGTGCCAACATCCGACTAAGTTCTCCTCATCTGGATGAACATACCTTAGAAATAACTTAATGGTTTATTAAAATTTTCTTATTAAGGGTTAACTACAGTAGTCCTACTTAACAACTAGGTTAATTTACCATTAGGGTTACAAGTTAAAACTACAATTAGAGTGGGTATACGGATACATATGCTTCACACAATTTCATAAGTTATGTTTTTATTCCATTAACATTTTGATTTATGCTTCACGTAACATGTTCAACAAACAAGACAAAGTGTTGTTGCTTATATAGGTTTAAAGCAAATTCCTCTTATATTAGACTTCAATTGAATGAAGTATAATCCCATTTAAATTCCTTTCTCTACATTCCTAATCTAGTTAAGGAACTCTTCATGAGATAGCACACCATCAATGAATGGAAGATAAATTTATGATTATTTCCAAGAGATCTTAACATAGTCTATTAATCATTTCATGGAAGTTGGATTCCCTTTTTCTTAAACAGGGTAAATTATTATTTAAATTGAATTAGTTGAGTATCCATACAAGAATGTAAATTTATTAAGTTGTATTTTCTCTAGAGAGAGTAGTACATCTATTACCCCTAATCTCTATCCATTCTATTCCAATCCAAACAAGAAGCTACTAACTAAAAAGTAGAGAATTACCTAACATTTCTACTCATTGATTACAAAAGGAAATACATAAAATACAAAAAAATCACATATCTTTTACTCATCAAAAGATTTATACATTTAATAATCCCAAACACATCAGACACTACTAATGCCAAAAAATAATACTTGAATCAATTTCAAATAGAACTTTCTTTTCTATAAAGTACATTTCAGTAATGAACCATATTTCATCATAAAAGGATCCAAGATATTTGATAAACAAATGTAAGTTTCTAAAGATATTTTATCCTTTCATCACTTACGAAGTCCATCTGTAAAAATTTCTAGCACGGGTCAGGTCATTGAATTGAGCATGATAAGCACTAAGCATTAAAAAGATGTGATTTTATCTAACTTTTTCATAAAGAGAACTCTTCTGTTATGAAATAGTTTAAGCATTACGAGAGATACATACCAAATGGAATTACTAGTCAAAAAGTAGAGAGCGAGAGAGTTAAGGTTATAAACCATATCATAATTAAGAATAGATCATGATATAAACAAATTCAAGTTTCATACTACTATTTACATAAAAATAATTAAAACATTAATCTAGGTAAGTACTATTCCATCAAAATCACAATTTTCCTTTCATATATCATTAGACATTATCCACTTCTCGGTTAATCCTATATAACATGAGAAGATAACTATCCCTACTATCTCTTAGGAATAGATTGACATTATATAGAACAATAGTACTTTCATCTCAACTTTTATTTCACCTAATTCCATCCTAGAATATGAGATTCAAGGTCAATTCAAACATACAAATAGGTTTAGGATGAACTAAAAAACATCTTTATTAAAGAGTTTCTAATATAGGAATCCTATAACTCAAATTTAGAATTAGAGACCAATCTAAGTTCAAGTTCAACACTAAACAATTTTCAATAAAGGATGAGATCAACTTGGCATGCAATTGGAACTAAGCACACAAGCCCTTGGAGATACATCAATTTCTATGATAAGAAAAACTAGTAGAATGGAGGGATCTAATTATCAACTTCAAATACTTCAACACTTCAAATATTTTTCACCAAATAAAAACACTTACAAAAAAATATTTTCAACCAACATAATAATCCTCCAAAATAACCTTTGCTTTAGCTAAATTGTCCTATCAACTGGACTTTATTCTTCAAGACAATTCCACTTTGAAGGTACTACGAAATAGACCAACTCGATAGCTCCCTCATCAAGATTGAAATAGAAGGAAAATCAAAGGAGAGAGAGATTTTATATTCAACGTTCTAAGCATGATTAGAAAAAGAGCATGCTATAAACAAGAACATAAATAGGTAATTCCATTCTCTATTGTCCTTTATCGAAATTCCCCAAATAGAGAAAAATCAGAGATCGAATTGAATGACTACATAGTCCCAAAGAAGGGAAGAAATGATGACCCACAACAATCATTACCTTTCATCACTCAAGAGAACAGTAAGGATAACATCAAAAACCCATAAGACAACAAGTAACCATTTTCCACAGACATGGTGGAGAAAGGAAGAGAATTAATAGAAGAGTAAGTCTTCACAGTCCTTCTACACCTAGATGATGAAAAGAAAATACGATCGAATAATGATAAAGCTAAGCCCCAAAACAAGCATTCCTTATATAGAGATACCTTTTCCTTCATTAGTAAAACAACCAAAACCAAGTTTGATGGCCCACGACTAAGAAAAAAAGACTAACCCATTATAACCATTAATTTCTAGAGAACTATTCGAGTCACAAATCGATAACAAAAATTTACACATTGAGCTTAAACACAAGATAATTTCCATTCTAAACATTAATTACATCAATTTCAAAGGTTATCTATGTTCTCAAAAGAATAGAAGAAAAAATATCACTTCTTTAAAATTACCATTTCCCAAACAATAATTCCTTTCATGGAGCTAACAAGGATAATATTGCCAAATCCTCTATTGGGGTAAGTGCAGCAAGTTGGGGGACAAAAAGGGGGTCATAAGTGGACGTCATATTGTAAATAACAACATAATATCAACTTGTAGGGATTATTAGCAATACATACACTCAAAATTAGAAAAACTTATATTAATATGAATCGTAGCATCCGGAATCTAGTTTCTAAAATACTATTTTTTTAAAAAAATGGACAATATTAGCTATATTAAACTCTCAAAATTCAATGACTTGGTATTTTTTTTAAAAACACCTATAAAATTATAGTCCGTTTGCCCACGATTTGGATGACCAAAAATTGATATATATTTTTCTCCTTTGGTGAGAAGTTAGATGCCACTATCTATCTTGGGATGGATTTTATTTTTAATTTTTTTGAGTAATATTTTATTTTTTATGATTTTTTCCGTGAAAGTGGTATGAAAACATAAAGAAAACAAAGCACTTTCCATTCGCCCACCATAACTACATCAAAAAATATTGAAATCAAATAAATTTTTTTTTGAACATGTATATAATTTCACCATGGTTGGGATGGTATAATTTTTATCACATTCTGACAAGTGAAACAAAATGTACAGTCTTAAACCTAGACATAAACATTCACGGGAAAAAGTGTATTAAAGACCTACTATTAGTAAAAAATTATAAAATGATATTTATCCTATTCTATTCACTTTAAAATCAGTATTTATACAAATCTAACAGTCTCCCTATGCAATGATACCATTTTTATGACATATTTTTTACTTTTCGGCATGGTTCAAGTCTGTGGAAGACTAAATTTGATGTTTTGTTGTTTTTAATGTAAAATTCAGGATTTGATGTCCACTTAATTGTCCCCCAACTTGGTGCACTTACCCAGACTTGGAAAACAAAAATCTATGGCAATTATTTAACAAATGAAATATTATTTCAAAGAAAAAATCATAACAATGCATGTTTCTCAATAAGCACTAGAATAGATGACTCAAATAGGAAGGTTAGAACAAAACCAAGAATCACAATTACAGAGTGATAAAAGAAACTTTAGGCACAATCACAAGTTTTGAACATTCCATCAGACCCAGAAGAATATGCTAAACCCAGAGATGTAGAAGTTTATTTCCTAAAATATTCATTTAAGTTCAAACATTAGTCGAGTTACTCAACAGTTTATACTCTGAAGTGTTCTCAATGAGGTGATACAAGATCTCATCAAACAAGTTCCACTAATTTAAGAAATCGAGTTACTCACAAGTTTATAGCATCTCAACAAGAGTACAAATAGTTACAACTCAATCTCAAGCTCAAATAGAAGTTAAACATAACTCAGTAATTCAAAACAAGGGAATAAAAACCCAGAATAGATCTTCCATCATAACAGTGAAGTCAAACAATAATCATAGTAAATAATACAAGCATCGAAAGCAGAGATCATAACATCTAACAAAAACAATTTATCCCCAAGAGTAGAGTTATTTTAATGAATCATTTAAGTAAAAGAAAAAAAAACTTAATGGGTAGAGCCTATCATGCTTGATAGCGCTTCTCCTTTAATAAGTTGTAGGAGATCTCCAAGAAAAACTTCAATATATTCTTCCTTGCCACGAAACGTCAACCGAACCATCAAAAATTCCCCTTTATTTATATATATTTTCTGAGTGTCCAATAAAATTTCAAATCCATGCAAAAATTACATTCATGCAAGAGTTACAGTTATGCAAGTGTCAAACTGAAGAGTAGGAACAATCTCATGTAGAGCTCGGTTCACAAATGAACCAAAAGATCAAAAACAACCAAAACCCCTCATGCACCTTCCTAGGTGGTTTTTTCCAAATTCAAAAACATTAAATGCAAAGGACTGTCAGTTCCCTCCATCTTCCATGCCACCGCCATCTCCACTTTTGGTGAAGACTAAATTCAAATTTTCATGCAACCAAATTCAATGGAGATGCCAACTCAACTTTCCCCAACTTTTCCAATGCCCATGAAAAATTTGGCAGTAGGAAAAGATAAGAATGAATTAAATCTCATTTAATTACCTTAAAACCGATGCCACCGACCACCCAATGTCCATGTGTTCCTTAGGCCCCCTAAAGGTTATCCAAATTTTAAGTTACGTTAAAATTAGTTTAGGAAATCAACCTAGGTCTATAGGCAGGTCTCAAGCTCAAGTCGCAACATCTTAATTTCAGAAGGTAAAAGATGCATAGGTTAGAATAAGCTCTAGGACATAATCACTTAGCATTAAACATATAGTTAAAATAGGTTACCATTCAAATCAAGCATTGTAATCAATTAAACGAAGAACCAACCATGACATCAATATTCAACATACTTGTAGGGTCTAAAGACTTCATCAATTCTCTAGCACAATCTGAATCCAACAATCAACTGATCTAACAGACTTGGTCGTTATGACCAAAAAATCATGAATTAAAAGCATACCTTGGATCAATGGAATTGATCCAAGGTAATGTTGTTATGAAGGAAGAGTTTTATAAAAACTGAAACCAAATTTCACAATTCAAGCAACGAACTAATTCTGCATAAGGAGGTGGGTTGCTCTTATTAAATATAGTAAAACATGACATAATGTACCTGCACAAAGGATGAATTATTTTCTACTACAAACATGATTTCCATAGTCACAAGAGTACATCGTCTTAAGACCAAATCACATGTCAACGTTTGTATCTTCTAAAGTAGAAGTCATCTTAGGTACCTATCATGCTAGATGCACTACATACATATGATTTGTTAGTTTAGATTTTTTTAAATATTAAATTTAATTTTACATTGACATTTAAATACAACATTTTTATTATTAAATGAGTATCTATAATTTTGTATTTTATGTTTTTTTATAGATTATGTAAAGAGTGATTTTGAAGGGATCAAGAACTATTTACAACCAAAAGATAAGCATCATAGTGCAACAAGAAACAAAGTGAAGCACGGTCTACAAGCAAAAACAAACCCAAAAGAAACACCACCCAAGCACCAAGGATAGGAAGGAACAAGAGGGACAAAGAACATTCCAAGAAGTAGGAAACAACATTTGGGTTACCACTAAAAATACTCAAAACCCCTAAAGAACAAACCTATCCAGGACACGAAGGAGATTTAGCCATGAGACTCATGTCCATGGGATATTAAAGTAATTATAAGGGGAGCCACAAGTGTATCTCCTTTATTTTTGATGTTCATGATTGTCCATACCTCACCTCTATTAGGCTTCATGTTCTCATCTAGATGGATTGGGAGAATGATTTCAAAGATATCTTTTTCCCATCATTCAAAACCTTCTTTAAGGAAATATTTTTAATGGAGCCATCAAATTTGACCCTAAAGTGTGATGATTTTCTATTAGAGGATGAAAAAATTATGACCTTTCAACACCCACAATAGGAGGGGAATCAGTATTCCCGACTAGGTCATGAATCATTTGAGGAATAATCACTATCATTAGTCCCGACTAGGTCATGAATCATTTGAGGAATAATCACTATCATTAGTCCACAGGATTTAACCATGTTGATACCCCTAGTCAACATTGCACGAATTAGCATTAATTAGATAGTTACATCATTGACTTATGAAAGAAGGATGAAGTCACATGTTTCACCCATGCAACAAACAAGTATCCAACTTGATCTCTTACACTTTCCATGCACTCCTAGCCTGTGCAAAATTTGAGCCTAGAACAATGTATGGAGGTACTTCAAAGCGTAAAAGATAGAGGATTTTGTTTTTCCGGATGTTTTAGGTGAAAGTGCTTTGATAGGTATGTATGCAAAATGTGGAAGCATGTATTTAGCATGTGGACTATTCGAGTAATTCCTAAAATTTGACTTCATGGACGAAAATGATAGCAGGATATGTACAAAATGGGTTTGTTGAAAAAGGCATAAAACTTCCAATCAAATGCAATTGCTAGTATAAAGAAATAATACACAATTGTAGCCAATGTCCTCCTTATTTATTAAAATGGGGATCTTCTAGTGGATCGGTTTATAGGCCGTGTCTATAGGACTATGCCCCTGTTGCTCTTGCTTACATGATTTTATATACCAAGATAAATACCCTTGGTTTGTGGCTCACCCATTCATTTCTCAGTGGCTTACAATCTTAGAAAATCTTGTGGTGCTGGTGTTTTACATTGGGGAGTTTCCTTTGCATGGCTCAACCTGTGGATTTTCTAACTCAATGGTATGCTTTATTTACTAGTTCATGATTCTTGTGCTAGGAAAAGGTCCACCCACTCATGAGCACAAGCTCCATCTTCAATAGATATGCTTGAGTTAGTCCTTGGAGTTTGTACTAGCTTGGTTTTGGGCTCAAAATAGTTTCATTTGCATTGAATATCCATATTAGGATCTAGCTCGGTGTGCTGCTTACTTAGAGCTTACTTACCATATTTATTATGTACTCTCTCTACCTTCCTACCCGTGTTCATTGTGAAAATTCAAGAACTTTGTGAAAAGGTAGATAGAGCAGCTGTGAAACCCACTTTTGTTCATTTGGTATGTATGGAACTTTCTCAACGGTTTTCATGCATATTGTGTTTCACGGACACCTTAGGCTTAGTAGATGGCGACTTGTACTCTTTTCTCTCTCCTTATATGGTTATCATATGGATTCAACCTAAGTGTACCTACGACTATGTTGAGTCTTGTAGAGCAGTGGAGGGATGATTCACACAGAGATGATGACAATTGTATTATTTGATATGTTATTTTACGAGTTGAGGCTCAATGTTTGAGTGCCAATTGATCGTTGAGTACCCCGTTGGTGGTCGTATAAGGCCACATAGTTATTGTGATTTTCTATTTCGCTACATGTATTTTATTCAAAAATAAAACAATTTCCCTTTTCATGCTAGAACTAGTAGTTTTCTTGATTGATATGTTCCTATATTTTAGGAATTTTATTTGGTTGTTGCACTAACATGTAGATTTTTGCACTATGGCTAATTGACAATTTTTTTCTTATATTTAAATATTATTTTTAAGTTTAAAATTTTAAAGCCTAGCTCAAGGCTTGGGATTGTTGTCACTTGGCATTTGAAATGGACTGTTATAATCGGTTTTAATGTCATAATGTGTTGGAATAGGGTCATGGGACTCACCATGGAGTGGTGGAACCTATGGACCTACTTCATTGATATGGGTACGTCCCAATGAGTTACTGAGATAACTAGCGAGTTGTTGAACCATGAGTTATTATGTCACTTGGGTTAGAGGTATTTGGACTCTATGTACCTAGGGCCATAGGGTGACCGACCTCTTTTGGGGAGCGAAAAGGAAAATTTATATTTATTTTATTACTTGAGGGAGGTATAAGAGACTTGAGGGAGACATAAGAGCCTTGATGGGAGGTATAAGAGATTTGTGTGGGTGTGATTGCTGCTTTGGGAGGTATATGGAGTTGTTCTATGATACTTTGGAGGTATATGTATTTGTTTTTGTAATACTTTGGGAGGTATATAGATTTGTTTTATGATGCTTTGGGAGCTACACAGAGATTGTTTCATGATGTCTTCGGACGTGTGGAGTTGGTATAGTGGAGTTGGTATGGACTAATATATATTGTCTTGGCACTAAGTGGGTACATTCATGGTATTGGGGTCATGTTATACCAGTTATATTTGTATCAATGTCATGATTCATGGTTTGTTAATCACATGTGTGTGTTGGGTTTATGCCTATGAAATAATTGTTGGAAATTCTTGGTTATGTGGAAATCTTGTTTGTCATTCCATGGTGGAATTACAAACCTTGTGTTGTGGTATGGTCATGATCATATGTGAAATATTCCTGTGAATCATTAGTGTTGCATATGACCCCAGGTATGGTATTGTGATAGCAGTTCATGTTGGACACCAAAAAAAATGAATAAAATAAAACTTTACAACAACGAAATGTTAAGGGGCTTGATATTAAGAAATACTATAAAAGAAAAAGAGACTAATTGATTAATAAAGTACAATATAACAAACTACTAATCTTCATAGAACATTAAAATTTAGGATATTGTCAAAATTATTTTGTTTCCTTATGGTCGTGTTGTACTGAAAAAGTTATTTTGTTAAGTGACAAGTGTCATTAATGAATTTCTTGTCTACTTACAATTCAAGATTCGGTATTGTGTCACGTTGAGGATGATGCTCTTATAAGGGGAGGAAAATGTAGTGCACGACATAAAATAAAAATTAATAATAATAAATAATAATAAAATGAATGCGTTTGGTTTTAGAAGTAATGGGAAGTGGTGTGGAGTCTGGGTGGCGTGTGGTAGTAAGGGGACAACACATGGGATTCTGAAACAACCTTTCAGACCTGTCTTTTCTCTGTAAAAAAATACAAGCACTTAATTTGAGATCCACAGGATTTAACCATGCTAAAACCCTGGTCAACATTGTAGGAATTAGTAGTAATTAGATAGTTACATCGTTGACCAATGAAAGAAGGAGGCAGTCACATGTTTCACCCACGCAAAAAATAGGTCTCCAACCTGATCTCTTACATTTTCCACGCACTCCTAGCCTATGCCAAAATTCGAGCTTGGAGCAGGGTATGGATGTCCTTCAAAGTGTAAAAGATAGAGGAATTTTTGTTAGATGTTGTAGTTGCAAGTGCTCTGTAGGTATGTATGCAAAATGTGGAAGCATGCATTTGGCATGTGGACTATTCGAGTAATGCCTGAAATGTGACTTCATGGATGACAATGATAGCAGGATATGTACAAAATGGGTTTGTTGAAAAGGCTTAGAAACTTCCAAGAAAATGCAATTGCAGGTATAAAGCCAAAATACACAACTATAGCCAACATCCTCCTTCTGTGTTAAAATGGGGCTCTTCTAGTGGATCTGTTTGTGGTCAGTGTCCACAGGACTATGCGTTGTTGTACTTGTTTACATGAGTTTAGATCCCAAGCTAAATACCCTTGTTCGGTGGCTCACCTATTTATTACTTAGTGGCTTATAATCTTAGATCAGCTCATGGTGCTTTGGTGTTTTACATTGGGGAGTTTCCTTCTCATGGCTCGGCCTATGGCTTTTCCAACTCAATGGTATGGTTTATTTACTAGCTTAAGATGCTTGTGCTAGGAAATGCTCCACCCACTCATGACCACAAGCTCCATCTTCAATAGATATGCTTGAGTCTATCCCCAGAGTTGGTACTAGCTCGGTTTTGGGCTTCGTTTACATCGACCAACCATATTGGGATCTAGCTCAGTGTCTTTTTGCTTGCTAGGAGCTTAGTTACCATATTTATTATGTAATCTCTCTACCTTGATACTTGAGCTCATTGTGACGATTCAGGTACTTTATGAAAATGTACGCAAAGACGCTGTGAATGAAGAAGGATGAGATTTTTCAATGTGTGCTACCATTTTACGAAATGCTTAATTGAGATGCAAAACTGAATCCCTTTATTTTAATTGACTTTGCTCCACAAGATTAGAGCCTGTTACACCGTTTTGCGATTGTAGAAAGATGTAAAATTTGAAAAGTTGGTTTTCGTATTAGCTCGATGTTTGAATCTTTGACAACGAAATGTATATCCACCTTCACATACCTCTATTATTTTTACTAGAAAATTTCCTTGAACCTTTAGTTTAGGGAAAAAATCTTCTCGATAGTTGGGAAAGGGAATTTTATAGGCCTCCAATTGTAGTTTGACTAGGTCAAAACTTGACCAATTACGATCGGTGGCTACAAAAAATTTGTCACCGTTTGAAAACCCTTTGCTAGTTCTCGGTATCATCAAATCAGTCAATTCTCCATATATAGGGAAACTTGTAGGAACTTACTTCTTTTTGTGTTCGTCTATCAAATGTTAGTTTTGGATGTGATTTTATGAGCCCTCGAGCTAAATTTTGATCATTTACAACTAGGTCAATTACGACCGATGGCCTTAGAAAATTGTCTCCGCCAATCGTAAATGGTTCACCAGATTTTGAATCCCTTGGGTTCTGTGATTTCTTGGTGTATAAGGGGACACGTAGAAACTTACTGGTGGTGTTTTTCTCATCGATGACAACATTTGAAAGTTTTTCACCTATGAGCCTTTATTGAACGTTTTTGCAACTTGTAGGAAAACGTAAAAGAAAGTTGTAGGACCCTTGTCGGGTTTCCAAACCATCGTGGAAACTTGTTGACACTTGTAATTAATTTCTTGAAACTCTATTGTGTGAATTTTGTGTGAAATTAAACTTTTGGTAAAATAGTGTTTCTCTCTCTTCCCTATTTCTTTCTCTCTCCTTGGTTACGAAATGAAGTGAACTGGAATGAAATAAATATGTGTCTCTAACCTTCTCCTTTCAAATGCAAATTATTAATGTTATTATGTAAATGAGAAACTAAAAATGTTAATTATGCTAGATTTGGGTGGATGTCATGCCAGTGATTTATCACTGATTTCATGCTCACATGGCTTTGCAGGGTGGAAGTGAGATGGCGAAAAGGCGTGGTGTAATCCATTGTTTATTATTGTAATTTATATAGGTTATTGAAAATGTATATATGTGTAATGTATTGCCATGTTACAAAAATTTATATTTAAAATTCGGTAATATGTATGAGATGCTAGTTTTAGGAATGCCTTGGGAAATGTGCATTTAATCATGGGTACCATTTTGATTTAGATTTGCATATGGAAAAAGTTGGATATGTTAAATGAATTTGAATGTAATATCTTGTAGTACATTTCCAGTGTGCAATAGTTGATTAATTAATTGGTGTTTTGTGTTATTTACCTTGAAAATACAATAAATAAATTTAAGCGAATTAGTCAACCCTAGTACAAAATTTATGTATAACTAACCTTCCTTTGTTATTATTTTTGCATAGAAAATTGAAACCTTAGAATGAAATTAAACATGTATGCTCGATGACACCTTCTATCTTAACTAAATAAGAACCCTAGTTGAGTTACCACCATAGTATGTATGTTTAGGGGCATCGTTGTGAAACCATCAGTTAAGAATGACTTGATCAGATGTTATCTATAGTAAGTGGTCCCCTTCTAGGATTGGTTATCATGTGTGTAGTAAGGAGAATGTATTCTCTTCAGGTCCGACTTATGTGTTAGGTGACAAATATCACCAACTACTCTTGAAAGTAACCTTTAGTAGTTGGGATTATTTAATGAAGTTAATTTATAGACTTTTTATACCCTCCCTCTCATTCTAGCCACATTAGTTTGCAAAAATCTATCGTCCTAAAAGATAATTAGTCCTCAAAACTAACATTTCGGTAATACACCTAGGAAATATATTTATTAGTTCATTTCTATAACTTAAGAGTCTTTGTTCGAAGCAAAAACTATGTTGTGTAACCTGCTTGATATGGAGCAACATGAGCTAACACCTCCTTAGTATTCTAGTTGACTACCAAGTATTACAAAGTTAGATATAGAAATTTTCTTCATTGAATGCATTCCTCATGGGTCCCAAACGACAAAAACGGAGCTAGTGAAATAGCTATACTATGACTTAAAATCTTGTTAATGATATCTTTAGTTCCTTATAACTAAATGTGTTACTTTAGCTAATGACAGTTTAGTGCCTTGGTATTTTACAGAGGGTTTATAGAGTAAATATGTTTTCACACCTTAATCTGATCTATATTAGGGCGTAGATCCCTAAGTGTAAATTGAAATTAATCTAATCCTCAATTGAAAAGGATGTTAGCTTATGGGTAGAAAATTGTAAGTAACTCCTTACAAGTGAAATTGATTTGAAAGATGTTAACTTTACGAGAACCTAGGAAACCAAAATCTTGGCCCATAATCCTTGTTATGCCCTTTTATGACATTAAGAATAAAATAAATTTCACATGTGGAATCGTGAAATGTAGAAACATGGGATCTTACCTTGAACACAAATCACTTGTGGTTCATGTGTAGCTTATAAGGATTCCAATCATGTACTTCTTTAAGATGTTAGACAAGTACTTTCGTAACTCTTTTGTTATAAAGTGATGCCAATAATGAGACCATAATGCAATGTAAGAGTAAAGCATATAAGAGTAAAACAAGATTTGAGGTTAGGAATAATGTCACTCTTGGAGTCCTTATAACTCAATTAGGCATTTTCTTGTGTTAAAAATAATATGAATTTCCCTTGGTGAGATAAAACTTTGAGGAAACAAAAGATATATATAAACCTAAATAGAAGTCTTGATGTGGAAATTATGAATGGATTCGACAAGTTATTGAACTATATCAACTATGATAGGGAAATAAATATACTGTGATCGAAGAATGTTTATGGAATAAAAAAATATATATCTTGAATCTAAATCTCCCTTAATCCTAATATTTATTTCCTGACATCATGTTAGATTCACTTGTGTTGAAAGGGTAAAAATTTAAACATTGAATAAACATTTGGAAAGCATAATTTTAACATAAGAACGAGAGAATTAAGAAATTTGTATGCAATTTGAAATATGCAAAATAATTATGTAAGTTATGGAGATTTTCGTAAGGGATAAAGAACCAACTTAAATGGTTGAACTATGAGTTGAATGTGAATGAATTTAAGAATCTGTAGGTGGAAAAATGATAATATTATCCTTGCATAATAATTTTTTTAAGGTTAATCGTAACTAAGATTTAATCTTGGTAATGATGTGTTGTGGGTTTTCCAATCCTTGGGTCACTTTCTTGTGGTTGGGTCATTGCTAGCATTCGTCCATTGGGGAAAGTGTGGCATTGATAGGTATATGGTGTTTTCGTGTGCCTATGTGATTAGATGACTTATGTAAGTGTCTAATGCGTGGTTGAGTTTCTCTTCTTTGAGCCTTTGTAGTGTTGTGTAGTGAGCATTGTAAGTAAAAAAACAAATTCTTATATTTTTACTGTTGTATTCGTGTGTGTAAAGTGTGGGTGTTACAACCATCAATAGGAGGTAGAGTGAAAGGATGAATAGAGGGTTACCTATTCCCACCGCCATGCCTCAATCATGAAACTAACATAATCCTCAAATTTACTATCACCTGAAGCTAAAGGAAAATAATGGGGTCCACATGCCATGCTAGGGGAACCAATAACCAAACCCTAAAAAGAATTAGCTGCACCAATAATAGGCGGTGGATCCCTTGAGACTTACAGATCCACCCTTTTGCTTTCAATATGGTTGCAAGACACCCCGACATCGCACCCAACCTCCTTCAAGTGATCCCCTAATTTAGGGATGAGAGACGAGCCACCTCTTCTCCTTCATACAACCACATCCCTTAAAATATTCTAGTAAACATAGCACAAGGATGCCTAAGTTGACATCTAAGCCGTAATGAGTCCCTCCATCTACCAGGAAAGATCTACCGCTGTCATCACAACCTACAATGTTAGGGTTTTAGTTACACGTAGGAGAACACATCGTGGAACTCATCTTATTTTAAGCATAGTATTATGTATATCATTTTATGTTTTTTTTTCTTAATGTTATAATTTTAGCGAGCATTCTTATCTAGATAAATGGAATATATTACAAATATGCATTTAGATTTATAAAAATTTAATATAAACTAAATTCAAGTACTATTTATTTTATAAATAAAAAAATAAATAATTTACTTAATTTAAATAATAAATAAATATGGGTGAATTAGTATTAAATTCTTACATCTCTTATCTATTTACTTATTTAACTATATATTTACCTCTTAAATAGTATGTTAAACTTTAACTATTCAAATATTTAATCTAAACCTTAAATATATAAATTAGAATGATAAATTAAGATATATCTAAGACATATCTATCTATATATTATCCCTATCCCTAATCACCGCCTAACGACATGGTTAGAAATCGTTTTAAACCATAGCCCTAATCCCCGTGGTGATGAGACTGGAAATCTATTTGCACTTGGTGGCATTGGTACATGGATGCAGTCGGGGTCTCCGATATAATCTGGTTGGTAAAGGTGGGAGTCACCTTAGGAATGGCATAGAAGATGAAGGGAGGGGAGCCTCTACCCCTCCCTTTCAATGTGTTAGAGAGATTTGTGGTGGTGGATCAAACCAGTAATCAAACTCTTCTCTCTCCTCGATGGACAAGAATGGTTGAGTTTTTGGGAGGATATACGGATTTGAATTTGAAGTGGCCATTTGGGAGCATGGACGCATTCCTTGGTAATAACATAAAAATTAATAACAAATTTCCTTAGACTTCCTTTGGGCTCGACGATGGTAGAAATGGAGATGAGGACGCAAACCTCAAGATCTTCACATAGATCCGGTGAAAATCGGAGGAATGGATCAAAATAGAACTCTGTTTCTCCTATAAGAGGCACTGGGATTAAATGACCCAAAAACATATTTGTACCCCCTACATGCAAGTGACAAGATGAATGAATCTTCCCAACAACCTTCCTTTGCTGATGTTGTCTGCAAGTAGGAAAATATCTATACAAGGAATTATGATATTCTCTTAAAACTCTCTTAGAGTCCTCAATGTTGAAACTTTAGGAGGATTTGCTTCTAAAGGTTCTCAAGGAGGAAGAAAATATTTCCTAGTTAGGTTTCATATGTATATTTCAAAAAAATTTAAAAAATTCTCACCTCCATGATTGGATTACTCAGAGATGGAGAGAAAATATACAAGAAGATTGAACTTTATCCTTGTGCCAAAGCATATTTCATTGTTGTTTTTGAAACCCCTGAAGATAGGGATTTAATTATTACACAAAACTAGGTTTGGGGTGAACATGGACTCATGGCTAAGCCATGGTATCCATATTTTGATCCATTAAAAGACTCTTTTGACACCTACCCAGTTTGGGTTCGTTTACCTGGACTCCTACTCCAGCTTTGGAACAAATATTGTTTTCTTGCTATAGGGGATACTCTAGGCTCATGTGTGGCTATTGATGAGAAAACCTCCATTCAAACCCACAATACTTATGCATGGATTCTTGTAGATCTTGATACCTCCCAAGTATGACCAATAGGAATTAATTAGTAGATTGGTGAAAGACTCTAGATACAAAGGTTAGACTATGAAGGAATTGTTTTCAGATGTCGGTGTTGTTTCAAAACTGGTCATATTACAAAAGATTGTGAACATTCCCAACGAAAGATCAAACCTGCATGGTGGAAAGATTCTCTACCAAAGCATCTAACAATCGATCCCGAGGTAGATCTAGCTATGTAATCTAGCTCCCCCATGTAATATGACTTACCCGTCATAGAAGTCTCTTAATATAATACAAAGAAGTTACCCCTAGATTCTTGTTTTTAGGACACTAATTTAGTTTTAAAATCTGTTTCGACTCCCCTTCCTAAGGATCTAATTCCTATAAAATCAATTGAAGTGGTTCTTCTGAGCTCATGAAAGACAAAAAAATAATGGAAGGTGGTGGATAGGAAAAAGAAGGATTACGCTAAACCTAAATCCCCCATCATCTTGGAAAAGGCATGAATCTTGTCCTTTTATTAGATCTTATTGTTATATCTAGGTTGTTGGCCTATATGCAACGACATTCTTGTAGAATCACAAAGCACCTCAGAATGGCCCAGGATATGAGTGGGGCATTCAGTGTGATTACACAACATTGGACAATCTCTCAAGATGTGGGACTTGCAAACCTGAGATGGACCTCCAAAGAAGGCTGGTTCCTACTTCCTATTCTACCTACCACAAGATAATCCAAGTGCAAACAGAGCTAACCTATCATAATCTAACCATTCCAAGGATACAGGGAAAGAGAGAGACGGTGAAAGAGAGCCTACACTAAAAGGTGATACACTAGAAAAGGAAGTGGCTGATCACATACCCAAACTGCTTGAAGTGGAGAGAGGTGAGCAGAGGAGAGGGTGGACAAGATGCACCACGGACCAAAGATAAATGTCACATGGAACACCACTTTAAGACCCATTAAGCACAGCTCCCGAACCTAAAATAAGCATCGAGTATGCATGGTATGCCATGAAATGACGAGAGGTAAGAAGAGACAACAAAATAATAAAGGATGGAAATGTGCACCACGAAACATATTTTATTGCTCCAAAAGTTCACATAGTACATCATTAGTGGGCAAGAGGCAAGAAAATTCCATTGAAGAGCCATGACAGGAGGCTTAGACTCCACATTCAACCCTAGGGAATCAAGAGAGAGGGGGCAAAGAGGAGAAACAATGACTAAACATTTGAATATGCCCCACTTTTACAATATATAGAAGAATGAGAGAGAAAGAGTGAGGGAAAATTGAAACTCTATTCCAACCACCCCTACAATGCATTGAATGCACCTACAATAGTGATGGGCTTTACTAAAAGACCCATACCTCCATCATTGTCCCTTACTGGGTAAGAAAGAGGCCCATTCTTCATCATGGTGGTAGGTGAGAGACTTAATAGACCCCAAAATTAATGGGCCGAAACATTAATGGAGGAAGGTGAGAAGCCGATGCCAAGATCTTTCTAAAATATCCTTTTCCACCCAAATTTGAGTTTCCATTTGAAAGATATGGATTTCTGAAGATCATGGTCATGGGTCATGATATTTAAAAGTGTCTTTTTCAGTATCGTGGTCCACGTGGTAGCCTCATGAATTTTGAATATTTTACTCCTTCCTTTTGCTCTTGAACACGTGCTAGACTAACACGTGGTGGCTTCTGCTGGATCCTAAGTTTCCTTTGTATTTTTCGGAATTCCTTCCCATTGGCGGAGACATTGTGCCCGACCCAAGACACATTGAGGCTTCACGCTCATTTGGAAATTTCCCCCACATTTTACCTTTGAAGTTACGTGGTAGAGACATGTGGAGGCCTCTACAGGATTTTATAATTTTCAACAGTTGCCCTCACCTTTTCGAGCTCTGACCACGTGGTGGGATGACACTCGTTTGGGAACTATCTTCAAGGCCACTCCTTTGAAATTGTGCCGATGAAACACGTGGCTCCTTCCGCGGCTCTTCCCTATTTCTTGTGTTCTAGCTAAGTCCCTTTTTCTTGGAGCAGACCCATAAGTCTAAACCTAGACATGTGGAGCCTTAGCACACATTTGGGAACCCGCTCCGAATTTTACTTTTGAAGTTGCATCGTGCTAACACTTGGCTTCTTCCACTGGCCTACCTCTACGTAGACTTTTCAATGACCACTTCTGCCTTTTCGGGCTCTGGACACATGGACATATTGTGCTTGTTTGAGTATTACCTCTGGATTTTCTTTTTGAAATAATGCCGATATAAGGGATGTGAAGGCTTCCACTTACCTTTTGAACTTAGCCAATTCGAGCCTACTCCCTTTGACATCTGTTGGACCCTAGACATGTGGAGAGTTTTCAAACATTTGGAAACCCACCGTTTGGTCCCGGTTAGTGTTACGCCAATGAGACACATGGAGGCTTCCATCGACACCCTTATACTTAGTCATTTTAAATGGCTGGCTCTATCCCCCTTTTGGACTTGGGACACATGGAAGCTTGGTGCTCATTTGGAAACCCGCTTTAGATTTTTCCTTTGAAGTTGTGTTGAGTTGACATGTGGCACTTTCCACTAGGTCTACCCCATTTTGAATTTTTAGCTATTGACTATGTTCCTTTGCTTGGTGCTTGTGACACATGGAAGTTTGGTGCTTCTTTGGGGTCCCCGTTTGAGATTCTATCCTTAGAGTTGTGCCATTGAGACAGTGGAAGCTTCCCGCCGCCGTTTGTGAATTTTCAATGGCCGATAAGACCTCATGTGCTCGCAGAGCCCGCACTCATACTTTGGAAAATATTCCTTCATGGCCCTACAAACCCGCTTTTGGAAAAAATTTATCCTCGGGCTGGCCGATGTCCCGGCATTTTCCCATTTTGGGAAAATAGACATCTCCGAGACCGTCGGCCCGCTTTTTTACACTTTTGCATAAGAAATCCTTTTTAGGATTGAGGGCCCGCAATTATACTTGCACCTTTTTGTGAAAAGTGCATAAATGTCAAAATGTCTTGTGCCACCCCACTGATCCGTAATTTTCCATTGGAAAGAAATCTTCCCTAGGCCCACAGGGCAAAAATCCTCGGCCCGACTGCCTCAGTAATTTGCAAAATATGAGGAGTTAGAAGGACTTCTTTATATCTCTGGAAAGGGGAAGAAATTTCCTATCTGATGGAAATGATTTTAGGGGGCCTTAAGTTATTAAAATATGTAAAAATTCAGATTGAATCACAAAAGGGGAAAATGGTGTTAGTTGACCCAAAATAAGTGTGAGATTATTTTGGTCAACAATTTGGTGACTCATGGGGATCACCTACCTACTAGGTGAAATGATCAGTTTCCTTGAAGCATCCATTGGGCATGGAGTCTACCTGGTAAACAAAAAACTGATCTGAACTTTGAAAATTTGATCCTTGAGCCACTTGGAAACTGTTGGAACTAGAGCTGACCTGAACTCACCCCACTACTTCCAATGTCCTCGTGCATTGAGAAACAAAACACCACAACACTATATACAAAATTGGAAATCATACATGCTCCAAGTGGAACATGCAGAGTGTGCACAAGCACTTCTTCTACTAAAAACAAATCTACACCTACTCCTACACTAACCAGAGAGAAAAGGGACTAAAATAAATCCCAGTAATGGCAAGGAGAAGTAGCTTCCCTTTCTCAAGAGGGGCAGCCATGAAAATGATTTGACATTGAATATGGCTACTTGGATGAGTGAAAAACTGACTATAAGCTGGTCCTCCACCCAAATCATCAAGGCATCAACTGGAAGCAAGAAAAAATCCTCTTTTAATTTCTCTTTGTTTGGATTGAAGAGGCATTGTAGCTGATCCTTGGTACTTTGAGCTCATCATCATGCCCTAAAGTGGGCATGACTAATTTTGGCTTCTCCCTTGGCTCCAATGAAGCCAAGTACTGATAGGGAACATTCTGGTCCTTTTAATTTTCCCCTTGATTTTAATTTCAAGTCACATAATGGAGTCTTCTTGCTGAGCTTCTTGGATGGAAAATGTGAGATGATGATGATCCTCTTTCTCCTTCCCTTACTTCTCCTGTGAAGAACATGGAAGATCATGGTCTTCCAACCTTGGTTTCAGAGAGATGTTATGAAGTTCAGGTTGTTGCACTTGGATTTTCTCCTTCATGACAACAGGCCCATTTCCTTGGAAGGTGGATGATGGAGGAGAAAATGATGTTATCTCTCTCGGCTCATCCCCATCAAAGAAATCCTCCAAGTATGACACAAAAAATTTGCCTCCTTGCTTTCCTTACGTATGTGCTCTACCTCCTCCATGGTGTCCTCCTGATCTGAAACTTTCTCACCATGGTTTTACTCTTCCTCAAACATGTAGTTTGAAAGATCAAACTCTTCTTTAACATTAGAGCTTGAAGGGGATGAAGTGAGAGGAAGAAATGAAGGTTCTTTTGTGGCCTGCTCTACACTTAAAGCCTCTGAAACTATATGGTCCTCCTCCATCATGGGTTCATCAATCAAATCAGGCCCTTCAAATGAAAGAAAAAAATATTCAATGATGTTTTCTTCATTGAGTGGTCTCAACTTTGATTTGATCTCTCACAGCTACTCCTCTTGAATGAGACTTGGAGCTGATTGTTCTTCCTCTATCCCGATCGGTTGTATAGCTTGGATTAGATCATCATACTCTTTAGACAAAGTGCCATAAACAAACTAAACATGATTTTATTGCTATTTGTTCTTGTTCTGCTACAAACTCAGCCTCAACCACCACTGGCTCTTCAACTCTGACCTCCTCTGTGGGCTTAACCATCAAGGGGATCTTTGTAAACCCAACTTTTGTAGCACAAATCTTCAAATTTTCTCGTCATTTCTTCTCTCTGTTGGGTTCCTCTTCTTGTTTTTCTCCTTGAATAGTCTCTTGAATCTCTTCCCAACATGGACTTGGGAAAGAAAGAGGAGTGGTAGGTTGGGGTTCAACCAGCTTTGCAATTGTTTGTGGTGGAGAGGGGAGTGGAACTTCTTGTTTTTTTGGAGGGGATGACTACTTGGAAGGGAAAAGGGAAAAAGAATTGGGATGAGATGGAAGATTGGAAGGTGGAGAAGGGAAATCAACACTTGGGGCAGCAAGTGAGGGGCTTGACTCTTGATCATGCTGAAATGATGGAGTTTGAGGAAGAGGAAAATAAAAGCTAGGAGGTGGTGGACTTAACCATGAAAAGGTTTTCTTTTTCTAACTTATAAGCCTCAATCTCCTTAGTCCATTGTGCAAGTTGGGGAAACATTTCAATCATGAAGTCAATCTTCTCATGAGGGTCAGTAATGTCTTAGCATAGGGTCAGCCCATGGACAAGGTTCCCTATAGCCAATTCTAAATGCCTTCATCTATGTTGTGGCCCTGGAATACACCATGCTAGCCTCCATCCCTCGAATATTCTCCAGAAATCAACATTTTCCATGTAGTTGTCACCATTGTATTTTTCCCCTTGTTATTGATAAGCTCCATAGCCAAACTAGCTTTGAAACGGCTCATATGAGTAAGCATAATGGTTGTAGATCTGATCATAATGCTGATTTGGAGGAGTTTGGAAATATATGGGAGGTAGACTACACTGTTATAGGTGTGAATTCCATGAGGGGAATGAAGTCATGATTGCACAACTTCTTGAATGGTAGAATATGAAAGATGTGGAAAGAAGGATGAATGAAGATGGGTGGAAATGGATGGGATAAAGGTATGAAAATTAAGAGAAGGGTTGTTGACTAGATGGATTTGAGAGATGTGCTTTCATGTGCCTCAAAAGGTTGAATCTTAACAGGAATACACCAACCTGCTAAGATGAAGTGGTAAGGAGCTTTAGACCTGTCCCACCGTGTGTCGAAACTATTAGTGCTTGCGTGACGATGGCTTATGATTTTATATGTATAATGAGACACCTTGGAAAGATGAGAAAATATAACCTCGTGTCTCTGCACCGGCATGCCAAAATCATTAGTGTGGTCGCATGGTGGCTTAGGATTTTTATTGATAACGAGACACCTCGAAAAATGGAACTCTAACTTCTATGATGTCCCACTGGGTGAGCCAAAACTATTGGTGTAGAATCAAAACACCCCCGAATGGCTCAGGATTTGAGTGGGGCAGTGTGATTGCACAACATTAGACCATCTCTGAGGTTGTGGGACTTACAAACCTTAGATGGACCTCTAGAGAAGGCTGGTTCCTAATTCCTAATCTACCTGCCACAAGCTACTCCAGTTCAGGAAAAGCTAACCTATCCTAATATAACAATTCCAAGGAGAAAGGGAGAGAGAGAGGGTGAAAGAGAGCCTACACTAAGCGGTGATACACCAGAAAAGGAAGTGTCTGATCACATACCCAAACTACTTGAAGTCGAGAGAGGTGAGCAGAGGAGAGGGTGGACAGATGCACCACGACCAAAGATAAATGTCATATAGAAACCACTTCAAGAACTGTTAAGCACAACTCCCGTAACCTCGCAATAAATATCGAGAATGCACGGTATACCCCGCAATGAAGAGAGGCGTAAGAGACAACACAATAAGAAAGGATAGATAGATGCACTCACAAACTGATTTTATTGCTCCAAACATTCACACAATACATCATTAGTGGGAAAGAGGCAAGAAAATTCCATTATAGAGCCATGAGAGGAGGCTTAGACTCCACATTCTATCCTATGGAAGAAAGAGAGAGGGGGGCAGAGGAGAAACAATGACCAACCATTTGAATATGCCCCTCTTTTACAATATATAGAAGAATGAGAGAGAAAAGAGAGGGAAAATCAAAAATCTATTCCAACCAACCCCGTAATGCATTAAATCCACCTACAACACAATGATGGCTTTACTGCGCAAGACCCATGCCTCTGTCAATGTCTTTTAATAATCAAGAAAGAGGCCCATGATTCTTCATGGCAGCAGGAGAGACTTGACAATCCCCAAAATTAGTGGGTCAAAAATTAATGGAGGTAGGTGAGAAGCTAGTGCCCGAGCTATTTCTAAAATGTCCTTAACTACCTAAACCGAGTTTCCAAATTGAAAGATATGGGTGTCTGAAGATCAAGGTTATCGGAACATAATATTTAAAAGAGTATGTCCGTACCAAGTCCACGTGGCAACCTCATGCATCTTAAAGATTCAGCTCCTTCCTTTCGCTCTTGAAATTATACCAGACTGACACATGGCAGCTTCCACGGCCTCCTTAGTTTCCTTTGTATTTTACCTAAATATTTTCCATTGCAGAGACACTATGCCCGACCCAAGACACATGGAGGCTTCGCACTCATTTGGAAACTACCCCATATTTTACCTTTGAAGTTACATGGTCGAGACACGTGGAGGCCTTTGTATAATTTTGGAATTTTCAATGGTCGCCTTGACCTTTTCAAGCTTTTACCACATGGTGGGATGGCACTCATTTGGGAACTACCCGACGGGCTGCACTTTGAAATTACGCCGATGAAAAACATGCCTCCTTCCATGGCTCTTCCTTATTTCGTGTTCTAAGTAACTTTTTCTTAGCGGAGCCATAAGTTTGACCCTTGACTCATGGTGGCTTGGTGCACATTTTGGAACCTTCTCTAAATTTTAGTTTTGAAGTTATGTCATGCCGACACTTAGCTCCTTTTGCTAGCCTCGCCTCTACTTAGACTTTTCAATGACTACTTCTTCATTTTGGGCTTTGGACACATGGAGGGCTAGCACTTATTTGAGTATTACCTCCATATTTTCTTTTTGAAATTGTTCCAATGAGGCATGTGGAGGCTTCCTCTTACCTTTTGTACTTAGATGATTTGATCCTTCTCCATTTGAATTCTATTGTACACTAGACACGTGGAGAGTCTGCGCACATTTGGGAACCCACCCTTTAGACCCAGCCTTGCATTGTGCCGATGAGACACATGGAGGATTCTGCACGACACCCTTATACTTATTTGTTTTAAATAGCTAGGTCGGTCCCCCTTTTGGACTGGGACACGTGGAAGCTTGGTGCTCATTCGTAAACCCGCTCCGATTTTACCTTTGAAGTTGTGTCGAGTCGATTGACGCATGGCACTTTCTATCGGCTCTGCCCCATTTTGAATTTTCAGTTATTTGAATATGTTCCTTTATTTGATGCTTTTTGGGGTCCCCATTTGAGATTCTATACTTTGAGTTGTGTCATTGAGACATGTGGAAGCTTTCACGGCTATGACTTTCCAATGGCCGATAAGACCTCATGCGGGATCGTGGGCCCAACTCATACTTGAGAAAAATTTCTCGTAACCCTCAGTAGACCTGCTTTTGGCAAACATTCATCCTCGGGCTCACCATCCCGCATTTTCCCATTTTTGGCAAACAGACATCTTTGGGCCCGCCGGCCCGCTTTTTACACTTTTCATAAGAAATCCTTTTCGGGCTTGTGGGCCCGAAATTATACTTGTGCCTTTTGCGAAAAGTGCAAAAATTTCAAAATGTCTCCTACCGCCCCGTCAGTCCACAATTTTCCATTGGCAAGAAATCTTCCCTAGGCCTGTCGGCTCATTTTTGCAAAAAAATCCTTCTAAGGCCCGCCGGCATGTAACTTGCGAAATATGAGGAGTTAGAAGGACTTCTTGATATCTATGGAAAGGGGAAGAAATTTCCTATCTAATGGAGGTGATTTCAAGGGGCCTTAAGTGTTTAAAGTATGTAAAAATTCAGATTTAACCACAAAGGGGGAACATGTTGTCAGTTGATCTAAAATAAGTGTGAGCTTATTTTGGTCAACAAAAGCTATTGGGTAGTTGTTCGATGTTTAGTTGTTGTTTATTAGTTTCTTTCTAGTTTTTAGATTGTTAGTTTCAGGCTTTTTAATTGGTATTTTGCTTTCTGTCATTGGGATTATTGATTATATCTAGATTTTGATCCATTTATGTTATGTTGATATAGTTATATCTTTCTTTTGATCCTTATTATACAAGGGTATAATCCCTTTCAAAAAACTATTTACCTTTAATTAAAAAAATATATCTAACATATATAATTTTTCATTATCTAAATATTTTAATTTATGATCTTGGTTTTTATAATTATGTTAGATTTATTATAATGGGCAATTGGGGAATTGACTTTACACAACAATATAAACCAATTTTGAAGCTATTAAAAATTAATAATAGTACAATATATTTTAATTTTGGGTATGTGTGTATATATAGATGTGTGGATGTGGAATTACATTTTTCTTTAAGTAAATATAAAAGTAAATGTTATAAATGTTTTTTAATAAGTATCGTCAAGGAAAAAGTTAATATAAAAATACAATAACCAAATGTTTCTAAGAACTAGGATAACTATCTTAGAATGATATATGCAAAATATGTCCAAAAGTATCTTGCTCAAGGTACCTATTTCACTTATGCTAATAAATTTATAGAAGTGCCTCCAAATGACCCTTCTAGTATTTTTTACATAGATTATTCATAAATAAATAAGGCCATGATATAACAAATATTGTCGAAGGCGGTGCATTGAGGGGTACAAAGAATAAAATTGTATGTAGAAATGTTTGGTTGAAATGTAAATGGAAATGGTATCATAAGACTTTTGTTGTTGTATTTCACTAGATAGAATGGTTATATTCATGGGCATGTTAACATGCTTTTTGATTTTTAATGATAAAGTGATTGCAAATATTCAAAAAAACCATCACATGTGGCTTGGATATTTAAAATGTAAATTCCATTTTATATGTTGTGTATTGGAAGAGGGGAAAGAGGAGACATAGTGCATAAATTTGTGTCATCTTTTTGACATGAATCCATTTGAAAATTGCAACACCCATACAAATAAGAAAGAACCAATTCCACCGTAATTTTTCAAAAAACCCGAAAATGGAAATTGAAAAATAAAAAAACACAAAAAATGGATAGCGTGCAAGTTAACAAGATTACATAGTTACAAGCGTTGTAGAGTGAAAATGTCACATAATAATTATATATCGTAGATATATTTGAATAAAAACACTTTACGGGTTGAATGAAGATAATGATAACATAAATAATGAATACACACACATAATATGGGGTGCAATATGAATTGAGCATAGGTTAATGCATAATGAGGGGTTATATTTGATTGTCATTTTGATGTTTTGAATGATTTTAATTGTAAAATATTTACAAATATTTGAAACAATTGTCACATGGTACTTGCATTTTTAAAATGTGACCACAAATTTTTAATAAAGACCTATACATAAGTTAGATTCATATCTATTAAAATTACTAAAATATACTTTATTTTAAATAATTTTTCAACACTGATTTATAATTTTGAAGGGTAGTATTGAAAAAATACAGTCACCTAAACAAAAGTATAGGTGGCCATCAAATTTATTCCCTGCACAATAACACGTTATGGAAACCTAATTAAATTAAGTGTTCAATGTAATAAAACTCGATTATTTTGCATACACTACTACAAGGAGGGGTGTTTTGAGATAATAATAGAGACGATACTTGACAAAAATTGTCTCAAATAGAGACAATAAAAAAGTTGTATATTGTCTCTATTATTGTCTCAAAGCGGGTGTCTCTAATATTTTCTCTAATTATTGTTTCTCCAGAGATAATATAGATTGATATCATTTTTATCTCTTGAGAGACAATATCATTATTGTCTCCTTAGAGACAATACAAAATACTATTTTTTTTGTCTCTCTAGAGACAATACTAATTTCAATTTTTATTGTCTCTCTAGAGACAATACAAATTTAAAGAATGAAAAATCTGAATTTGGAGAATAAATAATAATCAAATATCATACAAAGGTAATCGATTTACTACATATTGTCAATGATGTCGGAGCGAACAAATAATTAATATTAGAAATTAAAAACAATTTTATTTGAATCTTGTGCCCAACAAATGGGTTCACAAACATTTTATTAATATCAAATAAGATAAAATACAAAAGGGTGTCTAAATGCCATTAACCCTTTAAATACAATGATAAAATAGAAAAGGGTGCCTAAATGTTGTTAACCCTTTGCATACAATATGAACACCTTCTCTCCACCACCAGCTTCAAGCGATCTATCTACTTCCCTGGTTCTACTTTGAGGTTCTTTTTCTTTACTTTTATTTTCAACAACTTCCTCTCTGCCGATAGTTGTCATCTTCATGTTCTTTGTTTTGATTGTCTTAACTTTGATACAATTCTCTATTATCGATAACAACAAAGGTGCATTGGATTATGAGATATTAAGAACACATATTTTACTCCATTTTTGCCAAAAGTATTCACAAATTACATTTAAACTAGGACAATAATTAAAACCTCGCACAAAACTAATAAGCTAAGTATTCACAAATTACATTTAAACTAGGACAATAATTAAAACCTCGCACAAAACTAATAAGCTAAGTTGTGCACTCATATACCTGTATGATAAAATCCATGTTTTCTTGTCATTCCCAACACATAAATATCCAGGTGATCATCTGTACCCACCATCCAAGCAAATTTTTGTTTCTTTGTTCATAGTCCTTGCAGAAAAATATTGAGTCTATAAATTAAAATGGCAGTGAGAAATAAGAGAAGCGTACCACTAAAAAGATATCCCTAGTGATTAGAGAGTATACTCAATACTTTTGGTTCTAATAACAAGTACCTAAAATAAGAAATGAAATCACCAACCTTCTTGAAAGAATCATTGTACACATTTTATAGCAATCTATACTAAGAAGAGAATAAGAATAAATACCTACCAAAAAAATCATCGGGGAGGCATACATAAAAATGGAGAGGATCACACATGAAATTCTTAAAAATAGAGAAGAAAATAGTTAGCTCATTAATTAATTTCAAATTCAACATAGAAGACGCAAATGAAAGCCAATTTTCTCACTTTGGTTTAAGCTGACCAGCTTCTCGCAAAATTGTGCAAGTTCTGCTTAAAAATATCGGAGCATAGAGATCATGCCTTGAAGACTTCTCAAAACTATTTTAATCAAACACTAGTAAGTAGGAAAAACAATAGCCCATATGATAAACACAATAGAAGAAACTACAACAAATTTGTCTTAAGATGACTACCACTAGTCTTGTTTTCCATAATCACATAATCGTGATTAACACTTATTAAGAAATAGAAACCAAAAAGCATATTATTATTCTCAAGTTAGAGAAAAAAATAGGATGTACTATTTCCCTTCCTGCCAATAAAAGAAAAATATCCAATTATTATTAAGCTAAGTTGGACATGTACTGTGTGTTATTCCTGGCTAGAACTAAGAAGACAAATACTTTTTGTCTAGCAATTTACTTCTCATGTATCATATAGATAACTTGAAATAATATGCAATGAATCTCAAAAATAGCTTTCCTTTGAATTTCCCATATGATTAGAGAGAATGAGCAACGTAGGTAATAGATAGAGCTCATTCCAGCTCATGCAATTTCATATCTACTTATCATTGAGAAAAGTCCCATGCTTTAAGCAATCTCTCTCCTCTGATAGATAAAGATTACCAGACATTTACCATTCTCAGACATTTACGGCGCATATGAAAAATCAGACATTTACCTAAGCTGGTATGATTTTAATGTTCATTCCTCAGAGGCTATCATATAATAAACAACAGGCTAGTTCGGTTGTGGAACAACAAAAAAGCTAGCCCATTCTCTCGTGATCACTTATCAAGCATTTCATTTTTGAATTTAGGAGTTAAATGCAAATGTATGTCTTGTTTCATGCTCCCCATTCTTCTCTTCTTCACCGGTATTTTAGATTTCCATAACAAGAAATTCAAAACAATTTGAAAGAGAAGTTATTGCCCATGACTAGCAAAAAATGGCAATACAAAATTCACTAAAATGAACAGATAAGTAACCTATTCTTTATAGTTCCTAAAACTTCTTTCATATCGAGAAATATTTTGAGGAAAAGACAATAAAGTAGTAGGGATACGAAATTTCCAGTTCGAGATATATTTGAGGGCATGCATATACAATGGAGAGTATATTAACAACTAAGGGTAAAGAACTTTGCAATATAGAAAAAGGAATCTGCAGCTGGTTAAATTCATATGGTTATCCTTGATCTTGAATAAAAATTAAGTTTCTTGACATCAGTCCATGCAAATACAATGTTACTTGCACTATGTTTGAAGGTAATTGAAATTAACAATAACAGTCACAAAAATAAAAATAATGACTATTTAACCAAGGGTAGGACCATTCATAATCATATTGCGCACATTGAAGTTAGGGTGGATATATTCATCCACTATACAAACCCTCAGAACCAAAATTTGTTTCGGATTAGGTAATATTGCATTCTCATGTTATCTTATGCTCCAAAATCGTATTAAGATATTGTCAGTTATATTTCAAAACATTGGAGTTGACGCGGTATTTGTATTAAACATAAGACGAGGATGCTTTTAGATGACTACCCACTATTCTTGTGAGAATATTACTAACAAATGTAATGTTACAATCAGGTTGAGTTTGACTCCACCCGAATGACATATGAATAAAAAAGGATAATCTTGGGTGCAAGCCACTAGAAACTGTGGCAAAATGGGTATCCTTCAGAACCTAACATGTGTGTGTTCTCTATTTTTGTATGACAGTCTTATTTACTTATTATTTTTTATTTTGGGATTTTATCTAGTATTTGAAAAATATTTGCAGTAATAACTAAAAAAATGCAACTATCACGGTACCCTTGTATTTAGCAGAAAATAGCTTTTTAATGAATACCTAATGTGTTGGTAGCCGATTGTCAAAGCATTTTTGAAGAATGATAAGGCAACCTCTTTTGTTTGGGTCAAGGATGGGACATGGATTAGGTGGAGTTTCATACAACCCACCGAGTCCCATTCTAGTTGAGGCATACCTTTCTCGAATAGAATGTAAATAAAAAGGATTAGATTGGTACAAGTAACACTATCACAGTCAACTTTGGTTGAATGATCCCTTAGCCTTGACAAAATTTTTACAAATAATGTATAGATAACATTTTATTCTAAACCTGTTGTGTGGTATGTTTCTAATATATATGTGTTTTCATCCAATTTTCACATACATTTGTAGCTATCATTATGGTTAAATCTCAAAAACTGAATAAAGTCAGTTAAATGTTATCTTGTTTGCTTCTCCCTTCTAAAAATTGTTTATCCTTCCAAACATTTCCAAAGGAGACATAGATACTATTAAATTCTTAAGTACTGCATACCAACACAATTTTGTGAACTTTTATTTGGGAACCATCTTTAACTTCAAGAAAATTGTCAGTAGGTTCATCGGGCATGATTTCAGGGGCCCATGTTTTGAAAAATAAATTTTTTGCCTTCAATTCTTAAATCTCTTTCTTAAGCTCTTCTTAAGTTTCACTTGCCTCTTCATAGCATTCTCTACATGTTCCAGCTGAAGATGTACTTGTATTGGTCTTTACAGGAAAGGAAGATCACGATCACCGCTTCCTTAGCATATCCCCTTACCATTGTAATGAAACAAACAACAACAATAGTAGCAGCAAACAAATAATCCAAGCCTACAAAAATTTCACCCAAAAAGACAAGTTACCAACTCAAGAGCTCTACATATAAGAACTTTTCTAAAATGAGCTTAAAAAATAGTCCCACACCTAGATTCTACTGTGGGTAAGATCCTAACAAAGACACGGTTCTATGAAGTGCGCTACTACTCCAATCTTTCTTGGGGTGGGTCTTAGATAGATTCTCGGTGGCACTAAAATAGAGGTCACCATGAGATCCAAAGTCAAAAACTAGATAGACTCCAGCCACCTTGGACATTTCCTTGTCTTGACCCATCTTGAGGAGCAAAGACTCCACATTTAGAACTTTTCTCAAAGACCTACATATAAGAACTTTTCTCAAATGAACTTAAAAATAGTCCCACACCTAGATTCTACTCGGGGTAAGATCCTAACAAGGACATGGTTCCATGGAATGGGATACTACTCAAATCTTTCTTGGGGTGGGTCTTAGATAGATTCTAAGTGACGCTAAAATAGATGTCATTACCAGATCCGTGTAGCAAAAAAACCAGATAGACTCGGCCACCTTGGCGATTCCTTGTCTTGAACTATATTGACGAGCAAAGACACCACATCTAGCTAGAGGAATCTGATGGGAAGGTCTCGTGAGGAGGAGCATGAAGAACCCACGTAAAGGGTCGCATCCAGAGCTTGTGGTTCGCCACCCCGAAGGCTTGTGCGCAGAGGGGATCCATCCCACCGAGAAAGCCCCGCTAGGACTGAGAAATCCGTAATGTTGGCAAAGGTGAGCGCTAAGGCTCCTCCCACAAGCTGGACCTCCCGAGATTTCCCAAGAAAGTGTTGAATACATGGAGGGAGTGAGCAATAAAATACATGGATGGAGTGAGCAATAAGCTAGCTGGTTATTATCAAATCCACCAAATATTTCTTCAATAGGAGTTTGTTAAGTAGCTGCAATCATACTGTGAAGAATCCAAGCTCCAAAACACATGAGATCTAAATTTCAGATATATGCACTACATTGCGAAGAGAGGCCATATAGATCAAGCAGAACCCATAACTGATTTCAAAATTGAAGATGGTTTTCTTTATCTTTAAAGAAACCCCCTAGAGGATGGTAGATTGCAATTATTGCAGATATCTCATACTTTCAGAGTGGTTGACCACTTTGGGGATGGAAAAAATATCTTGAACTTGCAAAGTTATGTGCATTGGTTAAAGATTAAAGTTGATGTTTTCAAATATGTTAAAGGATTTGCAATGTGTAGCGTATTTAAGCATTCCAATACTATATTAAGGCGTTACACTTTGTAATCTCTATGCCATATTGTCCTTGGAAAATAATATTCATGGACTTATTAGTGGAATTTCCTAAAACTAGACAAGGACATAATTGTTTATATGTAATGGTAGACAAATTCAACAAAGTGGTTGTCCTAATTTCCTGCAGAAGAAAATAACAGACCGACTGTAAAAGCAACCAAATTATTCTTTGAAAATGAATGGGTATATTTTGCATGGCTGGAATCAATCATATCTAACTGTAAGAGTAGATTTCAAAGCAGCTTTTGAAATATATTTCAGTGTACAATGGACATTAAATTCAAACATGGCACTGCCTTTCATCTACAAACAGATCAAAAAAATGAAAATGTGAAGCAGACATGTGTTCATATGCTCAAAGGATACAATCAAAAACACCCAAAACCTGGAATGAGACCCTGCCGATTCTGCAACATTCATATAGCTAAAACGGAGGATAAGCAAATCTACTTTCAAACATTTTTTGAATTCATGTCCCAAACACCATTTGATGTGCAATAGGAAAGATGATAGAGATGAAGCAGGAAAGGAGGAGAATGATCAATGAACAAGTCCAAGCCACCATGTTCATGGAAATAACTAAGCAAGTTAATAAGCAGGTACACGAGCACTTGCTTCAAGTTAAAGCCAATGAAAAATGACAAAGTAATTGTCTCCAAATAGCTCACAGAAAACATGTTGCGGGTATATTTGAGTAAGGACCATCTCAAGGGGACAGGAAAGAAGCTCTAGCCAAATAGATATAGTCCAATCAGAACTATCCAGCAAATATAGGGAAAACTCAAGCTGGAAATTCCCAGTTATATGAGCATGTACTCCATAATTAATATAGATTTTCTAAAGCAGTTAGAACCATCAATGTTGGAACAAGAAGTTGATATAGCACCCTTGCTTCCAGAAAATGAAGAGTTGGCTCAAGATTTCAAAGCAGAGATGATAAAATCCACCCAACTGTTCTTCCAAAAACATCTTTGATTGATCATAACAAAATAAAAACATAATTTGCAGCTCCATTCAGATGTTGTAGTTGCAACAACCCTTGTAGACATGCATGCAAAATGTGGAAGAATAGACAAGACAAATGAACTGTTTGAGAGAATGTCTCGAAGAAATGTGTTCGCGAGGACAACATTAATTTTAGGCTATGCACAAAATGGATTTGTTGAAAAGGATTTAGAAACTTTCAAGCAAATACAATTGGTAGATTTATAGAAAAATTCCACCACCTTTGCCAACATCACACCAGCCTATGCCAAAATGGTGGTTTTGGAATAGGGTATGAATATCCATATAAGCATAAAGGATTAAGGAATTTTGTTAGATGTTGTGGTTACAAATTCCCTGGTAGACATGCATGCAAAATGTGGAAGCATAGACAAGGCAAGTGAATTGTTTGACAGAATGATGAGAAGTGTTTGCATGGATGAAACTGGTTGCATGCTATGCACAAAATGGATATGTTAAAAATGATTTAGAAAATTTCAAGAAAATGCAATTGGAATATTTAAAACCAAATTCAACAACCTTTTCCAACATCCTAACTTCCTTTTCTAGAATTCTACGTGAAGGAAAGTGTTGGCTATCCTGGTGTTAAGGTGCAAATTTTATGTGTATGCCTGCATAGAATATATATCAAATCAGTTGAAAAATGAAATATATATTTCAAACTCAAATAAATTTTATGTGTAAAGCACTGCAGCAATGACTAATAAGTCACAAGTTTGAATCACGCTGCAATAGTTGTATGTATGTTCCACACAAAAAGAGACATCCTAGGGCCACAATAACCACAGCTATGAAAGTTAGGGAGATGTTTATATAAAATTATCTTCATAAATTAAATTCCTGAGAGAGTTAGCACTTACACACCTCATTTTTTAATTTTGGCAGCGCTTGGTAAGAATTGATAGAAAAACGTTTAATTGCAAAACAGTAAAAATATAGATGTTATAAAATTTTAAAGAAAACAACAAGCTTATAGTATTAGCAACCTATAAAATATTAGAAGACAACAACAAGCTTATTATGAATTAGAATCGATTTAAAGAGATATTTCTTTGTCAAAATACAAGAAAACCACAAAACATTAAATCTACGAGACCATCTACTAATGGGCTCACAATTATTCCACTTATTTTTAAGGCCCATGGAAAAGTTTCGGGAGAAGGAAATCTTTTCATACATTTGTTTGGAGGTAGCCTCTTGGAGAGTGGACCCTTTGAGCCACCTCATAGTATCCCAAAAGTCATTGTCATCCTCCATAATTAGTCTAGTAGAGAGAGTTATGAAAGCATTTATGGGCATTGTATACATTCTGAAATGAGATTGAGCAAGCTTATAGAAAGCTTTAAGATCTGTCCATTCCATCCACTTCCCAAATCTGTACAAGTCATGTAATATTTTAATTCCTTTCTCAAACCAAAGGAGGGCATAGCAGCCTCTTGTCAAGGAAAGGATCTTGTCAACGAAAGGATCCATGCCATTACAAAAGGCTTCTCTCCCTCCTTTGGTTTGAGAAAGAAATAAAAATATTACATGATTTGTACATATTTGGGAAGTGGATGGAATGGACATACCTTAAAGCTTTCTATAAGTTTCCTCAATCTCAGTTCAAAATGTATACAATGCTCAGTTCACAGCTCCCTCTATTGGACTAATTATGGAGCATGAGAATGACAGCTAGGATACTATGAGGTGGCTCAAAGGGCACCCTCTCCCACAAATTTTTAATATTTAAGACATTTATTTAAAAGCGCAGCAGGGTATTTTTCAGATTTAAGACACTAATCTAGATTCTAGAATATATCATAATCATTTGTCATGCATCCATGCTTAAAAATTATAGTTGTAACATGCTTCATTGTATTCATTTGATTGAGGATTCCAATGGAAAATTCTATTCTACGGAGCAGTAATAGACTGACTCAAAACCTGCTTTCTAGCCTACTATTCTGACACAAACTATCTTTAGGCTTGTTTAATGTGCCTCCTTGTTAGTATACTGACTTAAAAAGGTTTTAGAACCAAAGTTTATAAATAGAATTAAAATTAAAAAATGCAGCAAGCTGTTAAACTGAACAACTCCTAAATACAAGAGCACCTCATTATCCGTTAGCATGAGTTTAGTGGATAGTGAAATCAGCTAAATACTGAACTCCCTCAGATCAAAGAACCTTGCACGAATTCAACAAGTTATAATAAATAATCAAATAATTGTGATTAACCAATGCACATTAAACCATAAGATAATATTAACAGTAAATGAAATAATATTATTTATCTTTTGGATCAATCAGATCAAAATTATCTCCCCTCACAATAGCCAGAGTCTGAATTTAAATAGATTGAATTTCAAAAATTGCATAGGAATCCAGAATTCAGTGAGCAGCACATTTGACATTTTGGTACATATCCAAAGTTCAATGAGCAAGAAGTTATGATATGCAAACAAATATAAATCCCATCCTCATAAATGAATGTGAAATACAATATTCCTAAGCATAATGCTGAGAACCCTTATGTAGCTATCAATTGGATTAAAAAGATACAATCGTTGTTCTTGGATAAAACTTTAAAGGAGGCACATGTAAATGGTAAAATGGTGGTGGCAAGAAATTGGAGGATTTACCATCACTTGGAATGGGTTTGTTGGCAATTAATTAAAAAATATTTTAAACTCCAAAAGCTGATACTTTCAACCGATTGATGTGACTATGCCAAACCAAAAATTTAGTGAATATCCTTTGCATTGAGAGACTTTAGCTACATTTTTATTTATGCTTCCAAACAATTATTATTGGAAACCTATATCAGACGTTTCCAGTCCATTCTTGGAGAAATATTATACGGGCATGAGATCAAAACCATCCAAGATCTACAAATGTATAGAAGCTCATATTGATAAGGAAAGAGTATTGTATCTACCTAGCAATGATATTTAATCCTTCGAAGTAGAGAATGAGTAAATACCAACTGCCAAAAATTTAGAGTGCACACTTTTCTCAAGATTTTTTTTTGCAAAAACAAAACAAGACAAGACAACAAAAGAGTGTTTGGAGCAATCAAAAAGCCTATGAAATCATTTGTGAAACTGAGTCCCGCGCGGATATAGTCATCTTCAAAAACTGAATTTCCTAAAATTTACGGTCCCCATTGATTCTGGCAACAACTATGATTTTAATGACATATTGTCAACTAGAATACTTGGTTCTATTGCTTCTTCCACAAAATTTCAATATAACTGTCATTATTGGTACCACCAAAACTTGTCAAAGAAATACTGAAATTGACTACACAATATTTTATGCTGAAATTTTGTTTGTATTCCTGGCGTTTGGATGGAATTGATATAGTTTTGGCATTGATTAGTTGCAATAATTGTACATATTTTCAATGAATACCAAGAACTATTTAATTGGATTTGGTTGGGAAGGTTCAAAACTTCACGAATAAGGCTACTATATTACCATTGAATGGAGAAAATGAATTGAAGAAGGATGTAGGAATCTTGAGGGTATTCGGACCATTGGACTCAGGATGGCAGTACAGAGGACAACCCATTAACTTAGCTAGTAAATCACAAAGTTATAATGAATATGCCATAATACTAGTAAATCACAGAGTTATAATGTATATGCATTAATAAACATATTGGCAACAAACCATTATACATTCCATAGATTCAGAAATCACCAAAAATCGGTAATAAATTTCTATTTAGACAACCAGCGATAAAACTTTGCAAAAAGTGCAATAAATTTCAGGGTAATTAATCATAAATTTTTGGCTAGTAATTTTTTATTACTCACCGAAAATATGTGACTAAATCGCCAAAAATTACCTATGATGAGGTGCATCCTCATTGCTACTCTAGCATATTAATGGTTTGTCGACTTCCCATACAAGACAAATTTTTAAAACTAGTTGTACTCATTTCAGACAACGTTTGGACCAATGAATATAGGAATTCACCATGTTGCTTGTAATTTTTGTTAACTACTATGAAAAGGTTGGCCTTCTCATCCATCTCTCACCGCCTTGAGTATCGAAGATGAGATCCTATGAAACTTAATTAGATACATTAAATGGTATATGCAATCTAGACATGGTCCTATTATAGAAATCCATGAAACTGGATGGTTAAATCCAAACAACAAGAAAACATGTCTTACAGGGATTGGCAGGATGTGAACCACTTGTAAAGTGAGACTGAGGCATCGTAAGGAAAGGATGAAAAATATGGGGAAGGGGTGTTGAAATTATGATATCCCACTACCATAATCCCATTGTAAAATATATATTCCTCATCAAGAAAAGCATTCACTTACTCTTAATGTTCTTATACCTTTCTCGAAACAATCAATTCCTAAAAATTAACTTTGTATTCCCAGATCTTTTGGATTTAGGATCTAGGTGCTGGAAGTCTTGGGATCTTATTCAAAATGAATTTAGTCTAGCTAGAAAATTTAGGGATGCCATCCTAACTATGTTAGCTAGCGAGTTAAAATGATATCTTCCTAAAGTTGCATACAAATTATTGTCTAGATAGAAGGAGTGTTCACGATCCTGGATTTGTTTGTAGTTCCCTTGTTTCCATAGATTGTACTTTAGGTAGTGAAAATTCAATGGAAGAGAGGACTGCCCTAAAAATTCTTCCAACTTGTTTACACAACTCTATGCAAGAATCTAAAGAAAATGTCTTGTTGCATGCAAGAGAAATCCCTTTTGAAAATGTCCCAAATAAGAAAAGCAGCCCTAACCCCTAACCACTCTTATCAAACCAGATCAATGATTTATAACTTTAGTTTATCTTCATTCTAAAGACTCTTCCATTCTTGTTACTTTGTTAGACATGATTAGAACCATGCTAAATTTGTGGAAAAGGAATTTGGAGTAAAAATTCAATTTAAATCATAAGACACCCAAAATTCAAGAGGTTTTATCAATCATCCATAATTTTCTTCTATCTTGGTCAGTAAAATGTAATTCTAAACCATATGCTCATAAATGAAATGTTAGTCACTTACGTCATTAATAAATTACTAATAGTTGCCCAAGTTTTCTAGGCCATTTCTGGTTTACACGATAGGAAGAAGAGGATAAATTCCTTATTTTCCAAGTTTCAATACAAAACACTAGAATAACATAGTATTACACCCAGTTGATTAAATATACAAAAACAAAGAGTAGGGAAATGCACCATTATTGAGATAGTACAAATGTAAAAACATGATTTATAACCCATTAATACACTAGTCATTCAAGAATTTGAGCCTCTAAAATCAAACCCATCAAGGTCTACAATATAATTACAACTCTTTCCTAGTCTCTCATTTTTGAGGTAGAATTGTAAATGCACACGAAAAAAACAAAAAACTCATGTAACTGGTATGGTAAAAATTATCTCTAATAATGTGATCATAAGCAATTTTTTCAGGAATTCTTATCTCTGTTGCTACAAAATGTAAATGGTAGGTGTAGGGAAATAGATGATTACCTGTTCTCACCCAAATTTTTCATGTAGGCTCATGTTTTCTTGTTTGATTGTTTCCTGGATTTAAATCGTAAAAGTAAAACAACAGGATTAATCCCCAAACTCTGCCTATTTTGTTAGGGAATTTCCAACCTAACAAATCTTTTATAACAATAAAAAACATTCAAAATACACATCACATTCCCATTAAATTTATAATCATGGAGGTTTATGATTTTTTGTCAACTCACAAATTTTCAGCAGCCTCTCTATTGTTGTGGGTGGAGAAGAAGAGGGATGAGGATTCTTAGAGCGTTTTCTCGAATCCAAATGAAGGCATTGTAGTTGGACATGGCCACCCAACTCTGTATCAATTTTTCCTTGATCCCCTCCTCTCCTTGCAGACAAAAGAAAAAACACAAAAAAACAAAGAAAACTAAATACAAATCCATTAAACAACATAAAAACAAATTTTAACAAACAATGGTGGCTCATTCCGATCTAGGATGATATGGACCTATGGTAAAAAAACAACCCACTAAGGAGACATATGTGGAAAGAAATGAAGTGCATACCTATGGTGTCAAATAACAAAATAAAACTTCTCCGACACTTGGTCATAGCTCTCTTTTGTGTAATCCACCACCAGATCTCCGCCCCGGTTTTCAAAAATCTAATTTTCCCATGCTTGTAGTGGAAACGATCCTAGAAGCTTCAAATACATGCTTTTCTAGTTGAATGGAAAGGGTTCCAATCCCACTAGCTCCTCCCATAATAAAAATGATATTCCTTTTTCGACATTGTTGAATGAATATAGAGTAGTTAACGAGAGGAGTGAAAAAAATAGCGGTTTCTTAGAAGGAAAAATCCAAAACAAAAACGTAATATAAAATGCATTTCCGTTAAGGAGTAGGCATATAGGTAATGTCACAGTGCATGCTGCGGGGATTAAGGATCTTGTAGTCGATAGGGTTGAGAGCAGTGTAAGTGGAAACCTAGCCATGCGTAAATTTGGAAATGGAAAGTCCACAAATTACAAGATGTCTACAATGTCGTTCTCATTGTAGAACCTCATTGTAAGCCCTAATGTGTTAAAATAGAGCCAACAAAAAGGACTTGAACTGTTCCTCCTCGGTGTCAAACACTAGTCCACCACCGAGGTATATGAATAAAATCTACCTGTCGCCCTTGAATCATGTCCCCCAAACCTCAAAGAATAAATGAAGGGTGAGAGGAATTGGCTCGAAGAGAAGTGGAGCAGGTAAAAAAGAGAGAAATAAAATGCTTTCGTGTGCATGATAAATAAGGTCTCTTTTGATTATAGAACTCTATCTAGTAAAATCTAGCTTGACCAAAGGGATCCATTGAACTAGCTTCCTTAACAAATTCTTGCTCTTTGTCTGTTGCTACCCAAATTGATTCTCCCTCAAAGTCTGAGCAACATCACAAGTTTTGGTAGGATGCTTAGAGATAGATAGATCATGGTGAGTCATTTTTCATCGGGGATGGGATCTAACTGGCCCTCTATCATTTAGATGTGGAGAAATGGATAGCAACCTTAAGAGGATTTGATCTATCATCACTATTTTAGGTTGTGCCTTTAAACCAAGGTAAGAGAACCCTTTTGTAGCCTGTTTGTTTATGGAGGAGATGGATATGTCCTTTCTAATGAAGTTATTAAGGAGACCTTGAAGAAAATATGATCAATGCAACAAAATCTAACTCTCACGAGTTGTCACTCTAGATAGTGGAGATATTCTCTAGGAAAGGTTCAGGCTACTAAAGACATTTGGAATCTTGATTGTTTCTATATGTTTTGGTAATAAAATTTATGCATTTGTATACACACATGACAAATAGGGGTAGTATGGGTAGGATTAGTTGTTTTTAAATAAGTTTTGGTGGGAGGTGAGGCAGAATAAACTTGATTTTCCAAATCTCTGAGAACTCTTACAAAATGGAAAGTCTAGATAACATAATGCTTTAGAATAGCTAAAATGTTCCTTTAACCAGAATATGTACTTCAATGGAGGCCCAGATTAACACTTTTTCACACAATCTATGAGATTTTAACATGAAGGCTTGAGTTAGAAGACCCAATAAAACATCAAAATCTAAGATCAATCACACCTGAGGTACACCCAAAGGCTTACAAACAATCTCTATCAACAAATGAAAGAAAAGTGATTTTAAATCATTTATTTCACTCCCAGATGAAAGATCTTCTGAGAAATGAGATTACAAATGCCACTAAACTATCACAAGGATTGAGACCTGTGTGATTAAGATAAATTTTGATACAAGATTGCAATAAGAACAAGAAAAACTATTTGCAGACATTCAGAAATGAAAAAAACACATTTTGCTCAAGATCAACACAAAATAACTTGAGTTTGATTAAATTTATCAACGGGGAAAGTTTCTAGAACAATCTCAGAACTTTTTAATGGATGTACACTTGCAACCACCTTGACATGATCAAACTTAATACAAAATAGATATACAGGCTTCTCAAATGGCTTCTCAAAAATAGGCTTTTGTCAAATTTTCCTCTTGGGAATTTTCTTCGACCTCTAACACTCCAACCATTTACATGAAAAATTTGTGCCATTTATAACATTTACAACAGAGCCCCTTTTCCCCCAAAAATCTCAACATTGAGTGCTACCAAGTGCTCACCATGATCATGATCGCGATTTCCAGAATCAGATCTACAAAAAGTCACCAGTGCTTAGGGAAAATATCTTCGAATATCTCCCGCATTCAACTCCTCCTTCTGGTAGATCACTCTTTCTTCAACTCACCAACCACTTCCACCCCTAATCATCAAATCTGGTTCCTTGCATGCTTGGGAGAAGAAAAATGGAAAATCATATCGAGCCCGAGAGTCAGACCATTTTAATGGTGAAATACATCTCCAGATTTTCCCCACCAAACTCAAATATCAACATTAACTCCCCTTTGTTTGGCATGTAGGAAATACCAAGAAATCATGAAGACTCACACTTCCAGGAGCATGTTTTAGTAAAAATGGGGGAAAATTAGATTCAGACTCACAACTTCCATTGATCTTTACTTTGAATTTGGGTATCCACATGGAAGATTTAATTTAAAATGAGCCGGGCGTTTGGGTTCCTTTTTCTTTTAATTTTTTGAAAAAATGGAAAAATTTCACATTTTGTTCCACACCTCCACCCTTGAGAAATGGTCTTACACGTGTCCTAATGTGGGTCCCAAAGGAACCACTTCCTTTTTCACCATTTCACCTTTTTTTCCAAAAGGAAAATTTTTCCAAATTTCCCTCAAGAGTCCGCACCCTCCACCATTGACTTGAGAAAGTTTTGACCTTTCTCTATCGGGCTTGCAAGCCATTTTGAGATTTTAATCCTTTTGATGACAAGAGGAAAAAAATCCAATTTTCCTCTAATGGTCTTCTTCCCCACCTTTGACTTTTCAAACTTCCATGTGTCACAATGGCACATCTTGAGATGATCCCCAAAGGTTGAGACCTTGAATGAGCGTGGGCTCGCCACGTGTCATTATGGCGTAACTTCAAAAACCTTAAGGTTTCAAAATGATTTGGTGGGGTGCACTTCCATTTTAGAATTTTATTCCATTTTTCCAAAAGGGAAAAACATTCAACTTACCTCTAAAGGCCCGCATCTTTGCCATTAGCTTTGCCACATGTCCTCTGTGGGGTCAAAGTAAGACTTTTTCCTGCCACTTAAAATTTTCTTTAATCAGAGTTTGGTGGGGCCATAGGGTGAGTTCAAACCTTTTTCCAAGTAGCCAAAAGGAAAAGTTCAAAAAAAACCCATTGCCCCATCTAATTAGAAGAAGCCACGTAAGCACCAAAAGAACCAATCAGAAATGAGCGGAGCCATGGACCAAATTTGCTTTTTTGCCAAAAAAGCAAAAAATGATAAGTTAAAGCATTTTCCCACCATCCATCGACTAACCAAAAAGAAGCCACGTGACCACAAAACATTGAGGAATAAATTTGATAGGGAAAAAGACACCCGTCAGATCGTCAAAATACAAAAATCACCATTCACGCCCAAAACCCGATTTTTCGCTAAGGATGATTTTTTTTTAAAACAAAAACAAGTGAATCATGGTTCCGAGCATCCCTTCGACCATGGATTTTGGATTTTCAAAGGCATACAAATATAGATTAACCATTCTCGAGCTTCCATGGTCAAGGAAAAATAGGAAAAATGATAAATCCCATGGATTTTGAAGAAATTAGGGAAAAAATCAGGGCAAGCTCGGAGACTTTCAAGGAGGGACATGACAATGGATTTTGCAAACAATTCGAGGCATTTCAAGTGGAGGTAGAAAATTTTAAACACCCACATCAAGAGACAAAATGTTTTAGAACATGTAGATCAGAGGAAAATAATGGCAAATGGGGCGAAACAAATCTGAGCACCAACATCGGCTCCGACTTAGGGATGGGCACTCCCTGTGAGTGCCACAAGAACAAAGGTAGACCAAGTGCCAAAATATCCATTGGGCAAAGGAGTTAGCTTGCAGAGTAGCAAACAAAACCATCTTCCCCCAAAAATGAATAGAGAAACCAACAAAAATAGGCCACGGGGACCAAAATGAACAAGAACAAAAAGACAAAAACAAACCAACAAACTATACACTGTACAAATGATGCTCACCTTGATTCAAAGAAAACAATCAAGGAAAATCTTCAAGTTCTTTCCATCCTAGATATGACCATGCCAAAAGGTTCTGATATGTTTTCATCAACTAGAAATATACCTCTTTTTCTTCTTTGTTCAGTTTGTAAACCATCCATGTTCTCTGAAGCTCCTCCATTGTGTTTAGGTCAAATTCTTTAACATTTTTCAAGGCTGAATCATAGACCAAATTCCCAGAGAAAACAACATACTTAGGAGCTCTGTTTTCAACATTTTCATACTTCCTAAATCCACAAAACTCACAAAATTGTTAAGATCAACATCTGCTTGCAAAACTTCATAAGATGCATTGCTTGGGTCTTCAATCAAGTACAACATCTTCTTCTCTCCATATAATTTCACCAAGTTTCCTTCAATGGGGATAGTGGCATAAGACATGTCCATTTGCACACTACCACCAACACTTGCTGCCCACTTTCTTGACAACAACATCCCCCACTTGGCAGGGAAGTCAACAATCACTACATCGATTTTTAAGTTCCTTCCAGGATAAGATGCAAGTTACACATCTAGATCTTTGACACATCCCACCATTAGAACCTCTCTAGAGTCCATGGCAGTGCACTTCCCATATGTTGTTGTTACTTTGATACCCAACTCATTCATAACTTCAAGAGGCATGACATTACATGAAGCTCCAGAATCAAACATATAGTTATGTAACAACTTGTCTTTGATAACCAGGGTAGTGAAGAATGGATCCACATTCAGCTGGGATTTAACCAAAGAAGTTCCTAAATAAACCTCTTGGTGGTTCCCCTAGCCCTTCCAACACTTGTGGCTTTTCCAACTCTATGTAACAAGTAAGGGGAATCTCAACCTTGTTTACATCTCTACCTTGTATGATCTCTTCCTCTTTGAATCCTAAATATTCAAAATCCCTCTTCTTGTGCTCAGGGATCCTAAGCAACTCAACAATTGGGACAGGAATTTTGATTTGACTCAAAACTTGGGCAATGTCATATGGAACAAATTTGGGTAAAGCAACACTAGGAGAAAGATTGGAAAATTCATCAGATGGAATGGGATTCTTTTCAGTTTGGGCATGGGGAGGAACACAAGTTTTGCTTGGGAAACAAGCTCTCTACCAGATGCATTTTTCTTTGGGGTTTCTTTGGTAAGCAATGGAAATTTTGACTTGGCTTGTGGCCCCTTGGCAGCTTTACTTCTGGTATTGTGCTCCTTTTCTTGGGCAACTACAACATTCATTAATAGTTTCCTATCTTCTTTTGAAGGAACTCCTCCATCATACTTTTCAATCATTAATGCCCTCAAGTATTCAAAATCATTAGTGGGAAATTCAAAATCTTGTATAGTGTCTACTTCTAAAGTATGAGAGGGAGGAAGAAGAGGTACCTAGTGGATGCAATCCCAAAAAACATAGTAGTTCTAGCACTTATTACCTCAGTTGAAGTTGCTTCCCTTGGTGAACTTGCAGGGATCTCCATCATGCAAGCATCATCATCAATTTCATCATTTGTTGCTTCCTCAACTTCTTTGGTCTATTCCTTACATGGAGCATGGGGCATGAAACATCTGTCACACCAATCAATGACATTTGTCTCCTCCACAACATCAACTCTAGGATAGCTAAAGGATCGGCACCATTCTATTTTCCTACCTTGGGGCTTCCTATTTCCAAATCCAATAGGTCCCTTGCCTCTATCATCAGATATTTGGTGATTTGTGAACCTATCTTGGCCTTGCTGCTTGTGTTGACCTTGTGAACTCTGCCCAATCCCCTTTCTCTGCTTGGGCTAGTTTGTATGATATTTCTTTGACAACCCTACCAAATTTTCACAACTTCCTCCAAATCATAGCCTTTGCTTGTTTGAGGTTTTTCTGGGTTAATTAGTTTTACACCTTCCCTTTTTGGAGGCTTTCCAATTGCCTTGATGTTGTTCTCTATTTGCAGAGCCATGGTGAAGGCCTACCTCAAATTAGTAGGGTTTTTGTCCCTCAAGTAGTAAGTATACCTTTTTATCAAATGCATCTAAATATTTGATCAAACATGATTCATCACATGGCCTTATCCTAACAGGAAATCTCCTCAAGGTCTTGTTAAACCTTGTGTTGAAATCATGTACTGACTCATTAGGATTATTTTTGATGTTTTCAAATTCTGTCAAAAGAAACCTAGGGTCAGTTCTATCACCATACTACAATTTAAATGCATTGCTCATCTCAGTCCAAGAATCAATAGAGTTATCTGGAAAAGCTTTATACCAGTCCCTTGCATCCTCTTCCAGTATGGATAAACAACTTGATATATACATCTTCATGTTCAATCTCAAATTCTTCCATCATATTGATAAAAAGCTTCAGATGTTGATCACCAGTTATAGCGTTGTTTCCTTGGAACTTTGGTAGTCTATTTCTTACATCTTGAGGAACTGCATTTGGATAACCAACCATCCCTACAAAATTTATAGGTCCAAAGGTATTTACAACAAATGGAGGTTTGGGTGGGGGTAGGGCCATGTTGTTTTGAGGAGGTGACCCTGGAGGGGTGACAAATTGATAAGGGGCAGAGGGTCTCTAAAACACAGGGGTATAATTTTCAAAGTGGATATCCCCTAAAGGCCTTGTTTCTTGGAAATCCCTATCAAATTCTAAAAGATAGGGGTAGAATGAGAAGAAAACTTCTCAAAATCAAATGAAGGCCCCTCTCCAATTGGAGAATTCAATTCCACAAAGAGGCTACCTAATTCAGAAGCACTTGAATAGCAGTCTTCAATGATAGGCCATCACTTTCATCAATGGAGATCCCTCTTCTTGTCTTGTTGATCCCCACAACTCTCCAAGATTTTCTTCCTTCTGATTTTTCTTTTCCTAGCTCTAGAAATAATGTCCTAGTAGGGTCCCTAGCAAAGAAATATCTTCTTCCTTCCATATTTGCAAAGGTTAGTAACAAATCTCACTTGACAGAGGTTAAGACATTGGTATTCATTAAGAATCAGATCAACAGGAGTCGCCACTAAGGATTTCCACCTTAGTTGTGTAGATGCACTAAACATGATCTGTCAAATGTTGTCAACACTAGAAACTAGAAATGGAAAGACTCTGACTTTTCTTTACCCAGATTTTCAATGAAAGCTAGTGCACTAGGTGTAGGAATTGAAAGAATTACACACAACACTTGGAGTATATAAGAAGTGTTTTACTAGGGTCTGAACATGAACACAACCACTATGTCCTCGGAAATGCACGCTAGTAAGGTGTTGTTGATGGGATAAATAGATATGAACTGGCAGTGAATCAGAAAATAGTCTCAACAACTCAAATAAGTCCCCAAAAATGGTGCCAGTAAGGTGTTGTTGACAGGATAAATAGATATGAACTGGAAGTGAATCAACAAATAGTCTCAACAACTCAAATAATTCCCTGAAAATAGTGCCAATAAGGTGTTGTTGATACATAAATAGATATGAACTAGAAATGAATCAACAAATAGTCTTAGCAACTCAAATAAGTCCCCGTAATGGTTCGCTAAGTAAGGTGTTGGTACCCAAATTGATTCTCCCTCAAAGTCTGAGCAGCATCACAAGTTTTGGCAGAAGCTTAGAGACAGATAGATCATGGTGAGTCATTTTGTAGCTGAGGATGGGATCTAACTGCCCTCTGTCACTCAAATGTGGAGAAATGGATAGCACCCTCAAGAGGATTTGATCTATCCTCACTATTTTAGGTTGTGCCTTTCAACCAAGGTAAGAGAACCCTTTTGTAGCCTGTTGTTTATGGAGGAGATGGAGATGTCCTTCCTAATGAAGTTGTTAAGGAGACCTTGAAGAAAATATGATCAATGCAACAAAATCTAACTCTCACGAGTTGTCACTCTAGATAGTGGAGATATTCTCTAGGCAAGGTTTAGGCTACTAAAGACATTTGGAATCTTGATTGTTTTTGTATGTTTTGGTAATAAAATTATGCATTTGTATACACACATGAAAAAAAAGGGGTAGTATGGGTAGGATTAGTTGTTTTTAAATAAGTTTTGGTGGGAGGTGAGGTAGAATAAACTTGATTTTCCAAATCTCTGAGAACTCTTACAAAATGGAAAGTCTAGATAACAAAATGCTTCAGAATAGCTAAAATGTTCCTTTAACTAGAATATGTACTTCAATGGAGGCCCAGATTAGCACTTTTTCACACAATCTATGAGATTTTAACATGAAGGCTCGAGTTAGAAGACCCAATAAAACATCAAAATCTAAGATCAATCATGCCTGAGGTACACCCAGAGGCTTACAAACAATCTCTATCAACAAATGAAAGAAAAGTGATTTTAAATCATTTATTTCACTCCCAGATGAAAGCTCTTATGAGAAATGAGATTGCAGATGCCACTAAACTATCACAAGGATTGAGACCTATGTGATTAAGACATATTTTGATACAAGATTGCAATAAGAACAAGAAAAACTATTTGCAGACATTCAAAAATGAAACAAACACATTTTTCTCAAGATCAACACAGAATAACTTGAGTTTGATTAAATTTATCAAATAGGGGGAAAGTTTCTAGAAAAATCTTAGAGCTTGTCAATGGTTGTACACTTACAACCACCTTGACATGATCAAACTTAATACAAAAGAGATATACATGCTTCTCAAACGGCTTCTCAAAAGACAGGCTTTGTCAAATTTTCCTCTTGGGAATTTTCTTCGACCTCTAACACTCCAACCATTTAAACATGAAAAATTTGTGCCATTTATAACATTTACAATAGAGCCCCTTTTCCCCCAAAAATTCCAACATTGAGTGCTACCAGTGCTCACCATGATCACGATCATGATTTCTAGAATCAGATCTGCAAAAAGTCGCCAAGTGCTTAGGGGAAAATCTCTTTGAATATCTCCCACATTCAACTCCTCCTTCTGGTAGATCACTCTTTCTTCAACTCACCAACCACTTCCACCCCTAATCATCAAATATGGTTCCTTGCATGCTTGGGAAAAGAAAAATGGAAAATCATATCGAGCCCAAGAGTCAGACCATTTTAATGGGGAAAGACGTCTCCAGATTTTCCCCACCAAACTCAAATATCAACATTAACTCTCCCCTCTATTTGGCGTGTAGGAAATACAAATAAATCATGAATAATCACACTTCCAGGAGTGTTTCGGAGGAAAATGGGGAGAAAATCATATTCGGACTCTTAACTTACCATTGATCTTTACTTCCAATTTGGGTCATCCATGTGGAAGATTGAATTTAAAATGAGCCCAAGGGTTTCCTTTGACCTTTTACAAACTTTTGAAAAATGGTAAAATTCACACATTTGTTCCACACCTCCTCCATCCTTGAGAAATGGGCCCGACACGTGTCTTAATGTGGGTCCCAAAAGGAACCGTGCTTCCTTTTTCACTTTTAAATCTTTTCTCCCAAAAGGATTTTTTTCTAAATTTCCCTCAAGTCCACCCCTCCGTTGTTTTGACTGGAGCAAGCGTTAAATTTTCCTCTATCGAGCTTGCATGCCATTTTGATGATTTTAATCCTTTTGATGACAAGAGGCAAAAAAATAATTTTCCTCGATGGTTTGCTTCCCCACCCCTTTGAATTTTAAAACTACCACGTGTCACAATGGTGCATCTTGAGATGATCCCCAAAGGTTGAGACCTTGAATGAGCACGGGCTCGCCACGTGTCGTTATGGCACAACTTCAAAAACCTTAAGGTTTCAAAATGATTTGGTGGGGGCACGCTTCCATTTTAGAATTTTATTCCATTTTTCAAAAGGAAAAACATTCAACTTACCTCTCGAAGGCCCGCATCTCCACCATTATCTTTGCCATGTGTCCTCCTATGCGGGGTCAAAGTAAGACTTTTTCCCTGCCACTTAAAATTTTCTTTAATCGAGCTTCGGGGCCGTGGAGCAATTCAAACCTTTTTCCAAAGTATCAAAAGGAAAAGTTCAAAAACAAACCTGCCACACCCCATCCAATTAGAAGAAGCCACGTAAGCACCAAAAGAACCAATCAGAAATGAGCGGAGCCACGAGACCAAATTTGACTATGCCAAAAAAGCAAAAAAATGATAAGTTAAAGCATTTGTCTTCCATCCCCTAACCAACCAAAATAATCCACATGACCACTGAACGTTGAGGAATAACTTTGACAGGAAAAATACACCCAGCTGAAGGCCAAAAATACGAAAAATGACCATTCATGCCCCGTAATCCAATTTTTCTCTAAGGATGATTTTTTTTTAAAAACAAAAACAATTGAATCATGGTTCTAAGCATCCCTTCGACCACAGATTTTGGATTTTCAAAGGCATACAAATATAGATTAACCATTCTTGAGATTCCATAGTCGGGGAAAAATAGGAAAAATGGAAAAGGCCACAGATTTTGAAGAAATTGGGCAAAAACAAGGCAATCTCGAGAGAGTTTTCAAGGAGGGACATGACAATGGATTCTGAAATGATTCGATGCATTTCAAGTGGAGGTAGAAACTTTGAGAACACCCACATCGAGAGACAAATTTTTTTAGAACACGTAGATCGTGAGGAAAATAATGACAACTAGGGTGAAACAAATATGAGAACCAACATAGCCATTGACCTTGTCTCTGCTATTGTAATTGAATACCCACTTCCCTGGTCATTAATGGGGTTCTTAAGCTCAGTAGAGGAGTCCTTCCACTTGGGTTCTTCAAAATCAACAGATCTAGACCCTTGAATTCTACTATAGCCATGCATCTTCCTCTACAATGGAATTTTTGAAATGACTAAATACCCACTTCAATTCTGCAAGAACCATGTTGATTTGGAAAGGCTTTAAAAATATTTGTCAATCCTTTGCATCATTGCAGCTTTCCATTTCAGACCACCTCTGTTTAGGAAAAACCTTTCTGCAACCCTTCCCACTTCCTTCACTCTCCCAATTTGGGGTCGTTCAAAAGTCAAAATATTATTAAAGAATAGATAGAAAGAGGGGAGGAATTTATGTTAGAGATAATAATTTATGAACTAGAGACAATAATATAATATTGTCTCAAACTTATGTCTCAAAATACCCCCTCAGTACTAGTGATAATGGATGATCACTCTATAAATGGAAAAACTAATGGGTTTGTTATAGTTTGAAAAATGTAATTGTGTGATCGGGTAATAGTATGTGGAAAATTTAAATAAAAAGGATCGAGGTTTGAATCTTGAAAACCTACATCTATTTTCATATTTATTATCTATTTCAAAACATTAATTTCAAGAAAAATATAATGTAAATACTTCCTCGCTTTAATTTAAAGTGAGCGAGTAATAGGGCCGAATTAAAGGTCGGGAGCGCCCTAGGCAATAGTTTGAGTGGGCGCCCTCCTAAAAAATTTACTTAATTTTTTTCCATAAAGTAAATAAATAAAATATGTCTATATTTTTGTATTTTTAAATTTACATCATGGTCATAATAAAATAATAATAAAAATATATTATTAAATTATCACGGAAGGATGAAAAATATTCTGTGGATGGAAAAATTTAATCATAGGAGATGCTTAGAATGCAAAAAATACAATATTTTATACAAGGCTTCTTACAAGTCTAATTTAGCCTTATCAAGTAGGTGACATGAACTCTATCTTGAAATAAAACACCATTTTTTTGCAAAGAAACAAAAAATGTTTATGTAGCTCCCATGGTTTTGTGAAGAGTCATATTTGGACAAGGCCTATGAATTCCTCCATAACAAAATAATAGAAATTTTCCCCAAAAAATTAAGAATAGAAAATTAAATACTTTTTCCTTTAATTATACTCACCTCTACTAGATACACCAACAACATTATAAAAAATACATTAACCTTTTTCTAGAACAAATTACACACCTACATAATCTGGAGCTACATAAGAGAATGGGTAACAATACAAAAAAAATCATATGTGATATTTTCTTTTACTTGCAAAAATATTACAAAACGTTTTTATGTATATTGGTGAAATTTATGTTACTATACAATAATATCTATAAATGGGTTGATCAATATTAAGTCTTCAGATAAATTATTTTAAAGTTAAATTCTAAAATTAAATGACAAAAATGATATTTTTAGATTCAAGCGCCCTTGTCTATTGGCGCCTAGGCAACCACCTAGTTTGCCTAAAGCTTAATCCCCTCTAGCGAGTAATATTTTAAAAGTGTGGCATACTCACTTGACAAGGGTGAGTTGTATAAAAATCACCAATCACTCACCGTTATGTATGCAATAGTCACACACAGGCTGAGGTTTTTAAAAGTTGGAGGCAGATCCCAACCAAATATCCCGATACTTGAGGTGGCTGGATTAAGTAATTGCTTGTAAAGCAAAGTACACACATGATATCCTTAAACATTAAAACTTCGAATGCCCTGATATAAATCCTGAAAACATTATTAAACAAATCTCATATATACGATTTCACTTTAAGAAGACATGTAATGTTAGCACATTAGAATACAGACAATTTCACCCATGGAATGTAAACACAGATAACTAAATTTTGTCAATCACTCATTTTGTGCTTAAACTGCGCAACCCTCAACACACCTGATTTAAGGTCACTTTTAGAAGCAAGAATCAGTCCTAAACGGTTGAATTTGACTTACCTGCGTAATCTAGTTATTCGATGGGACTCTACAGCTTGATGGCAGACAAATAGCGATTCAGTCTGATGCAACCCATGTCATCTTCATAAATGTTAGGCATGCAGAATCCCAACATTCATATAAGTTCTTTTAACATGCTGCAAAAATTGACTGTAAATAAATGTTTTTAACTTATTTCATTTTTGCGACAATGAAGGTGATAATATTAAGCATACGTTTAGTAGTATTTTGACGTTTTGATTCGATCTGTACATAGCACAAAGGTGTAATTAAGAGTTATAGATTACATAAGCAACCATACATGCCTCTAGCAAAGTTTATCGCAGAGATAACTTAGAAAGGGTTTATATTTCAACTCACTGAATGCATGCGTACAATTTTGATAACATTTTACTGTTTTTTGTGTAGACCAGTGATAGTTCATAATGTCGCGTTTTGTGATATCATCATCCTACCAGAATAATTGGGGAGTTGAATTACACAAAGTGCTAATCAAATTAATCTCTTTCCTTGTGATTGGCTTAGGATTTTGAAGCAATGTTTTGATTATTTATTGTATATTCAAGCTGTGTCAACTGTAATATCCTGCCCAAGTCACAAATATGACCACAAAAAGAAAAAAAAAAAGTTTGTACAAGCTTTTGTTCTTATCATGTCACCTTACACCCATCATTTTTGCGATTTGAGAAAAAGGGTGGTTTAACTTCTAATTGACTGGCACATAATGATTATTTACTTCACATTGGCTTAGGCCGCCTATCAGATTCAATCCACTGTCTTGAATTGCAATTCTCTCTTTATAGAAAGCAGAGTTTTGATTAATTATTATTGCCACAAACAAATAAACTAGCACACCATATCAATAACTGTTAATATTTAAAACAATGTCTTTAGTCTAACCTTATTAACAAGATCGATTAATATCGAATGATGTTATGTAATTGGGAAAATGCCTTCATAAGAAAATATAAATAATTATAATTTGCGACGCCCACTTTTGTACGCACACAAATATAATACACATAATAACAGGATAATTTGTTTTTTTGGCTTACATTGCTTGATACATAATATCACATAGGATCACTTAGGATAATGTATAACATATGAGACATTTTTGTAACCATGGACCCATATATATAACATGAAACACAAGATGCACATCAAAGCCACATGTCCAAAACAAGATACACTTACTCATAGGCACTTCCCACAACACATCATTATTCATGGTGAAATATTTATCTCAATCCTATTTTTATTAGTTGACTATAATTGTTTGAAGAACTCATAATATGGGACCCTTCGTTGCTTTACAACTAGGCTACATGTTTTTAATAACATTTGACCTATCGTGGTTCCTTTAGAATTTTTCATTTCTCTTATGGAAATTACTTTATATATTTTGATAGTGATTAGGAACGTATATACATGCATGCACCTTATAATATTTGACTTAAGGATTTTTTTGAAAGAACCGAGTTTACTTGGTTTCAAAAAATATTCTCGTTAAGGAATATGAGGATCTATGGAAACTGCAGAGTCTACGGAATCTACAGAATCTTCAAACAACAATAGAAAATAAAATGCAGTGGATTTAAAGGATCCAAAACAGGGGAAAAATGAGAAGCTACAGGAATTTATAACAACAAAATAACATAACACTCTTGGCTGCAAATAACAGAGATTTGGGCAACAAATTACTTCAGCAATACATATATATTTGTCAATAATGAACAACAGCTACAGCTGCACACAAAACATTCATTCATACATTAACAACATTGAAAATGAAGGAATTATTTCAACAAAACTAGTCCAGACTTGAGCTGGGACTGCGCATTTTTCTTCTTCTTCCAAATCTGGTTTTTCTCCTTCTTTTGTCTTCTTCTTCCTGCTTCTTGCTCTTCTCTTTCTTTCTTACAAATTTACAATAAAACATAATGCATTAATAATAAACACCTACACAAAATCTCTGACAAGAGATAATCAAGGAGAATGTTTCAACAAAAAGTAAATGTGCAGCAGTCATAATTAATTACAAATCAGATATGTCAGTGAGATAATATCTAGGAAAAGATAGAGATTAATTGCACAATAAATTTTGACTTGAATTTCCAACACTCCCCCTTAATTATGAACTGCTGCAGATCATTAGAAATATGAATCAAGTTTGTTCAAAAACTGTTGTAGCATTTCCGTAGCTAACTGACAGTTTTCCGGAGCTGCTAACTTGTGCAAAGTCACAAACTCCTAAGCCACTTCGTAAATACTCAAATGTCTCTTTTGCCGTGCTTTTGTAAATATGTCAGCCAGCTGATCTTCAGACCTGCAAAAATCAAGAAAAATTTCTTTGTTGCTTACAAGCTCTCTGATAAAATGATACCTCGTATCAATATGCTTAGTTCTCTTGTGAAACACATGATTTTTAGATAATGCTATGGATGAACTGTTATCACATAATATTGTAGTGGCTTCTTTTGATCACACATCAAATATTTCAATATCCTTCACATCCAAACAACTTGACACGCAGCACTAGTGGCTGCCACATACTCAGCTTCAGCTGAAGAAAGGGTCACAATGGGTTGTTTCTTTGATGCCCATGACACAACACCTATACCAAAGTGAAAAGTATACCCAGAAGTACTTTTCCTATCATCTATGCTGCCCCCACAATCACTATCAGTGTACCCAACAAGACTGAAATCATCTGAAGTGGAATACAATATACCAAAATCCTTTGTACCACTTACATACCTCAATATCCTCTTACCGGCCTGCCAATGTGAGTCTTTTGGAGACTCCATAAACCTTGAAATCAGACTTACACCATACATAATATCCGGCCTTGTGGCTGTTAAGTACATAAGGCTTCCAACCAGCCTCTTGAACAATGTAGAATCCACACATGCTCCATCATCTTCCTTGCTTAACTTCATCCCTGTCATAACCGGTGTTGGGGATACCTTGCACCTTGCCATATTAAATCTCTTCAAAAATTCATTTGCATATTTATATTGAGAAATAAATATACCATCATTGGATTGATGGACTTCAATCCCCAAGAAATACCTCATAAGACCCAAATCAGTCATTTCAAATTCATTCTTCATTACTGATTTGAAAGAATCTATGTTTAGATCACCGGTAAAGATTAGATCATCCACATACAAGCAAACAATCAAAATGTTACCTTGCTTGTTGACCTTGATGTACAATGTCGGTTCACAACCGCTCCTTTGGAAACCATTTTGAATGAGATAGGAGTCAATGCGGCTGTACCAAGCTCTTGGAGCTTGCTTCAATCCATAGAGTGCCTTCTTTAATCTATACACCTTGTCTTCATGACCTGGTATCTCATAGCCTTGTGGCTATTCCACATACACTTCCTCCTCTAAATATCCATTTAAGAATGCAGACTTTACATCCATTTGATATACAGGCCACTTGTTGTGGGCAGCAATAGCTAAAACAGTCCTAATTGTATCCAACCAAGCAACTAAAGAAAATGTCTCATTGAAGTCTATACCAGGCTATTGTGTAAAGCCCCTTGCAACTAGCCTTGCTTTATGCTTTTGCACTTTCCCATCAACATCTTGTTTAGTCTTATAAATCCATTTGACACTAATTACATCTTTGCCTTCCAAAAATCAACCAACTCCCATGTTTGGTTCTTTTCAATGGATTCAATCTCCTCATCCATGGATTTTTCCCATATATCACTACTCACAGCCTCTTCAAATGTTAATGGATCATCAATATGAGAAAATAAAGCAAAAGCTGAAAATGAATTAGTTGTGTCAACATTATACAACTCACTCAAACTCCTTGTTTTTCGTGGCATCATGCTTGCTAGAGTTGGATCTAGAGATGAAGAACTACTTGGAGTGCTAGATGGTGTTGCTCCAAGGATACCGATTGATGTAGATGCTGGTGTAGATGCTTGTGAAGTTTTTTGTCCTGTTGGTGTGGACAGCAGCCTTGAAGATCTCCTTGGTGTGAATGAAGGTGTAGCTTGAGCTGCAACTTGTGGTACCATCCCGGATTGGAAGGAGCTGCTGTTTGAGTTATATTTGGTGTGGGAAACACTTCATCTACCATATTATCATTAGGGACAGCAGCTGCAATTCTGACAGTCCTCTCTATGCTTCCATCCCATGCTTCATCCTCCATGAACTGAACATCACGACTGATTATAACTTTCCTATTGATAGGATCAAACAACTTATATGCTTTTGTTTCCTCTGAGTAACCAACAAATATACATTTTTTTCCTCTTATTATCTAACTTCCTTCTCAACTCATCTGGAACATGCGCATATGCTATGCATCCAAATACCTTCATATGAGAAACACTATGTTTCCTTCTTGTCCAAGCCTCTTGAGGGACTTTGTTTCTTACACTCTTTGTTGGGCACCTATTCATGATGTAAACAACAGTTGCCACTGCCTCAGCCCAATATTCATTTGGTAGATGTTTGGCTGCCATCATGCTACGAGCCATCTCCATAATTGTTCGGTTCTTCCTCTCCACCACACCATTTTGTTGAGGTGTATAGCGGGCTGTAAATTGCTTGTGTATGCCATGAGATCTACAAAAATTATAAATTCATTAGATATAAATTCACCACCTCTATCTATCCTTAGAACCTTGATGTAGTGGCTGCTTTGCTTCTCCACAAGTGCCTTGAACTGCTAGAAATAAGCGAATGCATCAGATTTGTGTTTCAAGAAATAAACCCAAGTTTTTCTTGTGAAATCATCAATAAAAGTAAGAAAATAAGTGCAGCCTCCTATAGACGGTGTTTGCATTTTCCCACAAATATCTGAATGCACAATCTCAAGTGGAGCTATAGCTCTATTTGCCTTGCCAACCGGAAATGACTCTCTATGTTGTTTGCCCATAATACATCCTTCACAAACTCTTTCCAGTTTCTCAATTAATGGAAAACCTTTTACCATATTCTTCATATGAAGTAGTTTCAGTGCTCCAAAATATAAATGCCCAAATCTAAAATGCCATAGCCAAGAATCATCCTTTACCACTGATTGAAACGCTACTTGAGTTTCTATAGAAACATCATTTTCCTCTTTGGAGCTGTTCTGCCATTTCCGTAGCTATGTCTTGGACATTTCTGTAGCTGTCTTGGAAATTTCTGTAGCTGTCTTGAACATTTCCGTAGCTATCTTGAACCTTTTTGTGGCTGTTTTGAACATTTTCATAGCTGTGTTGAACATTTCCGTAGCTGTCTTTGGCTACTACTGATTTTGTATCTTCTACCTTAAAAGCTACTCCAGAATTGACAATATGTGTCTCATGAACAGCTTGAGCTATTTTTCCTTTCATAGCCGGCCTTATTTTTAATGGAAACATGTGGTTTACAGTCATTTGTACCTTGGCAATAAGCATATTGCTTGGAAGCTTGTCCAAAATAACACATTCATTATTTTCCATGTACACTCTATATCCCTTTTGTATCACTGTCCAATGCTCATCAAGTTGTGTTTTAGACCAGCAACATAATATACATCAGGCATAAATTTTGGCTCCCCCTTTTTGGTTAGAATATTAACCGTACCTTTACCCAAAATAGTGACTTTGTTGTTGTTACCAAGTGTAACATCAGTTTGAACTGATTCATCCAAGCTAGAAAACAAATCTTTATTACCTGTCATGTGATTACTGCAGCCCGAATCTAAATACCATATGTCACATGGGCTTTCTTGAACAACATTGCACTCAACTGGAGAGTTTGTAGGGATTGCTTCAGCAATCTTCATGCATGCAATGAACATGCTGCCTGAGGGAGTGCTACTTGACTGATTTTGACCTTGCTTCTGCTGGTCATACTATTTTTTCTTGCATTCATGAGCATAATGCCCAAACTTCTTACAATAGTGACATTGAATGTGTGATTTGTCAAATCTTTGGCCACTTGGGTGACTGAAATTCTGATTTTGACCTCTACCACCAGCATTTGCATGACTGCTACTACGTCCACTTCTAGGAGAACTTCTCCCTCTACCTCTAGGACTGAAACTCCTCCTTCCTCTTCCATGATTTACAGAAATCTGAGATGAAAATGCATTTTCTACTAAACTATTTGATCTGTTCAGTCTATATTCATGATTGATAAGAGAGGCATGTAGTTCATCAACACTAAACTGGCTCAAATCTTTGGTTTCCTCTAGAGCCACAACTACAACATCAAATTTAGAAGGGAGACTTCTAAGTACCTTTTCAACAACCTTCCTATCCTCTATGACCTCTCCATGGGACTTCATTTGATTTATCAAACCAACAACATGAGTAAAGAAAGATTCTACTGAATCTGAGTTTCTCATTGATAAATTTTCAAATTCTCTTCTAAGGAGTTGTAATTTAGTAGTTTTAACCTTGTCCATACCTTGATATGCAATCTAGAGTGTGTCCCATGCTTCCTTGGCTTGCTTTTCTACTGTAACTCTTGGGAGTATGCTCTCATGCATTGCTTGATGGATATAAAACAGTGCTTTCCCATCCTTCTTCCTCTGTTCCTTCAAGACGTCCTTTTGAGCTTGTGTAAGAGCATTGTATGCTGCCTGGTCTGTTGGTTCCTGGTAACCATTTTCAACCATTTCCCAAATGTCTTGAGACCAAAACAAAGCTTTCATGGTCAAAGACCAATACTCATAGTTCTTTCCTATGAAAATCGAGTTTGCACACTAACCAACTGATGCACCAGATGTAGAAGCCATTAATGGCTGCCAAATGAAAAAACTAAAAACCTAGAAATGAAATAGAAGAAGGGTTTAGCCAAGCTCTGATACCAGATGAAGGGAATACGAGGATCTACGGAAACTACAGAGTCTACAAAATCTACAGAATCTTCAAACAACAATAGAAAATAAAATGCAAGATTTAAAGGATCCAGAACAGGGGAAAAATGAGAAGCTACAAGAATTTATAACAACAAAATAACATAACACTCTTGGCTACAAATAACACAGATCTGGGCAACAAATTGCTTCAGCAATACATATATATTTGTCAATAATGAACAACAGCTACAACTGCACACAAAACATTCATTCATACATTAACAACATTGAAAATGAAGGAATTCTTTCAACAAAACCAGTCCAGACTTGAGTTGGGACTGCACATTTTTCTTCTTCTCCCAAATCTGGTTTTTCTCCTTCTTCTGCTTCTTCTTCTCTGCTTCTTGCTCTTCTTTTTTTTTCTTACAAAATTACAATAAAACATAATGCATTAATAATAAAAACCTACAAAAAGACTTGCCTTGCAAGTCAACACAAAATCTCTGACAAGAGATAATCAGGGAGAATGTTTCAACAAAAAGTAAATGTGCAACAGTCATAATTAATTACAAATCAGATATGTCAGTGAGATAATATCTGGGAAAAGATAGAGATTAATTGCACAATAAATTTTGACTTGAATTTCCAACAACTTTTAGAAGAAAGAATCAGGCCTAAACGGTTGAATTTGACTTACTGCGTAATCTAGGTATTTGATGGGACTCTACAACTTGAAGGAAGACAAATGCCAATTCATTTTGAAGCAACCCATGTCATCTTCATAAATGTTAGGCATGTAGAATCCCAACATTCATATTAGTTCTTTTAACATGATGCAAAAATTGATCTGTAAATAAATGTGTTTAACTTATTTCATTTTTGCGACAATGAAGGTGATAATATTAAGCATGTGTTTAGTATTTTTGACGTTTTGATTAGATCTATACATAGAACAAAGGTGTAATTAAGAGTTATAGATTACATAAGCAACCGTACATGCCTCTAGCAAAGTTTATCACATAGATAACTTAGAACGGGTCTATATTTCAACTCACTAAATGCATGCATACAATTTTGATAATATTTTACTATTTTTGTGTCACATTTTGTGATGTCATCATCCTACCAATAATTGGGGAGTTGAATTACACAAAGAGCTAATCAAATTAATCTCTTTCCTTGTGATTGGCTTAGGATTTTGAAGCAATCTTTTGATTATTTTTATATATTCAAGTTGTGTCAACTTTAATATCCCGCCCAAGTCACAAATATGACCACAAAAATAAAAAAGGAAATTTTGTAGAAGCTTTCGTTCTTAACATGTCACATTCCACTCATCATTTATGCGATTTGAGAAAAAGGTGTCTTAACTTCCAATTAATCGGCACATAATGATTATTTACTTCATAGTGACTTAGGTCACCTATCGATTCAATCCATGCCTTGAATTGTAATTCTCTATTTATAGAAAGCAAAGTTTTGATTAATTATTATTGCCACAAACAAATAAACTAGCACACCATATCAATAATCATTAATATTTAAAACAATGTCTTTAGTCTAACCTTATTAACAAGATCGATTAATATCGATTGATGTTATGTAATTGGGGAAAATTCCTTTATAAGAAAATATAAATAATTATAATTTGTGACACCCACTTTTTACGCACACAAATACAATACACATAATAACATGATAATTAGTTTGTTGGCTTACATTGCTTGATACATAACATCACATAGGATCACTTAGGATAATGTATAACACATGAGACGTTTTGTAACCATGGACCCATATATATACATATATATATATATATATATATATATATATATATATATATATATATATATATATATATATATATATATATATATATATATATATATATATATATATATATATATATATATATATATATATATATATATATATATATATATATATATATAACGTGAAACAAAAGATGCACATCAAATCCACATGTCCAAAACAAGATACACTTACTCATAGGCACTTCCCACAACACATCATTATTCATGGTGAAATATTTATCTCAATCCTATTTATATTAGTTGACTATAATTGTTTGAAGAACTCATAGTATGGGACCCTTCTTTGCTTTACAACTAGGCTACATGTTTTTTAATAACATTTCACCTATCGTGGTTTCTTTAGAATTTTTCATTTCTCTTATGGAAATAACTTTATATATTTTGATTGTGATTAGGAACGTATATACACACATGCACCTTCTAATATTTGACTTAAGGATTTGTTTGAAAGAGTCGAGTTTACTTGGTTTCGAAAAATACTTTCAATACAGGAGGAAAATTCACAAGAAGAAAAAGGAAGGTTACTAGATCAATAGAAGACCTATCCCGAGTTCATTTCATATCATTGTTTGATACTAAAAATACACTCTTTTCAACTTCAAGTTATTACAACCAACTATGTAGGTTAACTAATTAAATTGTATCTTTCTTGATTCACGATCCATTGCTCCAATTAGGAATTCATATTTTTACAATCATATTTCACATGGAAGGGTACATTACACATGTGTTCCCATTATAGAGATTTTTCTTTGAATTCGAGTGACAAATTTCACATTTCAAACTACATTTGTTTTATCATCTTAAGGATTTACTCCTAATAGCAATGGGTTAATTTCATGTTTCGACCATAAATTCTACTTCTTGAGTGATCCTAGGTTTAATATATTCCTATCTACACCAAGGGTTCTACTAACTTTTACAAGTCCAACTAGAGTGCAATTTCCTTAACTCACAAGACCTTGGCTACAACCAAAGGTATCTTAATCTCAAGGCTACATTTCATTATTTCATTAGCATCATTGTTTAACCACATTCATGCATACAAAGTATGTGATCATGCATCATATTTGGTTTTCAAATTTATTAGGTTGTTGTATTATTCATGGAGCTCTACTTTATCACATTCATTTTATGATCACATTTGACATTTTAGTTGGTTTTGACATCGCTCAATGGTGTACCAATTTCGTAGCAAAGAATTTTTAGTTTAATCTTATTTACCCTTTTACTATATACATTTACATGCTTACATTTGGGAACAAATGTAATTCCTATAACACTAACGTAACACTCGGGGATTTTATAGTACAAAGGAGTACAACCTTGCATAAGACAACTAATTTCAATGCACTTGGACATGGAAGTATAAGTGTGTATTGAAATAGAAACAACCCAAACAATCTTATTCATTTAAAAATCCTCCTAAAGACCATTTCAATTGTTGGTTAAATACACTAGTAAATTTTAAACATAGTCTGAACTCACATAATTTATATCTAATAAGATATCAATAGTAGGTACAACCACTAATGATTCTGCAAGGATTTGGCCACCCACTAGGGTACCAAGGGAAATTACGCACAAGGGGGTTAACTTGTTCATGATATGGTTAGACCTACAACACCTATACATAATCACCTCACTCGTCCAAATATGATAGGTTTTACAACATAAAAACACCACCTCTAAAAATATTCAAGGAAAAGCTATTTAATAACACACCTTAGGTGTGAAACAAGAAGATGATTATTGAGGTTAGAGTATTTTATTAACATGATCAATGTTTTATACCCTAGGAAAAAGACTCAAATGGGAGGAGGAAGTATAATAGGAATTATAGCTTGTTATTTTAATTTCGTTAGTTTTGATGAGAGGAGATTCTACCAAGAATTGTGGGTTTTAAGGAAGTAAACCAATAACTAACACAACAAAATATTTGTTTAATATCTTTATAATATATGTGCATTATTGAGTATAAATTCACATCTTATTTGACACTATAAAATATAACCACATTGGTATTCGCTTTTCAAAATATACCAAGAACAATTCTTCGAATCAACAATACATATATTTCTTCTATGGTAATACATCTATTGTAAGATGAATACAACTCTATAATGAAAACTCATTTATTACAACATATCACATCAAGAAAATTCCTCGTGTTTGGAGTTCCTACAACAAGGTCAGTGTCGACCCTAGGACTCGAGTACGGAAATCCCTCGACTCAATCATAAATTCCATGCATCCGTCATTTCAAACAATAAGAATAGACACTAGAGAAAGATAGTGATATGGAGAAAGATATCAGTAACACCCAAAAATTCGACGTTCTAAAACCACATTAATCCTTAAAAAATTATCTAGATAGCGAATTGTTTGTTTTTGTTTTAAGTTACAAGGGTTTCAAAGCCTAACGTATGTTTAATTAATTCCTACTAGAAATGTTGCATTTCATAGATAGATCTAGTCTAGATTATTAATTAAATATTCTTAATCTATTTCTAATGTCAATTTAATTATCATCACTAGATAAGTGTCAATTAATTTCTCTTACTAGGTTAAATAGTTTCCCCCTTGGAATTAACATTCAACCCACATTTAATAAACCCTTATCCTTAGTTACCTTAGTTCTCTTAAATTATTTTCTTTAATGTCCATTGAATCATTCACTAAAACTTACTAGAAGGGTTACATTTTTAAGCTCATCAAGCCATAAGTAGACCCATTCACCCATTTACACATACATTTGATTTTTTTAAAATTTAATACCATGATATGAATATTCTCACCAAACAAATGTATGGTTGAGTCTTAACCCTTGATTAAATCAATTGGGACCACAAGATTAGATCTCCTCAAAAGAAGCCCTAATCATCCTTAAGGGAGTCTTATTAAGATCTTCCTACCCTAAGCTCATTCATTTGTTTCTCTTTGGTTTGCAGGTCAAGGAGTGGATGCCATGGATCAAGGGAATATCTTGGAGGAGTATTCCAGGATATAATGTGCAAGAAGAAGGGGGTTCAACCCATTTTGCTCCTCGTTTAGAATAGTTGAATCTTAGTTTTAATCATAATTTCTTAGCTATTTATTGCAATGCAAGATTCTATCCTAGACTTGGTTTGAGATCTATTGTTGATTAATTTTTTTTCATTAATGGGAAAAACCGCATTTTGTAGATCAAGGGTTTTATGTATTTAAATCCCTATATGCAAGTTGAATTATGGGTCCAAATAAGCATACACAAAACTCATAGGATGGAACTACATTTAGGTGAAACCTGAATCCATAAGAGCCAATGGTTTGGATGAAAATTATGTTTTTTATAGAAAACAATACACACACAGGTGATCAATGATAGTCTCTTGACTCGACCGAAGTAACCACTATGCTACCGACATTGGTTCCACTATGGGCACCGGTTCCTATGTTAATGATAAGTTTTTTAGAACACTATTTAAATGCAGGGGGTAAGAGATTAATTCCATGAGCAACTACTTTTTCAATTTTAAGAAAACATCACAAATTCGTAAGCATCTCGATGTAAAAATGGCACAACAATTAATCAGAAAGTTTGCAGCTATGAAATTGGTGTAGTATCCAAAGTGACCAATGTCATAATAGGAATACCGATGATGGCTCAAATTGTCGACACTAGTTACCGCGATGAGCTTATTATATAAATTTTTATATATCTTCAATATTTTGTGCTTCACGCTTATCTAAATGACTTTTCCACAATTATTCACTGAATTTAAGGTTGTTGTGCAAGCCATGATATCATTTAATTTGATAATTAAACTTGGAACTAACATTCTAAATACTACAAAATTAAATAAAGTGACCGATTTTGGTACTAAATACAACGACATAGGTTAATACTCGACCAAAGGTCGACCACTGTGTAGGCCAGAGAACTCTAAAAATTAATGTATAAAATAACATATATATAAAAGGATAAATTTAAATTTAAATATATCAAAACCAAAGAGTGTTTAATTGTTTCATCCTAGAATAAGGCTATGACAACCTCCCAATTCACATTGTGATCAAAACATTAAGATTTGCAACTTTCTTTTCTTTCCACACAAGGTAAAATTTAAACATGATATCTATTTAATTCATTCCTTTACATATAACTAATTTGAAGAAAAAGTAAAGAAAAATTCTTTAATTAACTTCTTTCAATTATAATCGTACAACTTGGTAAATAAAACTTGCAAAACAAATTTTCTATTAAATACATGTTGACTAGTCTTCCACCTCAAGTGGGAATTACAAGAAAATTTCTACAATGAAGGGTTGTTTTTGACTTCAACAAATGCTCCAAATCCTAAATTATTTAACAAGAGCACCACCATTCCTTCACTTTAATCACAACAAGAAAAAATGGGGGAGAGGAAAACTCTCTACCCAACCAATAATGCAATGAGGAGAAGAAGCTATCCTCCTCATTGGCCCCCAAGCCCCAACCAAAATGCAATGAAAAATGAATGAAAATCATGTCAACTATCATAAAGATTCCACATCTAAAAAAATTCATGAGTATTTCAAAACACATAAAACACAAGATACAATCACAAACATGAAAATATCAAAATACACAAGGCTTGAAAAGGCAAAGCCAATGGAGAAATTATCTATGGGGAGATCACTTATGCCTCCCAATGGGATTAGGTTCCAACCTTAAAACCCTCCAATATGCATCTCAAACCCCTACACAACTCTTATTCCAACCACATTCTCTTATGCTTCCCTAAAATCTCTTATGTCTCACTCCGAAGAACCAAGTAAGAAATGTAAGAATTTTCTTATTAAAGGTAGGTCACCCAACCCAAATCTCTCTGAAAACATGAAATAGACTCTCATGCCTACCTACAATGCAACAATACGCATAGCCTTATCCTACACCATCTTTAGAAATTCTACCCAAGATCCCAACAAGCACAAAAATCATTCACATATATGAAATACACACATATAAAAACAAACAAGTATGAAAGAGTGTAGATCCTACCTTTCCATAGTAATAAGTTGATCAAGAAATCACAATAAAATTTCCTTCAAGATAAGTCCAAATCTAACAAGCTCCAATAATTCAACAAGCAATCATAAAACTCTCTAACTCCAAAAATATAAGATAACAAAAATGAAATGAGGTAACCCCCAACAAACAAATAATCTTGCATATATAGAAAAAGGAAAGAGGAGGGTGAGGTGGCTCCATGTAGGATGCCACATCACTTATCCTCAACTCCACATCACAATTCAAACCTCAACCCAAATTCAAAATAAATTGGTGGTTGAGAGGAATGACAAGCCTCTTACACACACAATCCAAACCCACACCCCTATGGAAATAATTTTAAACCCATGTAATAAAATTGTAATAAATTTTACTTTTTGTCTTATAAAACACATATTGGGGTCTATTTTTTACCTCCCAATCCATAGGTAGGGTTGGTATAAGAAATTAAAAGGTTTGGGGCAAGATTAGCTTGTCGCATGAGCCTCGTAAAATGGCCCTCAAACCCAAATCTGAAATTCCAATGCAAGGTAGAGTGTACAACACTCAAAGTAACCTAAACTCAATCAAAATAAAAAAATCCAAATGAACAACTACTCTAATAAATGTCCACATTTTTTCACATCCCCAAATAACTTAATAAACATGATTAATTCACCTAATTAAGACACATTAATCAATAATGATAAAAATGGATTATATCACAAATTAAATCACATACTACACAATTAAGTAAACAAAAAGAAAGAATTGCACACAAGCCCATGGCAAAAATGGAGGTCATTCCCCCATGGGGACCCCTAAAAATTAAAACAAAAAAACAAAAACAAAAACATTACGCAAGTTTTCATGGTGACCTTCATTGTATTCATTTAGTATTCTCGTTATGGTTAGTCTCCAATCCCCTTTTGATTGTTGTGATATAATTACCTCTAAAATAAAATAATATCTTCTTTGGCCTTGTGAGTGCATCAAATACATCTAGGAAGAAATATGCACACATCAATTAATAAACATCCTCATATAATTAAATCATCGTCTAGACTAATAATGCTATAATTTGTCTAAAATTTCAACAACATCTCCATTCTATCTTTTATCAATACCAAGTAAGATCACAAGATTAGTTCAAATTCTAAATCCTAGTCAACATGATGAGAATTCTGAATGTCATTAATATATATGCTAACAACACATCATCATCATCAATATTAAATGTCTCTCTACACTCTAAAAATCCAAACAAATCATATTATGAATCACAATCCATCAATAGTTAGAATATCTCTATCATCTAACATCATGTTAAACCAAAATGCTACAATAATATCCATGTCTATAGTCAATAGTAATAAAAATCAAAATATAATAAGTGTTTAAAAGGAGAGGGCACTACATCCCCTCCCTTTAGAATCAACTTCCTCTCGAGAGGTCACTGAAATAGGTGTCGAAACTAGACTCGTAGCAATGTAGTATCCTCCCATGTCGCAACAAACTCATCATACCTATCCCACTAGACAAACATCCGATCAATCTCTTGGCCTCAAATTCCTAAGGTAATACACACTAAATTACACATGAGATACACCATCATTTACCCCTACTCTTGCACATGCAATGCGGTCCAATCCAATACATGAGATTGATCTCGGGATATATCTCCTAAGAATATATACATGAAACACATCTTACATGCAAGACAATATGGGTGACAAGGCTAGATTATAACTTAAGGGACCAATTAACTCCAGAATCTTGAATAGATCCAGGAATCTAAGAGAAAAATTAGAGCCTTTTCCATAATGGATAGGACTCTTATGAGGTGTGAAATAAATAAAAATATTCGTTCCCACCTCATAACAACATTCAAATCTCCTCTCGATCTCGCATACTTCTTATGCCTATTTTGTGCCTCCAGTAATCTCTTTCGGACCAAAAATCATGTTGCTCCATGTCCCGTAGAAAATCCACCAAGAGATACTATATCCTCCAATCTGTCCCAACTCAAGGATGTCCTAAAATCTATGACATACAATTCCGAAAAGGATCCATGCCAATCAAACTCTGAAAACTATTGTTGTAGGAAAAATCCACCAAATACAAGTACTCCTCTAACCACGATTGATGATCCATGACGTAAATATGAAGTATGTCCTCTAAAAACTTATTCACCTGCTTTATCTATCCATTTATCTCTTGATGATATGTTGTGTTGAATTTGATAGTCATTCAAAGGGCTTACTTTGCATGGTAATCCGGAAGTGTGATGTGTATAAGGGATTGTGGTCACAAATGATCTTCCATAGAATCCCATGCGGTATTATAATCTCATCCATGTATACTCATACTACTACACTAGTTGTATAGGTGGTATTCACTTGTGAATAATGAGCCACTTTCATCAACCTATCCACTATGACAATGATGGCATTGTGGTGGTATCTCGATGTTGGTAGCCCTACTATGAAATCCAAGGAAATGGTGTCCCATTTCCACTCCTGGATAGCATGTGGGTAAAGAAGGCCAAAGCAGGATGCGATACTCGACCTTCACCCTCTAACACTCTAAAAATGTGACTCAAACCGAGATACATCTCTCTGAATATCTCTCCAATGGTAAATTTTTCTCATGATGGAATGCATCTTCTTCACCCCTGGATGGGTTGAATAAAGTGTAGGATGATCCTATACCAATATATCCTATCTCAAACCTCCATCCCTAGGTATATAGATATGGTCTTTGTGCCTAAGAAGTCCATCCAAATCTAATGTAAAATAATCAAACTTCCCCTAAATAGGTCTCTGAGACTCAATTTGTAATATTTTTGTAAGGTAGAAACTATCACGAGGAATTTGTTGTAAAATCATTTGCCAAAAATTTGTATCCACTTAAGTAGTCATAGCCAAATGTTTTCGTCTACTTAGAGTGTTGACAACAACATTATCTTTCCCTTTTATGTGCTCTATCTACATGTTGTACTCACACAAAAATTATATCCAACGCCGCTGACAAGAATTGAGATTGGGTTGCATGAAGAGGTGATGTAAGATCAAATGGTCTTTCCTGAGAATAAATATCTTGTCAAGAAGCAAATTTCTCCATTAAACCAAAGCATGCACAATTGTTGTAAGCTCAAGGTCATGATTCAGATAATTGAGCTCATGATCTTTGATTTTGTGAGACTTAAAGGAAACCACGCAAACCTCCTACATCAATACCCCACCTAATCCTACCAAGGAAGCATCTGTACACACAAAGAAATCCCTTTGAGGGTCGACAAAACAAGAATCGGTGCTTTGACGTAATACATTCCTTCAGGATACTAAAGACCTTCTCACATCCTCTTGAAAAAAAAAAATTCTTCCCTTTCTGCTGAAGGGAAGTGATGGGGTGTGTAATTTGAGAAAATTCCTTAAAAATCTCTTGTAGTAACCTACCAATCCCATGAAACTGTGTAATTTTATCACACTAGTTGGTGCGGGCTAATCTATAATAGGTCAAATATTGGAAGGATTGATGGTGATACCTTCCCAAGAAATAGAGATGGGTCTCCTAACAAAAAACTCTAATTGAATCCACTCCCAAATCATTTGCTCATAATATTACCTTACTTTAACAATCAACCCAAGTCCTGTGTGTAGATAATCAATCCATGCCCATAATAATACCATAGGAACCCAAAGGAAGGATATGAAGATCCAAGGTCATGGAAAAGGGTCTGAGGTAGCCTATGTACTCCTTGACTAAGGATTCCACTATGATATTGGCTCTAGAATCCATCTCCACATCCCAACTATGACTCTTCCTAACTACCACTAGCTTACATCGCTCTACTACAAATGGAGAAATGAAAGAATACGAGGAATATGAATAAAATAAAATAGGAATAGAAATTACATTAATGCTACCCGTTGTCTCAATCCCCATGCTCGGTGCTCTACCTAGCAGCTTCTCGAATGTTGTATATATCTTATGGCTCTAAGCCATATCACCTACTATAGGCTTTGAACTTTGATCCTTACCCTTGTTGTTAGGGTTCTAAGGGAACTCTCTCCAATGATGCCAAAGTACTCCACACACATAGCAGCTACCAGGTTCCCTATAATGAGAAGCGGCTCCTATAGGTACTCTAGTGGTATGTGCCATGGATCCTCATGATCCTATTATGGATCATTGTTGTTGTCACTTGCTCATGGGATCTTGCTAACCGAGATCTTGTTAGTACTCAAGTCTTGACTGGTCCCCTAGGAGGAGGTCCTATATTGCATCCCATCTGAGCATCGAATATCTGTGGAGCCCTAAATAGAGGGTGAGTCTTTTACTACGGTGGCTATTGTGGTGGTCTCAATGAAGAATCTACATAACCATGTCTGCAACGAGGAGGAGGAGATGACCCCCTCGATCTATTATCCTACATCTACTGGATATGACTCTGCACTCTATCTCTGGCCTATTACATGTTCCCGGTAGTATCATCTATGATGTAGGCCTTCTCAACAGCCTTTGCTAGAGTTTGTAGATAATGAATGTGTACTGTTCCTCCAATGTCTAGGTTTAGGCCCCTGATGAACCTATGGATCCAAACTTTCTCATCCTACAAGTAGTGTACAAACTGAAGTAGGTCTAGGAAATGACTTTAATACTTTTCCACTTTCACGGATCCCGATGTAGGTCATCAAACTCATCTATCCTCTACTAAATGAACCTCCCGGATAAGTATCTACTCTAAACTACTCCTTGAAAATCTCCCAAGTGACTATCTTAGAATCAATAAGGAGTTTTTGTCCTCGGTTCTCTCGCCAAAACTCGAGTTTATCTCTCGAGAAGGTGGATGGCAACATGAGCCTTCATGTTGATTTTACACAGAGACATAGCTTGAAGCATCTGCTCAAGCTGACCAACCATGCCTCTTCCTGAAATCCCCTACTGTTCCTAACGAAATGAGATGGATGGAGTTGCAAGATCTCTCTGATGTGGTCCACTTTGCTATAGAATTGCTAGCTTTAGGTCTCTCAACATGATCATTGCATTGCCTAGGGATCCTATATCTATCTTTACGTTCTATAGCTTTGTCTCTCTCCGACCTCTCTATTGTGACTTTCATCCGGTTGAATCTACATAGGAGTTCTCTCCCCTATGCTTATCATTGTGTCGGAAGGTTCATGAGCCTCTATTGATGACTCTCTATCCTTCCCGCTAAGTCTACTACGTAAAGATCCTCTATGTATAGTAGCATTGACATCCCGTATCGACCGAAGTATCCGAGGTAAATGTGCCGCATCGCCGATCTATGGGTGGTAATTTTAGGTCCACACGCAATAACCCTTCGTTTTGTCCATTTCTCCTAAAAATACCAACATGAGAGATAGTCTATTGTTCTAGATTGTTTTTTTAGTTTTCTAGGTTTTCTATGTTTTAAAACATCATGCAATGTTGTGTGATCTAGGTTTAGAGTTACACTAATTTTTCTTGTTATGTCATATGTTTCCAAGTTTGCATGGGGTCCAAGTGTTGAAATCATGGCTCTGATACAAAGTGTAATGCCCACAAATTTGACATTCTAAAACCACATTAATCCTTAAACAATTATCCAAAAGGTTGTGGATAATTTTTTTATTGTTTTAAAGTTATAAGGGATCAAACCCTAATACATGTTTAATTAATTTATACAAGCAATGTTGAACTTCATAGGATAGATCCAAGATAGATTATTAATTAAATATTCTTTAATCAAGTTCTAATCTCAAATTAAATATCATAGCTAGATAAGTGTCCATTAATTTCTTTTAGTAGGTTAAATAGTTCCCCCTTAGGAATTAACATTCAAACCAGATTTAATAAACCCTTATCCTTAGTTACCTTAGTTCTCTTAAATTATTTTCTTTAATGTCAATTGAATAATTCACTAAAACCTACTAGAATGGTTACATTTTTAACCTAATACACTAGAGCCATAAGTGGCCCCGTTCAACCATTTAAACATAAATGTGATCTATTTGAAATTTACAACCATAATATGAATATTCCAACCTAGCAAATGTAGGGTTGATTCATAACCCTTAAATAAAATCCATTAGGACCACAAGATTAGATCTACCCAAATGAATCCCTAATCACCTTTAAGGAGTATTCTTAATCATTTCTTAGTCTAATCTCATTCATTTGTTTCTATTTCGTTTACATGTTGAAGGAGTGGATGCCATGGATTAAGGGTAGATCATGAAGGAATCTTCTTGGATCGAATATGTAAGAAGAAGGGGTGGTGAGGGGAGGGTTCCACCCAGCTTGGCTCCTCCTTTAGAATAGTTGAATATTTGATTTATTCATGTATTCATAGTTATTTATTGCAAATGTAAGCATCTATTCATAGTTTTTTCTTTTATTTTTATTGATGGGAAAAACCCCATTTTGTAGATAGGGTTTTTATATATTTAAATACCTATATGCAGGGTTGGAATATGGGTCCAAAGAAGCATACATGGGACTCACAACCTAGATCAATATTTAGGTGAAGTATGGATCCATAAGAGCTAATGGTTTTAGCAATAGAATATGTTTTTAAATAAAACAATCCATGCATAGGTGATCAACGGTGGTCTCGTGACTAACCACGGTAACCAATGTGCTACCGACGTTGGTTTCACTACCAAGGTGGGTTTTTGTGTTAATGATAATTTTTTTAGAATATTGTTTTAAATGCAGGGGGTAAGAGATTAATTCCATGAGCAACTTCTTATTCAATTTTAAGAAAGCATAATAGTCTCAGAAGCATCTGATATAAACAAGGGCACAACAAATGACTGTCAAGTTTGCAGAAATGAAATTGGTGTAGTATCCAATGACCGATGTTGATCATAGGAATACCAATGATGATTACTATCGGATGAGTCTATTTTATAATTTTTGACATATCTTACATATTTTGTGCTTCACACATATATAAATTACTATTCCAAAATTATTCATTTAATTTTAGGTTGCTATGTAAGCCATGATATCATTTAAGTTGATAGCTAAACTTAGAGTTAACATTCTAAATACTGCAAAATGAAACATTGACCGATGTCGGTAATTAGTCATTGTGTATACCAGAGTACTCTAAAAATGAATGTATAAAGGAACATTGCTATAAAAAAATTAACTTTAAATATATCAAAACCAAAGAGTGCTTAACTATTTCAACCCAAAATAAAGTTATGGCAACCTCCCACTTCACATTGTGATTAGAACATTAAGATTTAAAACTTTTTTTTCTTTCTACACAAGGTAAAATTTAAACATGATATCCATTTAATTCATTCCTCTACATACAACTAATTTTAAGATAAAGGAAAGAAAAATTCAATAATGAACTTCCTTCAATTATAATATTACAACTTGGTAAATAAAACTTGCAAAGCAACTTTTCTTTAAAATACAAGTCTACTAGTCTTCCACCTAAAGTGGGAATTTCAAGAAAAATTCTACAATGAAGGGTTTTTTTTACTTCAAAAAATGCTTCAAATCCTAAATTCTATAAGAAGAGCTCCACCATTTCTTCATTTTAATCACAACAACCAAAAATTGGATAGGTAACACACTCGACTCAACCAATAATGAAATGAGCAGAAGCACCATCCTCCTCATTGGCCCCCCGAGCCACAACCAAAATGCAGAAAGAATGGATCCAACTCATGGAAACTATCACAAAGATTCCACACCATAATACAAAATTTAACGACTATTTTAAAACATATTTAACACAAGATACAATAAAAAACAATAAACTATCAAATACACATAAAATTGATCAAACAATCACACTCTAAGCTCCTTAAAGCCTAATTAAACTCCAACAATCTCCAAGAATTCAACAATAACTTCCAAAACTCTCTAACTCAGAAAATACAAGAACAAAAAAATGAAATGAAGTAGCCCCCAAATAAACAAATAAACCTACATATATAGAAAAGGAAAGAGGACGGTGAGGTGGATCCATCTAGGATGCCACATCACTTATCCTCAACTCCATATCACAAGTCAAACCTAAACCCCAATGCATAATAAATTGGTGGTTGAGAGGAATGTCAAGCCTCTTACACACACAATCCTAACCCACACCCCCTAAGGACATAATTTAAAAACCATGTAAGAAAAGTACAATAAATGTAACTTTTTGTCTTAAAAAGCACATAATGGGGTCTATTTTTGATCCCCCAATCCATAGGTAGGTTTTTATAATAAATTAAGAGGTTTTAGAAAAGATTAGCTTGTCCCATAAGCCTCCAAAATGTCCCTTAAGGAAAAATCCGAAATTGCAAGGAAAGGTAGAGTATACAACACTCAAAGTCACTTACACTCAATCAAAATCACAAAATTCAAATGACCAACTACTCTAATAAATGAACCCATTTTTGTCACATCCCCAAATAACTTTATAAACATAATTAATTCACCTAATTAAGGCACATTAACCAACAATGATAAAAATGGATTACATAAAAAATTAAATCACATACTCCACAATTAAATTAAAAAAAGGAAAGAATTACACACAAGCCCATGGTAACAATTAAAGGTCATCCCCCCATGGGGACCCCTAACAAATAAAAACAAACAAAACAACAACATTGCACAAGTTGTCATGGCGACCCTCATTGTATCCATCTAGTATTCAACTATGGTTGGTGTCCAATCTCCTATTTGATTGTTGTGATATAATTACCTAAAAAATCACACAATACCTCCTTCAGCTTTGTGGCCACATCAAAAACATCAAGCATGAAATATATACACATCAATAAAAAAACTTCATCTAATTAAATCATCATCTAGACTAACAATGTTATCGTTTGTCTAAAATTTCAACAACATCTCCATTGTATATTTTATCAATATCGGTAAGATCACAAGATTAGTTCAAATGCTAAATCTTAGTCAATAAGATGAGAATTATGAATGTCGGTAATATACATGCCAAGAACACACCATTATCATCAATATAAAATGTTTCTCTATGCCTCTAATAATCCTAAAAATCATAATATGAATGAAAATCCATCAATAGTCATAATATATCTATCATCTAACATCACGATAAACATAAATGATACAATAATATCCATATCTATAATCAATAGTAATCAAAATCAAAACATAATAAGTGTTGAAGAGGAGTGGACACTATATCCGCCTATTCTTAGACTCGAATTCCTCTTGGATGTCACCAAAATAGGTGTGGAAACTGAAATTGTAGCAGTGTAACATCCTCCCATGTAGCAATAGTCTCACCATACATGTCCCACTTGAAATGCACCCTATCAATCTCTAGGCCTTGAAGGCCTAGGGTCCTACACTCTAAAATACACATGGGATCCACCATCATCTCGCCCCTTCTCTTGTACTTCCAATGCAAGATAATCTAATACATGATATGGATCTGGATATATATCCTAACACCAAATAATGTAAAATGCGTCATTCACGTGAGACAAGATGGGTGGCAAGGCTTGACGATAAGCTAAGGGACCAATCCATTTTAGGATCTCGAATGGACCTATGAATCTAGGAGAGAACTTAGATCCTTTTTCGTAATGTATAGGACTCGATAAGGTCGACATGAAGAAACACCTTCATGCCCACCTCATAACTATGGTCAAATATACTGATTAGCATACTTTGTCTATGTTTCTTGTGCCTCATGGAACCTTAGTCGAGCAAAATAACTTGCTGCTCCCTTTCCTATAACAAATCTAGTCCAAGAAATATTTTATCCTCTAATCAGTCCCAACTCAAAAGAATCCTACACTCTCGCCATAAAATTCGTGAAAAGAAGCCATGTCAATTGAACTCTGAAAACTATTTTTGTAGGAAAAATCCACCAAATACAAGTAATCCTCCCACCTCGACTAATGATCCATGACATACATCTGAAGTATTTCCTCTATAATCTAATTCACTGCACCTTCTATGCATCTATCTCTAGATGATATGCTATGTTGAAGTTGATACTCATCCCAAGAGCTTGCTACATGGTAGTCCGTATGTGATGTGTATAAGGGATCACGATCATGAGATGATCTTTTGTGGAGTCCCATGGAATTTGAAAATACCATCCAGTGCAATCTTGCTACTGCACTAGTTGTATAGGTGGTCTTCACCGGAGAAAAATGAGCCACTTTCATCAACCTATCCAATGTGACCATGATTGAATCGTGGTGGTATCTCAACGATGGTAGCCCTACTATGAAATCCATGAAAATGGTGTCCCATTTCCACTCTAGGATAACATGTGGGTAAATAAGGACAGTTGGATGTGATGCTCTTCCTTCACCCTCTAACACTCTAATCAACATGACACGAGTTTAGCTACATCTCTTTGAATATCTCTCCCATGGTAAAGTTCTCTCAAGTTGGCATGCATCTTCTTCACCGCTAGTTGGGTTGAATAAGGTGCATGATTAGCCTCTACCAAGATATCATTTCTTAGAACACCATCCCTAGGTATATAGATCCATCCTTTGTGCCTGATTAGTTATCTGAATCTAATGTAAAACCATCAATCTTCCCCCAGGTGTATCTGGGACTCAATCTCTAATCTGGCTATAAGGTATAAACTATCTAGAGGAAGCTATCGCAAAATACTACTCCATAAATCTTTACACACTGAAGTAGTGATAGCCAAATGTCTCCGTCTACTCAGAGCGTCGGCAAACAAATTTGGTTTCCCCTTTACATACTCTATCTCCATGTCATACTAGCATATAAATTCCATCTAATGCCACCGACGAGCATTGATATTGGGTTTGTAAAGTGGTCATGTAAGCTTAAATGGTATGTCCTAAGAATAAATCTCATGCCAAGGTGGAAATGCCTCCATTGAACCAAAGCATGCACAACTATTGCAATCTCAAGGTCATGAGTTGGATAATTGATCTCGTGATATTTTAGTTTACAAGACTCAAAGGAAACCACACGACCCTCCTGTATCAATACCCCACCTAATCCTACTAAGGAAGCATCCATACACACAAAGAAATCCCTATAAGGGTATGGAAAAGCAATATTTGGTGCTGATGTAAGGAATACCTTTAGGGTATCTGAAGGGTTACTCACATCCCTATGAAAAAAAAATTATTCACTTTCAACTCAAGGGAAGTGATGGGGTGTGTAATTCGAGAAAATTCATTAACAAATCTCCTATAGTAACCTGCCAACCCCATGAAACCTGTGCACTTTTGTCACACTAGTTGATACAGACAATCCATAATAGATCAAATCTTGGAAGGATCGATGATGATACCTTCCCCAAAAATGATGTGACCTATGTACTGGACCTTTGACTAAAAAAATGCATACTTTTATAGGTTCCCATAAAGTTTTTTCTTGCAAAGACACTCAGTAAACTCTGTCAAAGGTGCTCCTCGTGATCCTCACGCGTACGTGAATAAATCAAAATTTCATCAAGAAAAATGAGCATGAAGTGATCTAAAGATTTCTGAGTACCCCATTCATCAAACTCATGAATACAATAGGGGCATTTGTCGGATAAAAGTCACTACTTGTAGAAGCCATATCTCATATGAAAGGCTATGTTATGAATATCCGCCTCTATGAACCTCACCATGGTATCCAGAATTAACATCTATCTTAGAACATATTGTGGCACCCTTCATATGATAAAATAAATCATAAATAATTGGAAGGGGATAATGATTCTTTATCATTACTTTTTTAGCTTACGATAATCAAAACACAATTGCAGAGATCTATCCTTATTTTTTACAAAAGACACTCAGTGGACCCTAAGGGGATACACTAGGATGGATTAGAAATTTTTCTAAATGGACCCCAAGCTATAACTTGAGCTCACAAAGCTCAAGGGTAGTCATCCTATAAGGTACTCGTGAGATAGGCTTTGCTCCCGTAACCAAATCAATGTGAAAATATAGCTCACGTGGGGAGTTAACCTTGGTAGCTCCTAGAAAGACATCTAAAAAACTCGTGATATGATGATCATGAAGTGATGGACCACTAAACTAATTCTAGGATCTGTCGCTAACCGTATGCATAAAGAGATGGGTCTCCTAACCCCAACTATCACTGACTCCACTTCCAAATCATCTCGCACATGATATTACCTAACTATAACAATAAACCCTAGCCTTATGGGAAAATAACCAATCCATGCCCATAAAAATCCTATAGGAACCCAAAGGAAGGATATAAAGATCCAAGGTTGTTGAAAGGGGTCCTAGGTGAACTATGCACTCATTGACTAAGGAGTCCACTATGAGCTTGGCTCCAAAATCCACCTTTACATACCAAATACAGCTTTGCCTAACTACCACCAACCTTCACCGCTCTACTAAAAATGGAGAAATAAAGGAGTTTGAGGAGCTTGAATAAAAAATAGGAATAGAAATGCCATTAATGCTACCTATCCTCTCAATCTCCTTGGTCTAGTGCTCTGCTGACATTTCTAGATAGATGCATATATTTTGTGGCTCTTAGCCATATAACCTAATGTATTCTCTCAAACTGGTTCCTTACCCTTGTTTTTAGGGTTCTCGAGGTAACTCACTCCAATGATTCCCAAGTACTCCACACCCATAACAAATGATATCGATCCCCTTAAATGAGAAGTGGCTCTTACAGTACTCTAGCAATTCGCCAGTGCTTTGGATCCCGATTATTCTTCTATGGAATTTTTTTGTCACACGCATGACGGGCTCCTACCGACCGAGATCTAGGTGGTGCTTGAGTCTTGATTGGTCCCATACAAGGAGGTTGCATATTGTGTCTTAAATGGAGGGTGAGTCTATTTTTTTTGCTAGGGTGGCTATTGTGGTGGTTCGAATGAAGACTATGTAGAACCATGTATGCCATGACGAGGAGGAGTTGACCCCCTTGATCTACTATCCTACATATGCTATATACGACTCCACACTTTATCTCTTTCCTATTGCATCTCCCCCTGGTCTCCTCTATGATGTAGACCTTATCAAATGCCCTCGCTAGAGTTCATAGAAAATGAATGAGTACTACCCTCCAATATCTAGGTTAAGGCCCCTCATGAACCTTTGGATCGTCACCTTCTCATGCTTTGCATGTATTTTACAAATTGAAGTTTGTCTAGGAAGAAAATCTCATACTTTTCCACCGTCATGGATGCATGACGTAGGTCGTGGAACTCATCTATCCTTTGTTGAATGAACCTCCTCGACAAGTATCTTCTCTTAAACCACTACTCATATAGCTCCCAGTTATTATCTAAGAATCCACATTGAGATTCTTCTCCTCATTCCTCCACCAAACCACGACTCCATCTCTTAGAATTTAGATGGCAGCATGAGCCCTTGTGTTTTTGGTACAAGGATATAACTTGAAGCATCCATTCAAGCTGACCAACCATACCTCTACCATAAATCCCCAATGTCTGCAAAGTGAAATTATATGGATGGAGTTTCGGATCTCTCCGATGTTGTCTACCCCTCGTAGACTGTCTATCTCTAGGTCTCTCAATGTGATCATCACGTTGCCTAGGGCTCTAGATCTTTCGAGCATTCTATATCTTTGTCTCCTCCCTGACCTCTATATGGTGACTCTCATCCGGCTAACTCCACGTGGGAGTTCTCTCGCCTATGCTCATCACCGTATCGTAGAAGGTGCATGAGCCTCTATTGATGGCTCTCTATCTTTCCTTCTAGGTATCCCACATAAATACCCTCCATGTATAGTGGCATTAACATCCTAGAACGTTTGAAGTATCTGAGGAAATATGGCTACTACTTCTTGATCTGGGGTGGTAAGTCTAGGTACACATTTAATAACCCCTCGTCTGGTCCGCACCTCCCGTAAAGACCAAGGCGAGATTCATTCTATTGTTCTAGATTTTTTCAATTTTTCTACGTTTTCTATGTTTTACAACATTGTGCAATGGTGTGTGATCTAGGTTTAGAGTTGCACTAAGTTTCTTTGTTATGTCATATGTTTCCAAGTGTTCCCGAGGTCTAAGCATTGAACTCATGGCTCTAATACATAGTGTAACACCCACAAATTTGACGTTATGAAACCACATTAATCCTTAAACAATTATCGAAATGGTTGCATCGATTTTATTTTTCTTTCAATTTACAAGGTGTCAAACCCTAATATACGTTTAATTAATTTTATTCTAGGAATGTTACATTTCATATGATAGATCTAGTCAATATTATTAATTAAATATTCTTAATCCATTCTAATGTCAATTTAATTATCATGACTAGATAAGTGTCCATTAATTTCTTTTACTAAGTTAAATAGTTTCCCCCTTAGAAATTAACATTCAACCAACATTTAATAAACCCTTGTCCTTAGTTACCTTAGTTTTCTTAAATTATTTTCTTGAATGTCAATTGAATCATTAACTAAAACCTACTAGAAATGTTAAATTTTAACTTAGTACACTAGATCCATAAGTGGCCCCATTCACCCATTTACACATACATTTTATCTATTTACAATTTACAACCATGATATGAATATTCTCACCTAACAAATGTGGTGTTGATTCTTAACCCTTGGATAAAATAATTTGGGACCACAAGATTAGATCTACCGAAAAGGAGCCTTAATCATCCTTAAGGGAGTATTCTTAAGCATTAATTACCTTAAGCTCAATCATTTGTTTATATTTGGTTTGTAGGTTTAAGGAGTGGATGCCATGGATCAAGGGAAGATTATGAAGGAGTCTTCTTGGATCTAATGTGTAAGAAGAAGGGGTTGGGGTGTTCCACCCAATTCGCTCCTCCTTTAGAATAGTTGAATCTTAGATTTATTCATGTATTCTTAGCTATTTATTGCAATGCAAGCATCTATCCTAGATTTGGTTTGAGATCCAATGTTGATTAGGTTTTTTTAAGTTTTTTTCATTGCTTTGTGAAAAACCCCATTTTTAGATCAAGGGTTTTATATATTTAAATCCCTATATGAAGGTTAGATTATGGGTCCAAAGAATCATACATGGCCCTCACATCCTGGATCTACATTTAGTTGATGTCTTGATCCCTACGAGCCAAAGTTTTTTCCAAGAAAACACATTTTTAAAATAAAACAATCCATGCGTAGGTGACCAACGATGGTCTCTTAACTGAATTTAGTTTCAATACTGGTGTTGGTTCACGTGTTAATGATAAGTTTTTTTATAATATTGTTTTAAATGTAGGGGGTAAGAGATTAATTCCATGAGCAACTTCTTATTCAATTTTAAGAAAATATAACATCTTGTGAATCATTTGATGTAAACAAAGGCACAACAATTGAATGTCAAGTTTGTAGGAATAAAATTTGTGCAGTATCCAGTGATCGGTGTCAGTGACAGGAATACCAACGATGGTTCAGTCGGTGACGCCGGTTAGGGTCGCATGAGTCTATTTTATAAATTTTTACATATCTTCAATATTTTGTGCTTTACACTTATCTAAATGAATTTTCCACAATTATTCATTAAATTTAAAGTTTTTGTGCAAAACATGATATCATTTATGTTGATAACTAAAATTGAAGTGAACATTCTAAATTTTGTAAAACAAAACAATGATCGATGTTAGTACTGAGTCATTGTGTAGGCCAGAGAACTCTAAAAATGAATGTATAAAAGAACATAGATATCAAAGGTTAACATTAACTTTAAATATATCAAAACCAAAGAGTGTTTGACTTTTTTATCCCAAAATAAGACTATGAAAACCTCCTAATTCACATTGTGATCAAAACATTATGATTTACAACTTTTTTTCTTTCAACACAAGGTAAAATTTAAACATGATATCCATTTAATTCATTCCTCTACATACAACTAATTTAAAGAGAAAGGAAAGACACATTCTCTAATGAAATTTCTTTACTTATAATCTTAAAACTTTTAAATAAAACTTCCAAAGCAATTATTCTTTGAAATTAAAGTATACAATTCTTCCCGCTTAAGTGTCACTTACAAGATTTTTTTACAATGAAGGGTTGTTCTTGACTTAAAAAATGCCACAAATCAAAAAATTGTCTTCAAGAGCTCCCAATTTCTTCACTTTAATCACAAAAATAAAAATGGGGAGAGGCAACAGTCTCCACCTAACCAATAATGCAATAAGGAGAAGAAGTTATCCTCCTCATTGGCCCCCAAGCCCCAACCAAACTGCAATAAACAATGAATCCAACTCATGGAAACTATCATAAAGCTTCCACATCACAATACAAAACTTCACAACTATTTCAAAACACATTCAACACAAGATATAATCACAAACAAGAAACTATCAAAATACACAAGGCTTGAAAAGGAAAAGCCAATGGAGAAAGTATCTCCAGGAGATCACTTATGCCTCCCAACGGATTAGATTCCCACCTTAACCCTCCAATATGTATCTCAAAACCCCTAAAATACACTTATACCTCCATAAAGATCCTCTTATTCCAACCACATTCTGTTCTACCCTAAAATATCTTATATCTCCCTCAAAAGAACCAAGTAAAAATGTAAGCATTTTCTTATCAAATGTTGGGCACCCCACCCATCTCTCTCATAAAACAAGAAATAGAATCTCATGCATTCCTACAATGGAAAAATCCTCATAACCTTATCCTACACCATACTTAGGAATTCTACCCAAGATCCCAACAAGCACATAAATCATTCACATACATGCAATACACACATATAAAAACAAACAAGTAAAAATAGTGTAGCTCCTACCTTTCCATAGTAATAAATTGATCAAGGAATCACACTCCAAGCTTCTTCAATATTAATCCAACTCTAACAAGCTCTAAGAATTCAACAAGCACTCCAAAAACTCTTCAACTCCAAAAATACAAGAGCACAAAAATTAAATGATGTAACCCCCAAACAAAAAAACAAATAGCCACATCACTTATCCTCAACTCCACATCACAAGTCAAACCTCAACCCCAATGTAGAATAAATTATTGGTTGAGAGGAATGAAAATCCTATTACACAAACAATCCTAACCCACACCCCTTAAGGATTTAATTTAAGAACCATGTAAGAAAAGTGCAATAAATGTAATTTTTTGTCTTACAAAATTCATAATGGGGTCTATTTTGATCCCCCGATCCATAGGTAGGTTTGGTATAAGAAATTAAGAAGTGTGGGACAAGCCTCCAAAAATGGCCTTTAAGCCCAAATCTGAAATTCAAGGCAAGATATAATGTACAACACTCGAATTCACTTACACTCAATCAAAATTACAAAATAAAAATGACCAACTATTCTAATAAATGACCCCCTTTTTGTCACATCCCCAAATAACTTAATAAACATGATTAATTCACCTGACTAATGAACATTAATCAACAATGATAAAAAGGGATTATATCACAAATTAAATCACGTACTCCACAATTAAATAAAAGAAAAGGAAAGAAGTGGACACAATCCCATGGTCACAATTGGAGGTCATCCCCCCGATGGGGACCCCCTAACAAATTAAAACAAAAAAAACAAAAAATTTACACAAGTTGCCATGGTGACCTTCATTGTATCTATCTAGTATTCCACTGTGGTTGGTCTCCAATCCCCCTTTTTATTGTTGTGATATAATTACCTGTAAAATCACATAATACCTCCTTCGGCCTTGTGACCACATGAAATACATTCAAGATGAAATATACACACATCAATCAATAAACATCCTCATATAATTAAATCATCATCTAGACTAATAATGGTATCATTTGTCTAAAATTTCCACAACATCTCCATTCTATCTTTTATCAATATGAGGAAGATCACAAGATTAGTTCAAATGCTAGATTTTAGTCAACATGATGAGAATTCTCGAATGTCATTAATATATATGCTAATAAGACATCATCATCACTAGCATCAATATAAAATATCTCTCTATGCCTCTAATAGACCACAAAAATCATGCCATGAATCACAATCCATCAAGAATATCTCTATCATATAACATCATACAAAACCAAAATGATACAATAATATCCATGTCTATAGTAACCGAGTAATCAAAATAGAAATTTAACAAGTGTTGAAGAGGAGTGGGAATTACATCCCCTTCCAATTATACTCGACTTCCTCCTAGAAGTCACTGAAATAGGTGTGGAAATTAGACTCATAGCAACACACCATCCTCCCATGTAGTAGCAGTCTCATCATACTTATCCCACTAGACACTTGATCAATCTCTTGGCCTTGAAGACCCAAATTCCTACACTCAAAAATATGCATGGGATCCATCATCATCTCCCCTTCTATGGTACCTGCCATGTAGTCTAATCTAATAAATTATATGGATCTTGGATATATCTCCTAATAAAAATATGTGAAACAAATCATGCACATAAGACAAGGTGGGTGGCAAGGCTAGATGATAAGCTAAGGTACTTGATCCACTCTAGGATCTCGAATGGAGCCATGAACTTAGGAGAGAACTTACACCTTTTCCGTAATAGATAGGACTCTTATGAGGTTTGACATGAAGAAAAACCTTTGTGCTAACCTCATAACTATGGTCAACTCTTCTCTGAACAACATACTTTGTCTGTGTGTCTTATGCCTCATGGAACATCTGGCATACCAAAACAACCTAATTCTCCATGTCCTATTAAAAATTTGGTGCAAGAGATACTCTATCCTCCAATCTGTTTCAACTCAACAATGTCATGCACTCTCTAACATACAATGTCTAAAAAGGAGTCATGCCAATCGAGATTTGAAAAATTTTGTTGTAGGAAAACTCCACCAAATAAAAGTACTTCTACCACCTCGAATGGTGATCCATGACGTACATTTGAAGCATGTCCTCTAAAATCTAATTCACCCTATATATCTATCCATATGTCTCTAGATGATATGATGTGTTGAAGTTGATGCTTGTCCCATGGGCTTGTTGCATGGTAGTCAAGATGTGTGATGTGTATAAGGGATTGCGGTCGAGATGATCTTCTACGGAATCCCATACGGTCTAAAAATATCATCTAGGAACACTCTTGCTACTACTATACTATATGTATAAGTGGTATTGACCAAAGAAAAATGAGCCACTTTCGTCAACCTTTCCACCATGACCATGATGGAATTGTTGTGGTATCTCGACTTCGGTATGCCTACTATGAAATCCATGGAAATGGTGTCGCATTTCCACTGGGATAACATGTGGGTAAATAAGTCTAGTTGGATGTTGATGTTTTTCCTTCACCCTTTGACACTCTAAACAAAATGACATGAACTAAGCTACATATCTCTCAAGAGATCTCCAATGCTAAATTTGTCTCAAGGTGGCATGCATCATCTTCACCCCTAGATGAGTTGAATAAGGTGCACGATGAAACTCTTCAAAGATATCATGTCTCAAACCTCCATCCCTAGGTACATAGATCCGGCCTATGTGCCTAAAGTAGTCCATATAAATCTAATATAAAACCCCTAAAACTTCCCCTCAATGGGGTATTTGAGACTCATTCTATGATCTAGCTTCAAGATAGAAAATTTCATGAGGAAGATGTTGGAAAATTATGCTCCACAAATATATACACACTAAAGTAAACATAGCACATTATCTCCGTATACTCAAAGCATCGAAACAACATTATATTTCCCTTCACATTCTCTACCTCCATGTCGTACATCCATAAAGAACTCCATCCAATGACATTTACGAGCATTTAGAATGGGTTACGTAAAGAGGTGACGTAAGTTCAAATGGTTTGTCCCGAGAATAAATCTCATCTCAAGAAGGAAATGTCTCCATTGAACCAAATAATGTACAACTACTGCAAGATCAAGGTCATGAGTTGTATAATTGAGCTCATGAAATTTTAGTTGGTAAGACTCAAAGGCAATCACACGGCCCTCCCGAATCAATACCCCACCTAATCCTACTAAGGAAGCTTCCGTACACACAAAGAAATCCTCGAGGTTCCGCACAACAAGAATTGGTGCTGATGTAAGGCATTCCTTAAGGGTAATGAAGGCTTACTAACATCCCTCGACCAAAAAAATTCTTCACTTTCGGTGAAGGGAAGTGAGGGCGTGCGTAATCTGAGGAAATTCTGAACAAATATCATGTAGTAACTGTCAACCCCATGAAACTCGCCGACATTTATCACTATAGTTAGCATGGGAAAATCCATAATAGCTCAAATCTTGGAATGATCGGTGGTGATACCTTCCGAAGAAATGATGTGACCCAAGTCTTGCACTCTAATCTGAAAGAATGTGCTCTTTTCTAGGTTCTAGTAAAGTTGTTGCTCGCGAAGACACTAGAGAATCTCATCAAAGGTTCTCCTCATGCTCCTCATGCGTACATGAGTAAATAAAATTTTCATCAAGAAAAATAAGCATGAAGTGATTTAAAATTGCCTAGAATACCCCATTCATCAAAATAATAAATACTATGGGGGCATTCGTCAGACAAAAAGGCACTACCGTGAACTCGTAGTGGCCATATCTCGTATTTAAAGGTTTTCTTATGAATATCAACCTTCGTTACCATCAAATTATTGTATATAGACATAAGATCTATCTTATAAAATATTGTTCCCCCTTTCATCCGATCAAACAAATAATATATACGTGGAAGGGGTAATTATTCTTGATCGTTATTTTGTTCGGTTTACGATAATAAATGAAAATTGAAGAGATCCATCTTTATTTTTACAAAATCACCGGTGCACCCCAAGGGTATAGACTAAGATGGCTTAGCAATTTCTCTAGAATTCCCTCAAGCTATAACTTGAGCTCACGAGCTCAAGGGTAGTCATCCTATAAGGTACACGTGAGATAGACTCTACTCCTAGAACCGCATCAATGTGAAACTCTATCTCACCTCATGGGAGGTAATCCTACTAGCTCCCTAGAAAGACATCTAAAAATCCCTCAAGATATGATGATCATATGTTGACATCCCACTAGTCTCATCCACGGATATTTTGCTAACCGTGATAACTTACAATTGACAACCTCCTCATGCACACCTCTTAAGCTACATATGGTTTGAATAGAGGTGGGTATCCCGACCCCAACTATCATTGACTCTACTCCAAAATAATTTGTAGGTGATATTACCGTCTCGTAACCATCAACGCTAGTCTTATGTATAGATAACCAAACCATTCCCAAGTATAATCCCATAGGAACCCAAAGGAAGGATACGAAGATCCAAGTTTGTGGAAAAGTGTCCTAGGTCAACTATGCACTCCCTGACTAAAGAGTCCACTTTAAACTTCACTCTAGAAGCCATCTACACATCCCAACTACAAATTTTCCTAACTACCACCAGCCTTCATTGCTCTACTAAAAATGGAGAAGTAAAATAATATGAGGATCCTCAATCAAATCAAACAAGAATAAAAATTCCATTAATGATACCTTTTGTCTCAATCACCATGCTTCGGTGCTCTTCCTGGTGGTTCTTGAGCACTACATATATTTTGTGGCTAATAGCCATATTGCCTATAGTAGGCTCTGAAATGTTTTCCTTATCCTTGTTGTTATTGTTTTGAGTCCACTCTCTCTAATGATACCCAAGTACTTTGCACCCATAGTAGCTACTAGGTCCCTTCCAATGAGAATCAGCTCCTATAGGTACTCTAGTGGTATTTTCCATGGATCCTGATGATCCTACTATGGATTATTGTGGTCAATGTTGACAAAATTCTACTCACTAAGCTCTAGGTGGTGCTTGAGTCCTGATTGGTTGCCTAGGAGGAGGCCCCATATTATGTCCCCTCTAAGAACCAAATCTTTTTGGAGGCCTAAATGGAGGGTAATTTTGCTATTATTGCTATTGAGGTGGCTACTTTGGTGGTCTCGAATGAGGACTTTATAGAACCATGTCCACCCAATTGGAGGCGGAGCTGACCCCCTCAAATTTTTATCCTACATCTATTGGATACTACTCCACACTCTATCTCTGTCTTGCTTCATCTTCCCTTTAGTCTCCTCCATGATGTAGGCTTTATCAACGGCCTCTGCTAGAGTATACAGAAAATGAATGCATACTACCCCTCCAATGTCTAGGTTCAAGACCCTGATGAATGTATGGATCCTCGCCTACTCGTCTTACATGTAGTTTCCATACCGATGTAGGTCCAGAAGTGACTCTCATAATTTGCAATTGTCATGGATGCCTGACATAGGTCATGGAACTCATCTATCCTCTGTTGAATGAACCTCTTTGATAAGTATTTACTCCTGAACCACTCCTCAAAGAGATGCCAAGTGACTTTCTCAAAATCCATATAGAGCTTATGCTCCTTGGTCCTCCACCAAACCCCCGACCCTATCTCTCGAAGGTGGATGGAAACATGAGATTTTTTGTTCTTTGGTACGCTTACATAGATTGAAGAATCCATTCAAGAAGACCAAGTATGTTTCAAGTAAATCCCCTAGTTTCCCCAGTAAAATGAGATGGATGGAGTTTTAGGATCTCTCTGATGTTTTTGTCATTGTAGAGTGTCTAGCTCTAGGTATCTCAACATAATCATCACACTTCCTAGGGCTGCTATATCTAGCTCGGGTCTCGTAGCTCTGTCTCCCTGGCCTCTATGTGGTGACTCTCATCCACCTGACTCCACGTGGGAGTTCTCTACCATATGCTCATCACTATGTTGGGAAGGTGCACGAGCCTCTACCGATGGATCTCTATCCTACATGCTAGGTCTACAACCTAAAGACCCTCAACGTATAGTGGCATTAACATCCTATGATGTTTGAAGTATCCGAGTCAATACGGATCCTACTACCTAATCTGCGGGTAGTAAGTCGAGGTCCATATGCAAAAAAACTCATCTAGTCCGCACTCTCCTGACAAAACCAAGGCAAGAGTTAGTCTATTGTTCTATATTTTGTTTCAGTTTTCTAGGTTTTCTATGTTTTAAAAACATCATGAAATGGTGTGTGATTTAGGCTTAGAGTTACACTAAGTTCCTTTGTTATGTCATATGTCTCCAAGTGTGCCTAGGGTCTAAGCGCTGAACCCATGGATCTAATACCAAGTGAAACTCCCACAAATTAGACGTTCTAAAACCACATTAATCCTTAAACAATTATCTTAAAGGTTTCCAAATTTTTCTTCTTTTTTGTTTCAAGTTACAAGGGTGTCAAACCCTAATATACATCTAATTAATTTGTACTAGAAATTTTACATTTCATTGGATAGATCCATTCTAGATTATTAATTAAATATTCTTAATCCAATTCTAATGTCAATTTAATTATCATCACTAGATAAGTGTCCATTAATTTCTCTTACTAGGTTAAATAGTTTCCCTCTTGGGAACTAACATTCAACCCATATTTAATAAACCCTTATCCTTAGTTACCTTAGTTCTCTTAAATTATTTTATTTAATTTCCATTGAATCATTCACTAAAACCTACTAGAAGGGTTACATTTTAAACTTAATACACTAGAGACATAAGTGGACCGATTTACCCATTTACACATATAATTTATCTATTTAAAATTTACAACAATGATATGAATATTCTCACCTAACAAATGTAGTTTTGATTCTTAACCCTTGGATCAAATCAATTGAGACCACAAGATTAGATCTACCCAAAATAATCCTTAATCATCCTTAACGAGTCTTCTTAAGAATTTCTTATCTTAAGAACATTCATTTGTTTATCTTTGGTTACCAGGTTGAAGGAGTTGATGCCATGGATTGAGGGAAGCTTATGAAGGAGTCTTCTTGGCTCTAATGTGCAAGAAGAAGGGTGGGTTCCACCCATTTGGATCCTCCTTTAGAATCTTAGAATCTTAGATTTAATCACGTATTCTGAGATATTTAGTGCAATGCAAGCATCTATCCTAGATATGGTTTGAGATCTATTGTTGATTAGTTATTTTTATTTTGTTTTCATTAATGGGAAAACCCTATTTTGTAGATCAAAGGGTTAATATATTTAAATCCCTATATGTAGGTTGGAGTATGGGTTTGAACAAACATACACGGCCCTCTAAGGATGGATCTACATTTAGGTGAATTCTGGATCCATAAGAGCTAATGGTTTGGCTTGAAAATATGATTTTTAAAGAAAATAATCCATGCATAGGTGAACGAAAGCCGTCTCTTGACCAACTATGGTAACCACTGTACTACCAAAGTTTGTTCAACTACTAGTGCCGGTTCTGTGTTAATGATAATTTTTTTTAGAATATTGTTTTAAATGCAAGGGGTAAGAGATTAATTCCATGAGCAACATCTTATTCAATTGTATGAAAAATTATAGCCTCAAAAGCATCTGATGTAAACAAAGGCACAACAATTGATTTTCATGTTTGCAGCAATGAATTTAATGCGGTATCTAGTGACCAATGTTGGTCACAGGAATACCGATGATGGTTTAGTCATCGATCTTTAGTTCTTTATCGGATGAGTCTATTTTATAAATTTTGACATATCTTTAATATTTTTTTCTTCACATTTAACTAAATGAATTTTCCACAATTATTCATGTAATTTAAGGTTGTTGGACAAGCCATGATATCATTTAAGTTTATAAATAAAACTGAGTCAACATTTTAAATCTTGCAAAACGAAATGCAGTGATAGATGTTGGCATTGAGTACACCGACACCAATTAAGACTGACCGGTGTTGGTCACTGTGTAGGCCAGAGAACTCTAAAAATTAATGTATAAAAGAACATAGATATCAAAGGATAACTTTAACTTTGAATATATAAAAATTCAAGAGTGTTTAATTTTTCATCCCGAGAATAAGGCTATAATAACCTCCCAATTCACATTGTGATCAAAACATTAAGATTTGTAACTTTCTTTTCTTTCCACATAAGGTAAAATTTAAACATGATATCCATTTAATTCATTCCTCTACATACAAATAATTTTAAGAGAAAGGAAAGACACATTCTCTAATAAATTTCCTTCAATTATAATCTTACAACTTGGTAAATAAAACTTGCAAAGGAACTTTTCTTTTAAATACATGTATACTAGTCTCCCACCTTAAGTGGGAATTATAATAAAATTTCTACAAAGAAGGTTTTTTTACTTCAAAATACTGCAAATCCCAATTTATACAACAAGAGCTCCACCATGTCTTCACTTTAAACACAACCACCAAAACAGGGGAAAGGCAACACACTCCACCTAACTAATAATGCAATGAGGAGAAGAAACTATCCTCCTCATTGTCCCCCGAGCCGCAACCAAAATGCAATAAATAATGGATCCAACTCATGGAACCTATCACAAAGCTTCCACATCACAATAAAAAAATTCACTACTATTTCAAACACATTCAACACAAGATACAATCACAAACATGAAACTATCAAAATATAAGAGGTGTGAAAAGGCATAGCCAATGGAGAAAGGATCTATGGGGATATAACTTATGCCTCCCAAAGGGATTAGGTTCCAACCTTAAAATTGACCAATATGCATTTGAAAAACCCTACACAACTCTTATGCCTCCCTTAATATCCTCTTATGCCTCGCCACATTCTCTTATGTCTCCCTTAAAAGAACCAAGTAAGAAATGCAAGAATTTTCTTATCAATGGTGGGGCACCCAACCCAATTCCTTCCAAAACATGAACTAGAATCTTACTCCTCCCTATAATGGAAAAATATCCATAGATTTATCCTATACGATAGTTATCCATTCTACCCAAGATCCCAACAAGAACATAAATCAGTCACATACATGCAATACACACATATAAAAATAAAGAAGTAAAACATAGTGTAGCTCCTACCTTTCCATAGTAAGAACTTGATTAAGGAATCACACTCCAAGATCCTTCAAGCTCAATCCAAATCCAAAAATATCCAAGAATTCAACAAGAACTCCAAAAATAGAAGAGAACCAAAAATGAAATCAAGTAACCCCCAAACAATCAAATAAACTTGTTGTAGACAAAAAAATTGGGTCACATTCCCTTGGTCCCATTTTGAGTAATAAACTTACCAAAATTCACCTAACCATGACCCTTATACCCCATATTAATATTAATTTAATTATTTATAATTAAATTAATACCCATCCTCACCCCATTATTAATTTAATTTCTTTAATTAAATGAATAGGCACATCACCTATACACCTCACCATAGACCTATTCATAACATGTTTCCTTAAATGAATAAGACTTGATAAAAACCTAAAAATCAAGGCCTATTATTCCTCTAACCACTTTCCTGCTCATAAAAGGTATCATCCTTTCAGATCTGTGGATAAAGGAATGAACCTGATCCAAAAAATGGGAGATCTATCATTTTTAGTAAACCTAGGCAATCCCGAATTAACGGATGTTGGTCATCCCTAAACCGATGTGTCGGTCAACCCGAAACCACTGTCGGTTACCATTTATTCACCTTAACAACATTTTTTTTGGGTTGGCACATTCTAAGATCAAGGAGATGAGAAGAGAGCTACAAATGAGTAAAACCAAAGTATTTTCATGCACCTAGACATTCATAGCCAACACCAGGATAGATTCAAATAAATTGCACTCACATGAAGCATTCTAGGAAGCACTACTATGGCACCAAACACCATTCTTCTGATCAACCGCTATCACCATTCAATCATCAAACCTGCATCACAATAAGTATACCTTCTACCAACATAGTCTATTTTAGTATAATAGCCTTTGTTATTTTTTTATCAGTTTATACTTTACATGTTCGTTTCCCATCTCCTACCTACTTGTAGACTCAGGAATTCCTCTACCAACACCACCATATCACCCATTATCACCTAATATAAACCTCCGAGTATACCTAAGATCTTAAGGGACCTCCCCATCCACCATTCTATGTCTTTTTCACTTCAGTTCAATCCCCACAATCAAATCTCATTGAGTTCCTTTTACCCCGACCCTACCGATGCCGGTTACCCATTACCGCCTCCGGTCCCTTCTAAACCGTCATTGGCTACACATTCCGACCAACATCGATCTCTATGTTTTATACCTGTAAATAATAAAGAAAACCTACCTTCTACCAAGTGACCGAAACAACCCAGAACTCCGACCCTAACCAATTCCAACACCACCGACACCTACCTAGCCTATTATGCAATATTATCTTATTGTTCTTAAATGAAAGACCTAAATCATATCAACTATAGTAGGAATTTGTTTATTTCTCACATTAATTTGTTTTAAATGGTGGATTGACAACCATTTAGGGAGTATCACACTTCCCGGATCTAGCACATGCTAGGCAGTCCATAGTCATATATTGTTTAACTCTTCTTCGGTGGTCTTGTTTTCTATTTTAGGTAGTTCCTCCTAGCCAAAAGGAAGCTCTCATAGTTAGCATCAGATCGAGAATTCAAAACATACACATCCACCTCTAAACTAACACAACAGGTATTCCTCATTATCCCTTACCCTTCTCTTTCATCTTAATAACGTACGTAAAAATGGTGAAACATTTTGGCACACCTGGTGGGACCCATCCGGGTTCCTTGCATTTTTCTTCATTTCTAGGTAAAGATGGTGTGTTTTTTTAATTTCTAAATGTATTCACAATAAATCTCTTTCCCTGGTAATCCTCTCTTCTTCTAATTGTCTAAAACAACATCTATTTTTGGTGCTTAAAATGAACCATTTCTTCTTTCTTGCATTCGCATAAGTAGTGAAAGAGCACATTTCTACTTGTTCATCATTTGCTTCATCGAATGTAATTTTTTGATTTGGGTTTAAAATAAGTTGCATTTCATCCTTGTATCTTGCATTTAGGTCACATTAAAATGAGGGAAACCTATAAGTTGGAAGTCATGCCCAACTGATGGTTGACACAAAGAATCATAGAAAAGCATGTTCTTTCTTCTTCTACCAAACTGCACAAAATTGAAAAACACACACATCTTCTTAAACAACATCTCACCCTAAGAATCTCTTAATGATCACACAATCAAGGATTGATAGTGGGCACCCATTTGGTTACATTTCTCTAGTAATTACCTTAAAGGATGGCCCTTCCTCGCCATAAGATAACCTGAAACCTCTCATTTTAGATATCCTTCTTTGTAGGAAGCCTTCCTCACCAACAACTCTACTCTAAATTCATAAGTCAATATTCTAAATAGCATAATCTCAACACATTAAAATCACTTGTTGGATACATGTTTTTTAGCATTTGATTGACGTGTGTTTTGAGGTGTGAGAATACGTTTCTCCATTTTTCATTCTTTCACCTTACACACTCCACAATCATAGTTGGAGTATTCTGACTTCTTCTGAGTGTGTCAGGACCTCATTATATCATCTCCAGCCTTCTGGGTTGATCATTCATCTGATCTCAATTCACAATAATCTATTTTCTTGCATTTTTCAAATTTTCATAGTAACCAGCATCGGTTTATTCACCAATGTCAGTTTACACCTCACCGTCATCGGTTCTACCTAACCGCGATTGATTCCTTGTCCTAATTGTTAACTTACCCAAGGGACACTTATTTCATCTTCTTCATTGTTTAGATTTTTTCGAAGTCTTTGTACTCTCTCGTATTATGCTAAACAAATCATCGTACAACTTACCTATTTGACATTCATCAGTTTTTTCCCCCTTTGGTCAAACTATTATTTTCTAACATTAATTGACCTTGGCTACCCCGAAACATCATCGATCATCAATAACCGCGCGTCGAGCTTACCTTGTGTTGATTCTCAACTGATGAATTACCCAAATCCACTTACAAACACATATTTTTCTCATTCCTACTACTTTATGTGTCATCTGTAGGATACATCATCACTTGAAATACATTAATTCACATGGTGTTGACTCACAACCAACCTAATATGCTTATATTCCATGCTAGTCATCAACCACTCCTGCCTAGTCCTTCACTACCCTCTATCTTGTAACCCATGGATCGAACTCTACCTACCACCTTTGCTACAGTGTGATGAGGAATTCGCATGAATCCTTGATCAAAATCACTTGGCCTTACAGTTCTACCTTTCCCACTCTTCCACCCAAGATTCCTCAAGTCAGTTTATATATGGAATTCCTGTATCCATCTCTCCTACACTTATACCCACTTTTGCATCAGCCCTTGCTAGTTCAAAGCATTACCTTCACTTGTTTTAGCCCCGTGGTATTACGGTTGGGACACATACCCATTATGACATTGCATCCAAGTATCGGTCACACCTTTAATATCTCGTTGTCCCCTCATTAACCACCCGGACCATAACCCCATCCACACCCATTGTCTCACGTATACTAATTGCAACACAACCACCACAGTGGTGTCGGTGACCCCTACTCCATTCTAGAATTTTGGCCTCTCCATCCTTCAAGATCTTCCCCGAATCACTACTAGAGTCACTGTGACTACCCCACCTATATATATATGTGTGTATTATCAACAGAACCCTATCTCTTTAGGCATTCATTCTACCTATATGCCCTCTATGATAATCCCCTATTCTTATCCTTCCTATTCGACACTGCCATACACTGGAATGCCACCCAAATAACATGTTCAGTATCATCCCTCCTATGCCATAGGAGGAGACCTTCCATAAAAACCTACCATTGACCTCATTAAATTAATGATGGAAAGGATGCAGAAAATTAAAGCATCGGTTTTTAGCTCACGCAACTCTCTCACCTATGATGAAATTTGTAATGAGCCCATTCATCCATCTATTCCTATTCGCCCATACCTTGTACATTGGGAAATGTAAAAATCCAATCATTTAAATAGTAAAGAAGACCTATAGAAACATTTGTAGTCTTTCAAACATGGGCATTACATGATCGCTCACGATGATGCTTTACTCCTATGTACCTTCCCGATGTCTTTGACAGACTCGCATTGACAGGTATGGTAGGCTACCTAGAAATTCTATCTACTCGTTTAATCAAGTATCCCAAGCCTTCTTAGACCAATTCTCAATCAACATTGTTAAGAAAGTCACCATGACTGACCTTTACTCCACACGAAAGTATGACGATGAGTCTATCGCTGACTTTTTCACTGCTAGCGCAACCTAATTAGCCATCTCACATTTCAATACCTCAAATTGTACTCCTAGAGTTGTTTACTCAGATTGTGCTAGACACATATCATCAACCCTATAGGTGAAGACCTTCCATACTTTTTACGAGGCATTCATCATGGCACGGAAATTGAGATTCGTGCTATTGAAGAGAACAAAACTAAGCTACATAAAAAGAACATTGCGTTCAAATCAAATTATGCTTCATCGTCTTCAAAACCCATGGATCCAAATCTACGTACCTCCTTTTCTACAGGTGATGAGGAATTTGCATAACTCCTTGATCAAAATCACGTGGCCTTACAGTTCTACCTTTCCCACTCTTCCACCCGGGATTCCTTCATCACGCTTTATATGGCATTCTTGTATCCATCTCTCCTACCCTTATCCCAACTTCTGCATTAGCCCTTGCTAGTTCAACATTACCTTCACTTGTTTTAGCCCCTGTGGTATTGCAGTTGGGCAACATACCTGCTATAAGAGTTGCATCCGAAGTATCAATCACACCTTTAGTATCTGTTGTTCCCTCATTGACCACCCATACCATAACCCCATCCACACCCATTGTCTCACAAATACCAATTACAACACAACCACCCATGGTGTCGGTGACCCCTACTCCATTCTAGAATCTTGTCCTCTCCATCCTGCAGTCTCTTCCCCAATCACTACTAGAGTCATCATGCCCCACCTATATATATATATATATATATATGTATTATCAATGTAACCCTATCTCTTTCAAAGATTCATTCTACCTATATGCCCTCTATGTCAATCCCCTATTCTTATCCTTCCTATTCGACACCGCCATACACTAGAATGCCACCCAAATAACATGTTTAGTATCATCCCTCCTATACCATAGGAGAAGACCTTCCATCAAAACCTACCACTAACCTCATCAAATTAATGATGGAAAGGATGCGAGAAAATGAAAGCATCAGTTTCTAGCTCACGTAAATCTCTCACCTATGATAAAATTTGTAATGAGCCCATTCATCCATCTATTCCTATTCGCCCATACCTTGTAGACATTGGGAAATACAAAAATCCAATCATTTCAATAGTAAAAAGACTCCGTAGCAACATTTGCAGTCTTTCAAACATGGGCGTTACTCGATTGCCGATGATGATGCTTTACTCCTATGGACCTTCCCGATGTCTTTGACAGACCTACATTGGACGAGTATAGTGGGCTACCCGAAATTCTATCTACTCGCTTAATCAAGTAGCCCAAGCCTTCTTAGACCACTTCTCAATCAACATTGTTAAGAAAGTCACCATAACTGATCTTTACTCCACACGAAAGTATGACGATGAGTCTATCGCTGACTTTTTCGCTCACTAGCGCAACCTTATTAACCATATCACATTTCAATACCTCAAATTGTACTCCTAGAGTTGTTTACTCAGGATTGTGCTAGACACATCTCATCAACCCTCCGGTGAAGACCTTTTGTAATTTTGATGAGGCATTCATCATGGCACAAAATTGAGATTCATGCTATTGAAGAGAACAAAATTAAGCTACATAAAAAGAACATCGGTTCAAATCAAATTATGCTTCATCATCTTCAAAACCCATGGATCCAAATCTACCTACCTCCTTTGCTACGGTGATGAGGAATTTGCATAACTCGATCAAAATCACGTGGCCTTACAGCTTATACCTTTCCCACTCTTCCACCCGTGATTCCTCCGCTTAGTTTATATATGGCATTCTTGTATCCATCTCTCCTACCCTTATCCCCACTTCTGCATCAGCCCTTGCTAGTTCAAAGATTACCTTCACTTGTTTTAGGCCCTATGGTATTGCAGTTGGGCCACATACCCGCTATGACAGTTGCATATAAAGTATCAGTCACACCTTTAGTATTTGTTGTCCCCTCATTAACCACCCATACCATAACCCCATCCACACCCATTGTCTCACATATACTAATTGCAACACAACCACCCGTGGTGTCGCTGACCCCTACTCCATTCCATAATCTTGGCCTCTCCATCCTGTAGTCTCTTCCCCCAATCTCTACTAGAGTCACTTCAATCGCCCCACTAATATATATATGTATTATCAATGTACCCATATCTCTTTTAACATTCATTCTACCTATATGCCCTCTATGTTAATCCCTATTCTTATCCTTCTTATTTGACACCACCATACACTGGAAAGCCACCCAAATAACATGTTCAAGATCATCCCTCCACAACCTACCATTGACCTCATCAAATTAATGATGGAAAGGATGCAGAAAATGAAAGCATTGGTTTCTAGCTCACGCAACTCTCTCACCTATGATGAAATTTGTAATGAGCCCATTCATCCATCTATTCCTATTCGCCCATACCTTGTACTTTGGGAAATGAAAAAATCCAATCATTTCAATAGTAAAGAAGACCCAGTAGCAACATTTGTAGTATTTCAAACATGGGCATTACACGATCACCTATGATGATGCTTTACTCGTATGGACCTTCCCGTGTCTTTGACAAGACTTGCATTGACAGTGCATGTGGGCTACCCAAAAATTCTATCTACTTGTTTAATCAAGTAGCCCAAGCCTTCTTATACCACTTCTCACCAACATTGTTAAGAAAGTCAAAGATGACTGATCTTTACTCCACAAAAAAGTATGACGATGAGTCTATCGCTGATTTTTTCACTCGCTAGCGCAACCTAATTAACCATCTCACATTTCAATACCTCAAATTTTACTCCTAGAGTTGTTTACTCGTGGATTGTGCTAGAAACATCTCATCAACCCTATAGGTGAAGACCTTCCGTACTTTTGACAAGGCATTCATCATGGCATGGAAATTGGAGATTCGTGCTATTGAAGAGAACAAAATTAAGCTACATAAAAAGAACATCACGTTCAAATAAAATTATGCTTCATCATATTCGAAACCCTAGAACAACTATTCAAAACCAAAAGGATATGCCAATGCCATAGTTCTCAAGGCTGGACCCACTCACCCATCAAACCAAGCCAAGCCTTCTTCTAATCTCTCTCCTTTCCAAGCTTTCAAGTTTAGATGAGAACAACAAAAGTATACCCCAATAGGGGAACCTTATTCTTCTATTTTGGAAAATTTTATTAAGGCTAGTGCAATTAACATTCCACCCATAAATCACACACTTGTTTTAACCCTAATCGCCCCATGCCCACATGGTATAAAAAACATGAATTTTGTAACTATCATCATGTCAACTTCCGTAGCGACAGTAACTTACATCACCTTCAAGAATACTCTCCAAGAAATGTTAGAAAATGGATATCTAGTTTTAGATAACCCAAATCCGCCCACTAACAAAAACCTACATATCTTCAAGCAGCCATTCCCTAATCATGCCCCATCTTCCAACCAAGTTGGTGACACTTCAACCAATGATAACAATGTTTGTGAGGTCCCGCTATTTTTGATTACATACCAGTTGCTTCCCAGTTGCCCCATGTTCCTTCCATAGATGAAATCTTAGGCCGAGTCCCCTACCTACATAGGAACCTATTTCATCTAATCCTCCACCCATAGAGGAACCCTCTTGATTTTCTCCTTCACCCGTGGAAGAGCCTAATTAACATGCCACCTTTATCTCCTTAAATTACCGAGTAGTCGCAATGGAACCTCTCCTACTCATAAGAGATACATGTCCACAACCTACACTACCACATAGAGTGTCCATCTCATCTCGGCCCATCATCTTCTCTCGCCCATGAGGATCCTGTAAAAACACCATTGCCTTTAGATTACCATTCTCCATCGACCTCAAAGATTTTGTTGATATGCTTTTGGATCTCTTACCTATAGATTCGAAGCTATCCATTTCCTGTTTCTCAAACACATTTTACAAGGATTTCTACTTGATCCACATTGGCCCCGCTTACACAAAGCACTACCATATTCACGCTTGGCTAATCTCCTAGAATATGTTAATAGAGCCTTACTTTGGGGACATCGTTTACTTCTTGCTTTAATCCAAATGTAGTTGTCACTTACGGACACCTCCACTATCTATCCAAAATTGTTTCAAGTGACCAAACTAGAAACAACCATGATTACTGCAACACCTTCCATGTCATCAACCATATCCCAACCCACACCTTTTCCCATAACCCAACATACATCTACACCCAAACACCTACCCACGCCTATATCATCTCCCTTAGCTAAACCATTCACTATCTTAGGTTTCATGATGACATCAAACCTTACTCATCCACCCATCAAATTAGATTTAGCCACATCTTCCCAAACCAACACTAAACTAATTATGAACCCTAAAAAGAAGACCCACCCTCCCAGGCCTCATACACCAACCTCGTCTACCACACCGTTATCACCTTCGCCTCTCTCATCCATCCTAGGACCTCACCCCTCGACCCTGGCCAAGAAACCTCCTTCACCCTAAACCAAGAATGCAAGAACCCACCTCCTCATCATGAACCACTAATATACCCAGTGATCCACACAACCTCTTCCATCACCCGTAACCTTCTTACCACCCATACCACCACTATCGTCCATAACTTCTTCACTACCCATGACACTTTCTTCTCTTCCACTCACACCTTCTACCCAACCTCTACCAACCACCTCCATAGCAAGTCGGTTCCCCCGTGGGTAACCCATCCTCTTCCACCATATTATTTTCCCTCTACATCTCATACACTTATGTCACCTTTTCCCAAAAATGTGTAACCTAAAGCTAAAAATCCACTACCCTCCAATAAGGTAGTTAAACCAACCAAACCTTCCATCGCCACTCTTCTACCATGCCCGTACCCAAGTAGATGCAACAAAGACCTAAGACCACTCCACATACCAAATTAGTGAACCAACCCATTCCCGTCCCGTAAAGCCTCTTCCTTTACAATCAACCACACCTACACCCAAACCCACACTCACCTCCCATTCGGATCCATTAGTGGGGTCCTACGCAAAATCCTAACAAATCTCCTCGAAACCTCTGTCATCACATTACCACCTCTTAGACCTTATGAACCGCTCAAACCCAAACCAAAATGATTTTACGAAACTAAAATTTACTCCTACTATTGTGTGTTAGGACACAATGTAGAGAAATGTAAGTATTTAAAAATCTCCCTTGTCCAATTATGTCCTCCTGAAGAAAATTGTGATGACAAAGATCTTCTTGATGAGGACCCCATTTTGCCTCCATAAATTTCCCCATAACTTCTTCCATTAACTACTCAAGAAACAATATCTCCACCCCACATCTCTTTGTTCCACACCCGAGATTCGAGATCAACATGATCAACATTGCCGCCCGCACCTAAAAATATCAAGGCGAGAAAAAGGCAACTTGCCTATCAACCAAACCTATACCCAACATACCATCCGCACCCATACCCAAAGTCACCATTTGAGGTACCGCATATCATATTTCGATGGGGTCACACATCACACAATGCTAAAACAACGCACCAAACCTCCCTCAAAATGTCTTTATATGACCTTATCCAAACGTCTCGAGTCACATCGTCAAGCCCTCATGGAGGTCCTTCAATCTATTAAGGTTTTACCAAATGACCTTACACCCGTAGCCTCCATCATTACTCCTCACTAGGTAACCTCTCTCACCGGGTCATTGCCTTCTACTATGCCTCCACATACTCACCCAAGAGTAGCCACCCTCATCTTTTCGGATGAAGAGATTGCTCCCTTCCATTATGATGACCCCAACCCCACTCTTTTCATCTCCTTATTCATCAATAATAAACACATGCGATGCATTATGATCGATTTCGGTGGTAGTATTAACATCATCTCCTCCCCGCATACGACCAAACACTTATACCTACTGCAATTACATGCATGGTAACCTTGTTATGCTACACTCCTTCAATGATGCCATGACCTTTACCACAGGTACTATCGTTTTCATGTTTGCACTGGTCCCCACACTGTCCCAAAACTTTTCTATGTCCTAGAATGGGAGTTCAAGTATAATATGTTGCTTGGCAGGCCTTGGATCCACATCATGGGTTGTGTCCCTTTGACTTTATACCATTGTCTCAAATTTTAAAATGAGGGACATAATTACACCATCCCTGCCGACCCATCACCTTTGAAGACTTGTAACATGCTATACTGCCCAATGATGTGCTTGTACTAGTCAAGGTATCTACCACTATCCCTACTTCACCTTCACCTACAAGCCCATCCACCAAGACTGCCACCACCTCTCCCGCATCTAATCTTGCTATCCCTACTGCCACTACAGCCTCTACCGCTGACTCACTTATTTCCCCATCTTCTAGCAATTCATCTATCCCCGCTACCCACATATCGACTACTGATCCCTTAGAAGGTTTTTTTAATGCCTCACTCTGGGGAATACCGCCTATATAATATCAACACTTTCCTCACCCCACAAGAGTATGGGAACTTGCGTCAACACCCTAGTTATGACATCCACATAGGTGAAGTTTTTCCTTATGGCCCTCCCCACCTTCGCACTAATCTAACATATGGGGGACTTGATATTTCCACCTATAAACCTAAACCTCCATCCTAAACCCAACCATTTTCATCCAACCTACACTCCCTCACTAACCATCACGTCTCACTCACACTTTCCTACACCAAAAGTTGCGTGTGTGGAAAGGACTTGAATTTGATTTTTATGAACAAGGCCATCATACTCATCATTTCCTATACCTCTCATAAAAATATGAGTGGCATTGGTTTTGATGCACCACCTTCCAACAAGGCTTGCGTCAACCTCATTCAAGACAGAAAACCTTCCCCACCTCATTTACCCACATTACCATCTTCACCCACGGAGTCCATAGATCCCGAATCTATTCCTCCTAACATTTTTGTTTATAAACACAATTTCCCTATGAATTCGACCTATCAACATGATGCCGAGGCTCCCTCTTCTCTCGACTCATGTATCTTGACATGATTGATAATGATACACCTTCTATTAATTTCATTTAATGTCGGGATGATGAATCCTTTCTTAATTACCTAGGTGTAGAAGATTCTTATGTTCACCACCCGTTACCTTCTGAAATGTAAACCATGTTGAACGAATCAACCATCGAAATCAACATTATACACTCGAACAACCTACACATTCTAAAGATCAGCCAATCCTTAGAAGTTATTGAATAGGAAGCCTTCACTCTTTCCTTTCGGACCATAGCAACGCGTTTTCCTTGTCCTAAGCTGATATGCCCGATATTGACCAAAAAATCGTGGTCCACAATATCGTAACCATTCTTAATGCCAAACCCATCAAACAAAAGCTGCGGAAAATGCATCCTCACATTTCTCTTTTGGTCAAAGAAAAGCTTCAACACCTTCTCTTTGTTTCCTTTATCTTACCCATTCATTATCCCCAATGGATTTCTAACATCGTTCCTATCACAAAGGAGATAAGGGGACTCCACATTTACATGGACTTTCGTGACTTCAATCTAGCTTATCCTAAAGAATATTTCCCCCTACCGGGCATTTACCAACTAGTTCATCTCACCGCTAGCCATGAAATGCTATCACTCATGGATAGTTTTTGGGGCTACAATCAAATATTACAAGCTCAATAAGATCAACAAAAGACTACCGTCATCACCCCTTTGGGGACTTTCTTCTATCGAGTGATGCCTTTTGGCCTTAAAAATGCTAGTGCCACATATTAGCGAGCCATGACTTATATCTTCCATGAAACCATACATCACATATTAGAAGATTACGTAGATGATATTATGGCCAAATCTAAACATCGAATCGAACACTTTCCCATCCTTAAGGTCATCTTTGACCATCTCATCAAGTATTGTGTGTGTCTTCAACCAAAGAAGTGCATATTTGTGGTACTTTCCAGAAAACTCTAGGGTTTCATCATTTCCTTGCGTGGCATAGAAGTCGATCCAGGTAAAGTCAAGGAAATTCATAAAATGCCTCTACCCACTAATATGCGTCAAATCCAAAGCCTACAAGGTAAGTTCCAATCCATTTGTTGTTTTATCTCATAGCTTTCCGACTACTCGGTAACCATTTCATCATCTTCTTAAGAAATATGTTTCATTCAAATGGGATGATGAATGCCATAAATCCTTTGAATCCTTAAAACAATTCCTTATTTAACCACAAGTGCTCATTCCTCCAAAGGATGAGCATCCCTTTTACCTATATATTTCCACGATTGACCATTCTTTAGGTGCCATGCTTTCTCATCGTGACGACCAACACCAAGAGCAAGTGGTTTATTACATAAGTCATACCCTTCTGGACTACGAAACTAGATATACCCACGTTGAAAAATTGTTCTTAGCCTTAGTTTTCATCACCACTAAACTCTCCCATTACCTACTCAACCACAAAACATTGGTCGTTACTAATACTCGACCACTTACACTATATTTATGCCAAACCCTATCAACATCAATGTGTCACACGTTAGCTTATGATTCTTTCCGAACTCAACCTCAAATTCATTCATCAAATGTCGATCAAGGGCCAAGCTATTACTTACCAACTAGCTGACATACCTCTTCTTGAGGAGTCAACCCTATAACTTTTATTTCTAGACGATTTTATAGCTACCCTCTCCCTAGATGAACCCGCTTACCAAATGACACTCTTCTTTGATGGCTCCAAGTGTCGGCGTGGGGGTGGGGCTGGTGTTATCGTCACTACTCTTAATGGTGAACCTATTCCTTTGAATTTCAAAGTTGATTTTGATTGCATAAACAATATTGATAAATATGAAGCACTCATATTGGGCCTCTAGGCTGCTTATGCCTTGGATGTTAAGTCCATCAATATCTTTGGTGATTCCTAGCTGGTCATAAACCAAGTCAATGGTATATAATAGTGTCATAATGAGATACTTCAAAAGTTTAAACATCACATAGATATAATTTTGACCCCCTATGACCATTATGCACTTCAAACCACCCCACATTCTAACAATAAATTTGTGGATACCATGGGCTACTTGGCTTCTCGTATACCTACTTTTCCGGATGAATCTAAAAGCTTTGACACAATCTAAAGGCTACAATCACCCTCTTATTTACCTTGTGAATTTTACTCCTTCGAACCATTACACTTGACCCACATGACCTTTGGTATAATAAATATGTAGACTATCTCTCCTTTCCATTCTACCCACCAATCTCACTCGTAATGGACAACATGTCTTTCTTAAAATTGTCTCTCGTTATGTCATCATAGGTGGCCTTCTTTACAAGAGTGGCTTTGATGGCATTCTCTTATGATTCCTTACAAGTAATTAAATCCCCTACACCATTAAGGAAGTCCAGGATGGAATTTTTGGAGATCACTTTAGTGGTTTAGCTTTCGCAAACACATTCTTTACATGGGCTATTATTGGCCAACCCTAAACCATGATTTTTGTGATTATGTCAAACATTGTGTGAAATTCAAACAACATGCTAACCTCCATCACACACCTAGTCATGCATTACAGGTAGCACAAGACCTTTGGCCTTTCTCTCAATGGAGTTTGGATCTTATTAGTGAGATCAATCCCCACTCTTCACAATGTCACCAATGGATCATAACTGCTTCTGAATATTGCACTAAATAGGTAGAGGCCATTCCCCTCATTTCTAAAAAATATGAGAAAATATGTGAATTCATCAATCATCACATCATTTGTCGCTTTGGTGTTCCTCACCGCATCATCATTGATAATGGAAAGCAATTAAAAAACAAAACCCTACACAAACTATGTGACACTTTTGGCATCTTACTCAGTTTCTCATCACCTTATTACCCACAAACCAATGGCCAAGCTGAATTGACCAATAAAACCTTGAAAAAAATTCTTATGAAGGTAGTCAATGATACAGAGAAAATTGGCATACACACATTCCTTTGGCCTTGTGGGCTTATCGTACTAGTATTCGTACTTCACTACTACCACAATTTTTTCTCTAGTCTATGGTATTGAGGTTGTCTCACCTCTCGAAGTCTAGATTCCATCTCTCTACATCTCGTAACAAGACATTCTCAATGACAATGAATTTTTCCAAGATCATTTAGCGCAATTGTGTTATTAAATTAGCATTGTCTCAATGCTCTTGATCATGTCCAAATATACCAAAACTTATCAAACGGGCCTATGAAAAACATGTTCACAAATGAACCTTTTAGGTTGGTAACCTCGTCTTGAAAGAAAATCAACATGTAACAAAAGAACAGAAAAGCAAGTGGGGATAATTTGCTCCTAATTGGCTTGGACCCTATATTGTTACCCATGCTTATGGATCGTGTGCTTATCGTTTGTCTTCACTCAAATGCAAACCAAAACTTGAGCCCTCAATGCCTTACATCTTTGACCATTTTATTGTTGACATCATGTCCTATATCACTTTCTCTCAATTGATCACTTGTCCCTTGAGCGCTATCCACCTTCCATATTACCCATTTTGAGGATCCACAACTAAACAAGAATCATGTGATTACCCGTCACCTTTCAACCTTATCTTCAATATGAGTACCATGGATCTACTCATAGCATGATTATCATGGATACTTTTCATCTTCTTTAAGATGGAATCCTATGGTCATTCATTTTTCGAAACCACCCTTTCATAGTTAACCCCTGTGTACTATGGTTTTTCCTCCGAACAAGAACCTAATCTTCCTATATAGTCTTTTCCATGACATAAACATCCAAAAACAACAAGGGATTCAAATCCTTGAGTCAAAATTCCAGCAAAATATGATTCCCTCACAAAGGGACATCTCTTCACTTTATTTCCACTACTATAAATAGACCACACCCTTAAAGGAAAACTATATAAAGTCATTACAACAATACAATAAAAATATGTAGAAGCTTCCCGCATCGATCAGCTTCGCGAAGACCTTAAGGAGATAATATAATAATCCCATATATACTTCCCGTATTGATCAGTCTATTAAAAATACAAAAAATTTCATCATGGACTTGCCTATTTTTGATCATGGGTTTCTTTCTAAGAAAAATATGTTGTTGTACATCAGGTTACGCTACACCATCCATTCTCACCCCATTTCCTTTTTTAACCTAATTTCCTATTTACTCAAGGGACTTTCTGCAACCGTGACATTTCGTGATTATGTGACTTTCTTCGCCCTTAGAATAGTCCATTATGTAAGGACTTTAGGGTCTTACATTCATAAGCCCATCTAGAGTATGGTAGAATCATTAGGGTTACTATCAATGAAGTGGCTATTTCATCACCTATTACAATTCTACCTTCTTCCTCACCTATTGATCCTCCTATAACAGGACCAGCTCCTCAACACCTATATTTAAAAAAACTCAACCATTCCTATGACCTAAACTCAACCATGGCTATGACCTACATTCACCCATGCCCGACACCCACAAACCTATTCCTCTACTTCATCATAATCTTCCCTAGCTTATGGGAGAACTACATCGGCCTTAGGCCGATTTTCGCTTGGGCTATGTAGGCAGCATTTCTAGGGCATGAGGCCCTTAGAGGTTAGTTCGGTCACCATTTACCCTAACCCATTTTCCCCCAATTTCCTTTTAACATTATCTCATACATAGTTTCAATTTGTTAGAAACACGGAAGTTAAAGAATTACCACATACATATCTACAATTTTCTCACATCATAAAAATATCCAATCAATCATTTCACATTTCCATAATATCAAAGATTTCAGAAATTTACACCATAAGATACATATAACTCATCATTTATTTCCCATGTTACTAATAACCTAGAAATTAAATCAAAATTAAAAACAATAGTCAATCATACCTAAACCAAACTAACTCAACCATGCCTACACATAACCTGACTCCACTATGCCTACAACATGACTCAACCATGGCTACCACCTAACTCAACGATGCCTATAACTTTGACTCCACCATGCCTAGACATACACCGATTCCATCACGCATATGACCCGACTCCACCAAGCCTAAAAACACCTATTTTCCATCCATCTATAGATAACAATCAAATTCTGCCAACACAAGTACATCATCAACAAATCATCCATCTCATCATACAAATCTATGTATCCATACAATATACACTCGATACCAAATAATGTGCATCTCTCAAAACCTCTCGAATACTGACCTCACCATCTTTGACATACAAAGGCTGGTATATGATCCAAACTCTCAAAAATATCATATACATCCTCACTCTCTTCGGTACGTAGGCCGGTATATACAAAAATAAACAACTACAATAAATAGGGGTACATACGACTATCGTGCATCACCCCACTAGATATCCTCCGTATCTATCTCACTGTCTCCTCCTCCTTCTCTCGCTACCCCGTGTGGTGTCCCGCTAATGTCTCACCACCCACCATGGGTCCCGGCCGATCTCTATTGGTACCTCACTTGGGACTAGTCTTCATGAATTGGTAGCCTTAGCTCGACCCTATCTCGGGGCTCGATGGCCCCTTGTGCTCTCCAAAATATGGGTGCACAACTTGGTCCTCTCACTCGAGGCCTGATGTGCTCTATACTCTCCATAGGATAGGAAATCTATTCCTATGGCCATAAAAAGATCCTGATAATACCTCACCTTGCCTAGTGTATCCCTCAACCTCGGTTATAGGTATTGTTTATGGTGATGTCATCAGCTTATGACCCTATACCTATGCGGTGGGACCCTACCCTTCCCCTACTTATAAAGTGGAACCCTTCCCCGAGTCTATGGTGGTACCATCAGCCTTTGTCCGTGGGTGTGAAGAACCACAACTCGTGCTTGTGCAAAGGTGTCCAACTCGGCCCTACAAACATGTAAGTTGTGCCGTAGGTCGATACATATACCCCATCTCCATCTCCATCCTATGCGGGTACCTATCCCTCTACTACCTAGGCCTGTAGGGTGGCCACCTATACCTCGACCATGTCAACATTCCCTATACTATCCTCAAATATGTAATCGGGGTAGTCATCTACCCCCGTAGGGCATCCTCTCTGAACAATGATGGTGGCTAAATCTGGCTCTCTCGGTCTCGGTGGTACTGCTTGTAAAGGTGCAGCCTAATGTCTGTACGATCTCATCGCAATATCGACATCATCAATCCATCGCCTATAACCTGCTCCTCCTTCCTGTTGGCACTATCTCGATGTGGTAGAGGCAGAGGCCTCTCCACGTCATCCCTCCTATACTATGTGGGAAGGATGGGGGTATATCCTAAAGCAACAATGTGAACTACCGTTTGACCCTATCTATGAGTATCATCTTGTGCTCTCTAAAGACAATGCCCCTCTATCCATCGGAATAGCTGTAGTCCATCTAGCTCATTAGCCATCTGCCTATATGATGGAAAACCCACATATGGCCTCCAAATGATGTCCACGCCAGACAACCCCTCTAGTAAACACTTGTAATAGGCTACATCGTGAGTCACCCCGCCGCTGCTCAGGTGCTCTCCAATAGCAGGTACCCATCGCCTATAACCCACCTACACCAAACATAGCTCAAATGCATCATCTCGGGGCATACTAACTAGGCACACACACAATGTGCTCATACGCCTAGCAGTGTAGTAAGAAAGTGCAACACAGGTTGAACCTCTGTAGCTGCCCATAAGCCCATAGCTCTCTATACAACTACACCAGGAATGCGGGTGCCCATGCAAAATAAGTCCTATCCTCCACCATATCATGCAGAACCCCATCAATGATCATGGAAATCTCCCACCCTCTACATCTAGTAGTGCAAAATAATAGACTACCTCCATCAACAACACCACTAGCCTCATCTCCTCCGAATGGGCCCAATACATATCTCCGTAGCTCATACTAGTGCTATGGAACCTCAACTCGCCACCCCTCACTAAACATAGTCAACATCAACTCCTTAGATGCCTCTAAGGAGATCAAATACACATCGTCTCCACTATCAATAACCACAGGATCCTGTACACATCCTCCAAGGTGACTGTGATCTCACCCATCGGCAGATGGAATGTATTGGTCACCGAGTCCCATCTATCGATGAGGGTGACCATCAAACTCAGCCCTGGAATAGGTGTATGTAGTGGCTAACCCCAATCAGGTTGACCTCTACAACATGACACCAATCATCAATTTTTGTGCTCCTTGTAGCTCCACGAGCAAGGGTGGTACCCTATCGTGCATCTGCAATCGATCTCTCATCTACATCAAATAAACCATCACAAACCATCACATTATTAAACCTTAACCATACCTATTCATCCCCTTAACCAAGCTATTTTTAAGAAACCCTACCTTTCTATCTCCCGCCTCCCTCACCCACCCATCCCACTCATTGTAAGCCCATTTCCTTTAAATTATGACCGGCATGTCTCGATCACCCATGGTCGACAACAACTAGTATATGTGACCATTCTTTGGCTCACACCAACCGACGCGTCGGCCAACCCTTGACCGATGTCGGTCACTATTAACGCCAAAATCTGCAACACCAAACTAGTATTTCCCTAAAAATTCTCCATTTCTCCCTAACTACCCACCCATTCCTACCTAAAACCCCCCTCAACCCCTCCCCATCCCTCATTTACCTAAATCCACCCTTCCCCATTCCTATTACACCAATTTTTCTTCCAAAATTCAAAATTCACTTTTATTCACTTTTCCCCCAAAACCCATTTTCCCTCACCCGACCTCTATACACCAATCTACCTCACAACACAAGGAATGGGATTGAATCATACCTTGTCATGCTTCCATCTTTGTGGTGGCACATCAGGCCACTACATTGGTTGTCCCATTGATCCCTCTCCTGCCTCTACTATCACGAATCGACCTCCTCACCTCCAACCAACTAAATCAATCAAACAGATCTTATGGGCCCATCAATTGACTAAAAATCACCTGCTATAAGGCTCGCCAACTTAGTTCTCCATCTCACTTGGTCACTTTCCACCTTTTCCTCTCTCCTCTGTCATTTTCTCCTATTTGGAAAATTACAAATGATTTCACAAAAAGTGGAAATTTCCTTTTTTAACCTCTCCCTGACTTGACCGACGTCAATTTTACCTAGACTGACCTCAGTCATGTGCCTTAAGCATACAGTGTGGTCGGGTTTCGCTAGAGCAAGATCGTTAAACATGACCGGTGTCAATTACCCGTGTTGACCCCATGGAAACCCATTACACCTTATCTACTTTCCTGCAACCTTTTTCACCTAACCAAGCTGACCCTGACCCTCCACCTTATCCTCCTAACCTCATCATTTATCACCCAACCTCACCATCTATTGGGAAAATTTTCTACCCCTCCTATTGCCTTACCTATGCCACACCTTCTTTTTACCCACACCTGACCTCCCATGATGTGACCATTGACCTTACACACTCACTTTACCTTGCAATGTTGTTACCACATTGTTAGCCTACCAACCATACCTTGCCTTTGGCCATGACCCTTATCCAAAAAAACCTTGACCTTTTGACCTCTTGGATGTACCGGAACCACACCTACAAGTTCCTGCATCTTACCCCGTTGTGTGTCAGACCATATCCTTTACCCTGATACCAAGCCTCAACAACCCTTGTTTGGATAACCCGATCAACCTTGGACGATATATAGTTTAAAATATCTTCAACATGATACCGCATTGCGATCTCCGCATGTGCGTATGTTTGATTGACACTACCCATTACCTTTTTCTACCTCCACCTACCCTACCCACAACTAACTACCTAACCATTCATTATGTGGATATTCTCATTTCCTCACTCATTGCATCTTGCAATGATGGTACGTGTTTTACTCAGCCTAATAGCCTTACCTTGCCTTTGGTCATGACCCTTGTCCAAACAAACCTTGACCTTTTGACCTTTTGGATGTATCGAACCACACCTACACATTCCTACATCTTACCTTGTTGAGTGCCTAGACTATATCCTTTACCCTAGATACTGGACCTCAACAACCCTTGTTTGGATGACCTTTACGACCCTAGCTAATGTAAATTTGTTATGTTGAGAAACCCTTATATCTCATGGCATTTCAAAATGTGTGCATATGTATGAATGCTCTACCTAATCACCCACCCTACCTTTTACAATCACCATACCCTCAACCCTCACCTTCTTCACACCTAACCCTATTTTCTCAAACCACCCACCAACTCTCTATTCTTCATCATCGGTTCCTGATTTGAGGGGGGGATCACTCATGCCCCTATCTAGGGCACCCAAATTCACCTTCTCACCCTAAATTCACATGGGGAAAAAAACCAACCTTCATTTTTGTCATGCCGCCTACCAATACAGGCTACCCAACAAAAAGGGGCAAAATGTAGACACCAAAATTGGGTCACACTCCCCTTGGTCCCCTTTCAAATAACCAAATTACACACATTCACCTAACCATGACCCTTCTACCACACATTAACATTAATTTAATTATTTATAATTAAATTAACACCCATCCTCACACCATTATTAATTTAATTAATTTAATTAAATGAATAGATACCTCACCATAGACTTATTCATAGCATGTTTCCATAAATGAATAAGACTTTGTCCAAACCTAAAAATCAAGGCCTATTATTCCTCTAACCACCTTCCCGCTCATAAAAAGGTAACGTCCATTCAGATCCATAGATAAAGGAATGAACCTGATCCAAAAGATGTGAAATCTGCCATTTTTAGTAAACCTAGGGAATCTCACCTTAGCGATGTTTGGTCATCCCTAAACCAATTCGGTCAACCCGGAACTACTACCATCGGTTACCATTTATTCACCTTAGCAACCTTGTTTTTGGGTTGGCACATTCTAAGATCAAGGAGATGAGAAGATAGTTGCGAGAAAAGAAGAACCAACGTCTTTTCACACACCCAAACATCCATAGCCAGCACTAGGATAGATCCAGAAGCATTGCACCCATGGAAGCATTCCAGGAAGCACTACCATGGCACCAAATACCATTATTATGATCAATTGCTATCACCATTTAGCCATCAAACCTGCATCACAGTAAGTGTACCTTCTACCAACATAGTCTATTTCAGTATAATAGCCTTTTTTATTTTTGCTATCAGTTTATACTTTGCATGTTTGTTTCCCATCTCCTACCTACTTGTAGACTCATCCATTTCTCTACCCACACCACCAAATCACCCATTATAACCAAATATATACCTCTGAGTATATATAAGATCTTTATAGACCTCCCCATCCACCCTTCAATCTTTTTTTTAGCTTTAGTTCAATCCCCACAATCAGATCTCATTGAGTTCCTTTCACCCCAACCCTACCAACGCTAGTTACCCATGACCATCATCAGGTCCCTTCTAAACCATCATCGATTATAACCGACCGAAATCAATCTCTATGTTTTACTGACTACAAGTAATAACAGATCCAACCTACCTTCTACCAAGTGACCCAAACAACCTAGAACCTGACCTTGACCAGTTCCAACACCTTGACACCTACCTACCCTTAAGATCTAACTATATCCTAACATGTTATGTTAGTTTTTCTTATTGTGTTTGAATGAAATAACTAACTCATAACAACTATAGTACGAATTTGTTTATTTCTCACATTAAGTTGTTTTAAACAAAGGATTGACAACCATCTAGGAGTATCACACTTCCCGGATCTAGCACACGCTTTATGCGACCCACTGTCATATATTGTTTAACTATTCTTTGGTGGTCTTGTTTTCTATTTCAATTATTTCCTCTTAGAGAAAAGGAATTTCTCACAATCAGCATGAGATCGAGAAGTCGAACGTGCACATCAACCTCTAAACCAACTCAACGGGTATTCCTCCTTAGCCCTTACCCTTATCTGCTTCGTCTCAATAACGTAAAGAAAATGGTGAAAAACTTACATAAATAGAGAAAGGAAACAAGAGGGTGAGCTGGCTCCATGTAGGATGCCACATCAATTATCCTAAACTCCACATCACAAGTCAAAACTCAACCCTAATGCACAATAATTTGTTGGTTGAGAAGAATGACAAGCCTCTTACACACACAATTCCAACCCAAACTCCTTAAGGACATAATTTAAAACCTATGTAAGGAAACTACTAAAAATTTCATTTTTTGTCTTACAAAACACATAATGGGATCTATTTTTATCCCCCAATCCATAGCTAGGGTTGGTATTAGAAATTAAGAGTTGTGGGACAAGCTTAGCTTGCCCCACAAGCCTTAAAAATGGCCCTTAAGCTGAAATACGAAATTCCAAGGAAAGGTAGAGTGTAAAACACTCAAAGTTACTTACACTCAATCAAAATCACAAAATCCAAAAGACCAACTACTCTAATAAATGACCCTCCTTTTCTTCACATCCCCAAATAACTTAATAAACATGATTAATTCACTTAATTAAGGCACATTAATCAACAATGATAAAAGGGGATTACATCACAAATTAAATCACATACTCTGCAATTAAATAAAAAAAAGGTAAGAATTGCACACAAGCCCATGGTCACAATTGGAGGTCATATCCCCCATGGGGACCCCCTAACAAATTGAAACAAACAAAACAACAACATTACACAAGTTGCCATGGTGATCTTGGTTGTATCCATATAATATTCCATTGTGGTTGGTCTCCAATATTCCTTTTGATTATTGTGATATAATTACCTACAAAATCACATATTACATCCTTTGGCCTTGTGGCTACATCATCAAATAAATCCATGATGAAATATACGTACATCAATCAATAAACATCCTCATATAATTGAATCATCATCTAGACTAACAATGCTATCATTTTTATAAAATTTCAACATTATCTCCAATCTATCTTTTATCAATATCAGTAAGATCACAAGATTAGTTCAAATGCTAAATCCTAGTCAACATGACGAGAATTTTGAATTTCAGTAATATATATGCTAACAACACATCATCATCATCAATATAAAATGTCTCTCTATGCCTATAAGAATCCACATAAATCATACTATGAATCACAATCCATCAATAGTCGAATATCTCTATCATCTAACATCATGGTAAACAAAAATTATACAATAATATCCATGTCTATAATCGGCAATAATCAAAATAAAAATATAATAAGTTTCGACAATGAGTGGGCACTACAGAGACAAAGAGTAACAGATGGAGGAATACAATCTAGGATTCATTTTCTCATCAAATAACCATAACATCCCATATCCAATTTTCATTTCATTTCAACTCATATACATTTTGACCAATTCGTATTTTCAAAATCCAATCAATATTTTCATAATTACCTCGAGAGAGAGAAAATGGAAAGAGAGAGAAAGTGTCACTTTCATTTTCCTTTGTATTCATCATACCATAATCAAATACATTATCAAATTTTCATTTCATTTTGAACCCATGAACCTTTATAACTCATTTACATTTTTAGATCCATTCAAAATATTAGAGTTACTTCTAGAAAGAAATAAAAAAGGAAGACCGAGAAACATCATAAATTCCTAAAATTCTTTCAAAACAAATTTGACTAGTTCATACTATATAAAGTGTGGAAATGATATGTACATGGTCCCATAGTTAGTTAGGAGTCAATAAAACCTTTAGAAGGTGTGCTTAGCTAAAGTTGCAATTTTGGTGGAAGCGGGCCAAAACATCAAAATGCCACTAAAGTGGGTCCTAAAAACACTTGATTTATGTTTGATCACGAATTTTGATGATTCCTACTTATTCTCCCATATACACGTAACTCATTGTGTCTCGATGAGAGGTTTATTACGATGAGCAGAGATCAAGTTACAAGGGAAGCTTCAGGGCTAGTTATCATAATCGCGTCAAGAACTCTTTTCTCACAATGACCAAGTGCCCCAAAACCCACTTTCCAAAGCATTTTTCTGAAGGTGTTTTGAATCGAATGAATGTGGGTTGTGATTCTCTTGTTTCTAGTCTTGAGGTAGGTGACAAGGATTTTCAATTTCACTCAAACTAAGTGGTAACGGTAAGATGAAACCGATCATGTTTTATTAAAACAAACATGTCACATAAGTGACTGTTAAGCTAAGTGGCTTTGAAATTCGACTTGCAAGGCCACTATACAAATTTAAATGAATTGGCTAAGTAACCCCATGGTGTTCCATGTTAGTACGGTCATGCTAGGAGTTTTGGGTTTGCAGGTATACGTGGGTGTGGCACTCCATGCGCGTGACTTTCAAGATCAAAGTTTTCTTTTTCATTTTTGTTTTATTTGTTTCTTTGTTTTTGATGTTTTGAGAGTTCACGTCAAGGAGATATTTTTTCATTTTTTGGAATTATGCTCCCTATCATTCAACATTTAATTTTGAAAAAGCTTGAAATGATGAAGCGAAATTTAATGCAAGCAAAAAGGGGAAAACCATACCCATATTCAATGTTTGCAAGAGGAAACCAACATGGGGCTTTTCATCCGGGATTCAGAGTGGTGAATTTTATTCGGTTGAAAGTTTCTTGTACCATTTCTATAAATCCATTTGTGCATATCTAGCCCACATGACATTCCATGAAACCAGTTTTTTTTTTTTTTTTTGCTCTAATAATTACTTTTGGCTTGACACTTCAAATCCCTTTAAATGAACCATCCTCTGTATATATTGTAATGATTCCAGTCCAAGGGACAACACTGCTTTCAGGCATTTTGTCAAAGATTTCACTTACTATGTGTTTCTACTTTTTGCACACAAATCAGCCTACCTCCCATTAGATTTGTTGTCCATTTTGGCTCAGGCTAGAGGTTTTCTCGCAAATGTCAACGCTTTGATGGATGACATCTCCTTTCTCTAAATCCTCCATCTAGGATTATGTTGGGAGGAAGGTTGGTCAAGGATTCCAACATTTCCAAATCCTTTTCAACAAACCCATTTTTAGTGCATATGCAGTAACCACGGGAGTCATGTGTGGAAACCATTAATTATGTCATTTTATTAAACAGTTGATGTGTCATTCCTATTCCTCCACACCATGTAACAACACCTTAAAAATAGATAAACCAATTGTAAAATCACAACCGATACCAAGTTATGCAAGAAGATGTCGATCTCTAAATGGATGAAGAATTAGACCAAGTCATATCATAGCTTGACCCCCTCGATGAGTTGCAGAGAACATACAAAGTAAGACACAAACTTGTTATTTAATAGGGATAGTTGTAGAGCTAGTGACTTGCAATACCGGTCGAGCCAATCTCAATGCGCAGTGATTTTTGAAAGGAGATCCAATTTAACGCCATAAGTGAGCTGGGTGAATCACTGAATGAGCGCAGACTTGAACACAACCAGCCCGCTTTTTTATTAAAATCTTGCTACCGTGGCACTCCAGGGGGATGTATATGATTTAGTGTTTCATGAAGAGGAAGATTGAAAGAGAAAAGTTGGAGAGACTTAAGTGGGATAGATAAAAAGACGCTTTCAAAGTCTTAACCCATTCAACTACTCAAAATAAAGAAAAAGAGCAGGAAAAATGAACTGGTGGCTTTCATCTCCCTGAGAGTGAGGCTGCAAAGGTTACTATGCACGTAGCACTGGTGCTCAGAAGTAGAAGCAAAATCAATATACCTAAAAATTACACTTGAGAGAAACACCTCATAAAATCCAATCGTTTTCCTTCTTCTGCAAAGGACACCAACATAGCAGCATGCAGAAGTCTTCTTCCCTCTCAAAAACCATTGAACCACTTCAAAATAGATACAGATTCAATCCAATAAATTTATGTATGTTAAAATCAAGAGGAATCAGGTATATATATATATTGCGTGCAGGATTAACTCATGATGAAACTGTTTGAAAACGGTTAGGGCTCTTTTAAGTAAAGTTCCCATAAAGTTCTATTCATTTAATTATGAGACTACAAATATCTACTTTTCTATGGTTAGTAAATAAAGCCTAATATTCTGCATTAGCTATGACTATCCAATTACTGCTAAATCTACAATGTTAACTTGTGCTTCACGTGGTTTCCACCTCTGGACCTCAAACAATGTGCTTGTATTACTATGCAAGAAAAATGATAGGTCTAAAAAGGTTCTTCGAATGTGTCATTTTATGCTCTATAAACTGACAGGTGTGCTGCTCGAGGATTGGAAATTGAGGGCCACTACATAATTTGAGCTTGAATTCATTTTCACCTCAAAATTTTTAAGAACTCTACAATATTTTTGCAGTTCACCATTGAAAACATAGATTTTTCATAAAACCTAAATGTTGCTTACATAACTCCTCCCAAAATAAAGGTATGTACATCTTGTTTTTAGTGTCCGTTGATTACTGCAAATTATGTTTTGTCATTTTTAAGGATGTATTCATTTAAGTCTATAGCTACATTTGAATGTTATTGCAACAGAACTAGATAGCTTCAGAATGAGCTCTAAAATTGAATCTTTACTTTCCATGTGCTCTCAAAATAATAAGTAAACATTTTTTTTATAAAATTCAACCTCAGAAACCTCTGACCATTTACTAATTCTTACACCAATATGAAATTCAAAATAGAATGGATACTATGCACGTCCGATGGAGAAACTAGAAACAAAAAATACTCAAAATATTGGGTCATTCGAGAACACTATAGATGTAATACCAAAAAAAGGTTCCAAAATATCTTCTAGAAACTTCTGAAACAAAATTGTACCCGACTGTATCTTGGATGGATAATAGCAAGTATTTGAAAGAAATTAATCCACAAGGCAAAATAAAATCCAGAACATTTAATATCTTGCAAATCCATGTATCTAGAATACCCAAGAAGTATACCAAAATATTGTCTTTCCATTTAGAAGGCATGAGGTAAATCAGATAGTTTCCTCGAATAAATTCCTTTATGCATATTATATTATAAATACATCATGATAAAGTTATAATGAATTGCTGATACCAACCTTTCTAGAAAAATAAGATACAAATTGGTACACAACAATGGTATTGGCAGTTCAGGTTTGTTTCTCTGAATTCAGTGAAGTGAAAGCAGCTAACTAGACTCTTTTGCTAGTGCAAAGTGCACATAGATTGCATGTAAATGTCTCCACCCCCACCCTTAACTAGTCTTCATGTCCAATCAAAACTTTGGTCAAGGAAAAAGATACACATAGCCAGTTACAACAGCTACTCCTAAGATCACAGTACGAGGAAGAATTACAAATAATCCAATGGTAGTAACAAGTGGGATGTCATTCATTTTGGCCATTTTCTCCAAATAGTCATGTCCATTGATATTTATTTTTTGAGATATTGCTAAGGAGTTAAAATTGTTAGGTTCTGTTAGAAAAAGTGTATAGATTTTCCCCTAAGATAACAAAAATTTGTTTTTTACATTCTTTTAATTTTAAATAGTTTAGTTTTAGATTCTTAATTTTAGGAAAAATAAATAAATAATTTTTTTTTGTATTCATGTACAAAAGCATGCACTATTTTTAGTTGATGTTCTATTTTTAAGAGTTGAGTGTTATATTGTTAGATGAAAGACCTCTATGTATTAGAGGGAAATTGTGAGTGTTTTTACACACACAATTTCTAATGAGTTGAAGCTCGTGAAGAGGAAGAAGATAAATATGCACAAAAGTAATGATTTTAGTTTGCGATAATTGGTTTTATTTGTAATATAAATTGTTTTATTTCTATTGTTAGTTGTTTTATCATCCTAATTTCTACAAATTGATATAAAAGCATGGGTTTTTCAATAGGTTTATGATTGACAATAGGTTATGGCTTTTATATTTGGTCCGTAGCCACCAAAATTTATAGGAAAGAATTGCAGTATGTGTCATTAATGATGAAGGAACTATATAGATCCCGGATGTGTGGGAAATATTAGATAATGGGTACAAAGGCCTGCCGCAGATGCAACATCATATAACACACTATCACAGACAGAGAAAGACACCTTGAAGGAATTAAAGAAAGAAAGAAATATAAAAATCTTTTCCTTATTAATCGAGCCATGCATGAAAGCATCCTTCCTAGAGTGGCAACAACAACAAAGTAAAGCACAAATTACATGAGAAACTCTGTAAGTTGCCTATAAAGGTAAGGAGAAAGTAAAAACCGCAAAGCTACAATTACTTTGAAGAGATTTTGAAAATATGTCAATGAAATATTCATATTCTTTAGAATCATTGTTTACTTTTTACTTTGTTTAGTCAATCAAATTAATTCTCATGGTGAAACTATTGAAGACAAAAGGATTATTGAAAAGTTGCTTAGAAGTTTTCCTACAAAATTTGATCCTTTAGTTGTTGTTATTGAAGAAACTAAATATTTAAGTTGGTTTTATATTGGTGAGTTGTATGCATCACTAATAAATTGTGAACATAGGTTGAATAGATCACATGTAGTTGTAGATCAATATTTTTCATCAAAGGTATTGAGAATTTGTGGAAGAGAAAGAGGAAGCTTCAGCCCTAGAGGAAGAGGAATAAATTCATCTAGAGGATGCAACTGAGGTCCATCAAACTGAAGTGGAAGAGGACATAGTCAAGAGCACAATCATAATCATTTTTTAGGTGAGAGATAGGATAAGTCGCATGTGATGTGTTACGATTACAAGAGATATGGACACTATGCTCATGATTACGGGAAAATTAGAATGATCAAAATAGACAATCAAAATCAGGTTGAAAGCTATGCTCCAAGCTCCATGTATATTGCATGCTAAAATATTTGTCAAGAAACACCTTCTTTATCATGTTATCTCTGAGAAGTGCACCTGGTTGAGGGATAATAGTAGGTGTTATAAGCTTGATTTATTCACTCACTTCAGAGATACAATGGACACACCTCGGTGTGTGGTATACCTATTGTTTAGGTGAGTGTCCGGTATCAAGTCTTGTTCCTTATTGACGTATCCTAAACTAATGTTTTAGGGTTTTTGGAGTTTTAAAGGTAAGAAGTATTGTTGTAACTAAAATTGAATTAGGGTGATACACAAAATTGATTGAGGGATTTGAATGAGTACAAGCACAATTAAATTGAGAACAAATTGAAGATGCACAAACCAATGGGTTTTCAGCTTGATCCTAAGGCAAACACTTGTGTGTTGAAAGGAAGAAATCAAAACAACACATTAGCTAACATGCACATTAAGATTGTATAGGAAACACCAAATTTGTAGCAAGGTAAGATAATTAAATAAGGGAATTAACATTCATAAGAGATAATAAAAATATACACACCTCTGCAAATAATTGGAAAGAACAACTAGTTCTCATTTAAGGGAAAAACTAGCAAAAATTTTCTTCAACACTCCTACATCCAGAATTCCTCCTTGTGCCTTGCTAGTGCACATAATATATAGAAAAAATACTTCCTCCAACCCTTCTAAATATATAGTACAGATCAGACTGTCCCATGCATGTTAATTTTAGCCTTTGTCATGAATAAATAAAGAAATAAAAATAACCATGATTTTACAATGAGGCATTAATAGCGTTAGTTAAAAAAATACGCTTAGTTAAAGTGTAGTTGACTAGCTTTGTTTTTAATACAATTAAAATTTGGGTGAATAAATTAGCTAAGAATAGCTCTTTCTTGTTGTTCAAGTCTCCTCCAATGTGCATGCAACTTGGTTTTCTTTAGCTTTGTTCTGTCCTTTTGTGAAGGCATGTAAAAATATATTATATGAAAAATAATGCCTTTCTTTTCAATACTTAGAAAAATAACTCAACTTGCAATGTGGGGACCACCTGTAGGCATGTGTAAGAAAATAATACCTTTATTTTGTGAAAAATAAGGTAATTAGGACTTCAAAATGATCTTCATGAGCTGTGATATTGACCTTCTATGTATGCATTGTTTGACTTCTTGTGAAATACACATACCTAGAAAAAGGTGTTTTGCAACAATTAAGGTATCCTTTGTGAAAGTTAAGGCAAGATACTTCTTGAATTTTAACATATATATTATTAGCTTCAATGACTTTAGCATATACCTTTATTATAATCACATTGGTCACCTTTTGATTGAGGGCTTTGAAGTCACAGGCTGTTTTGATTAATCATTGCATATATTATACTTTACCCTTTCCTTTGATTTGGCATGATAGCGGTAGTGTTTGAATAGTATGATATGTAATGATTAATATATGCCCCCTTCGATGACTTCATTCACATACACTATAGTCTTAAAATACCAAGTCTAATGATAAGGAAAATGCCCCCTCACGATGCATGACCCCTAAATTATTATGTCTGTGGCATAATAATCTAACCCGTGTTAGGGCTTCAAGATATTATGACGTGTGGTTTTGGCGGTGGTAGAGTTCTATGTAACCACTAAGGTTTCCATTAAAATATGTTCATTTGATCTAGTCAGTCTATCTTGGTACTTTTGCATCTCTATCGTTGATTCACCGACAACTTTGGTTTTGTATTTTTATTGTTGGATGTGTACTTTGATCATCCTCGCCGTTTTGAATTTAGTGAAGGTGGTATATGTTTTCAGTCATTGATCCCGGTACCTACTTGATCTTAGCTATGCGATCATGTACCTTTAACCCCAGTGGGGTTGATACAGATAATGCTTAGGTCTTGGGTTTGTGTTGAAATTGGTGGCGGTTTCTCCATTGTCGATCTCTGTGCTTTTACAAAATTGATCATTGATCTTGGAGCCAAGGTGAGCGAGGTGGTTTGTAATGCCGCTTATTTGATCTTGTAATGTATGGATCTTAGTTGTTCAATCAAACATGGATGAGTTAGGTTGTTTACAACAAAAAACAAACGAAAATCATTTTCAATTTGCAACACACAAAAAATAAGGTCATGCCTTGAGAAATTCTTCCAAGCCGCCATGAATGTTATCTCTTGAGCTCGATTTCATACATTTTAGGCTATGGGGCTCTGTGACTTTGAATATTTGTATCTTCTTCCATTTTTTCTCTTTTTGATCTTTTGAGTAAGATTTTTAGTCGTGATGGTTGTTATGGTTATAAAATGTTTTAGCTATTCACTCTTATATATGGCCTCTGGGAGGTTCTATACATGATTATTTTATGAGATGAGCTTTGTTAGTTATTCCTCAATAAAATTTCTTCCATCTTGAACTGTAATGCTCGTTTTTTCATTTCTTTCCTTGATTTGATACTGAAATTTTCCTGTAATTTGTGATCTTTGTGATTTTTGGCAATATTGAGTTCAAACTCGTTTTGAGTCTTCAACTTTTCTCTCTACTTGATAGTCTTTCGAGAGTTTTGAAATCTTGGCTGAAAATTAGTAATTTTAGGCTCATCTTCCGAGTTCTTTGCATAAATTTTAAATATATCCTTAAGGCCATGGAATGTAAAACATTTTCTTGATCTGTACTCTATTCGATTTTCCTTCTTTCATGACTTGCATTATTTTGAAATTCATTGCTTTAATTATCTCCATTTATATGCAATTTTTCTCTATTTTCCATTAATGGGTTTTGGTTATCTTCAACCTTTCGGGCTTTTGAATTCAATTTGAAGCCTTCGAACTTTTCTTCTAGATTTGGTAGCCATTGATGTTCCTTATAAGCTCTGCTTTGAGCTTGACTGTAATATATTTTGACACTATGTTGAACGCTTTCTTTAATGGGTGAATATATTTTGTTCTTCCCTTATTCCTACCAATTTAATCTCTTCTTTGAAACATGGCCTTTATTTGATCTCAGCAATGGCCATAGAACTCTAGGTCACTTCATTACCATGTTTTTATGTCTTCGACAAGATTACAAGGGTTTGGTCGTTTTCAAGTTTTCTCTTTGAATGTTGATTGATTGCTTCATGTATTCGATTTTCTTTGTAACTCTTAATGATTCCTTTGGAACATTAAACACTCTTATGTATTCTTCTTTTCTAATCTATTATAGCTATGGCAAGTGATCTTCATACACGCTTGCCTCCTTAAATCATATGTTTGTTCATGTAATTTCTTGGATATGAGGGGTACAAATGAAACCTCAATTTAGTCTACACTTTGAAAACCTGTTATTTATGTCTCATTTTCTTGGAACCTTCAAGTTTTTCATTATTTAATAGTTCTCCATTCAAAGGGTGTAATCGAAATTTGTAAATTGTACTTGTTATGATCTATGAAGTAACCTCTTGAAAGAAAACTGTAGTTTTTTTCCCTTAAAAGATGGCATTTTGTACTTATCATTTTGTTGGTGTGATTCCCGCTAAAAAAACCCACTTGAGACCCAAGGACAACCTAAGATTAATTAGGAAAATTATGGAATAATTTTTTTTGTTTAAAAGAGTCTACAAGTAGGTTATAAGACAACAACTGTCACTAACAAGTTCTAGATAAATTATAACCCACTATAATATACTTTTCATTTTATTAACAATTATTAGAGGTCACAAGGTCCAAAATTTAGGGTTAGAAAGTTCAATTAGGGTCAGAGGGTAATTCCTCACCATACCCACTCTCTAATAGGCTTTAAAGATTCAACTTGATTTTTCTTGAAATTAATGCATTCAAAATTTCCCTAAATCATTCCCATTGGATAAGAAATTTGCTCACCTTTCCAATCATATAACGAAGTCCTCCTAAATCCTCATATTTCTCAAGTTATGGGCTGGTGGGCCTTGGGGTGAAAATTTTCCCAAGAGTGGGCTTGCGGGCCTAGGGGAGAAAATTTGCCCCAGGGTGGATTTGCGGGCCGCATGGGAGAATATTTTACCCGAGGAGGAGTTGGGTCGGCAGGGCTACATTAGATTTTTAGGAAATTTCCCGGATGGGGTGAAAATCCCCCTTGCACTGCGCTCTTGTGAGTCCGCAAGTCTATAAGGGACACGTGGCATCTCTTAAGCCAATGCGGGGAAAGTGGGGTGGCGGGGTAGAAGAATTTTAATGCCCCAAAGGGTGAAAAGGGTAGAATTCACATGCACCTCCATAGATGCCTCATGATGCCATGTAGCATCTCTTAATTGGCTATGGGTCGGTAGGGAGGTAGGGAAAATTTAGAAAATTTTCCCAATTTTTTTGAAGTGCTAAGTTTATAAAGGGATTCTCCCCTCCGCTAATGCCTCTTGGTGCCAAGTGGAAGCCTCTTATTGGTGGGGCTGGACGGGTGGTGGGGAAAATTTGGAAAAATTTTCCAAAATTTTCAAGTGTTAAGTGAAAATTCGGTTCAACAGTCCATCAAAGAAATTTTTCCCAAATTTTTTTGACAGTCAGAATTTTTTTTTAATGCCAAATGAATAAAAACTTTAGAAGGCCATAAATTTTGATAGAGAGCTCGGTTTTGGGAAAACGAGGACTTTTCGTAAAGCTTTCGAGTGTTATCTTTACTAATAAATCATTCAATTTTTATTTTTATAAATTTTAAGGAATTAATTTCAAAAAATGATCTATATACTTTTACAAAGGTGCAAAATGGTAAGTTTTAACTTATAAGATTTGTTCAATTTGATCTTCTTCCTTTCTCAACATGTCAAATAGACATGGAGAATTGTTCTTCTATGGATTTAAGAAGGATTTCAAGATTCAATTTGTTTGATTGATTTGTAATTTGACAATTTACATCTATTGACATAAAATGACCAGTAAGAGGGTTGAGCCCATTTTTGCCAAATTTTCCAAAAATTTCCTTAAGTATTTTTGTCCAATTGGATTAATTTAGGGCATACTACTTCAATTTATTTGTTTAGTTTGTTATTTCATTTCTGCAAATTCGAATTGTGCTTTTTTCGATAAAGTAATTACCTGTTTGAAAATACAAAACATAGATAACATTTTAAAGGATCTATTCGCCATGTTCATCTTCCAATTATTGGGATTCATTCCAATTCTAATCTAAAACATTTAGTTGATTCAATTCAACTATTCAAAATCTACAATACATCTCTAATTTCCAATTTTCACATATTTCAAAAGACAGAGTATTACACTTCCTTCATACGCATTTCTTTCTTTCAAACAAAGATTACAAATCACATTTAGATGATTAAATTCAATACAATGATGCAATTTGAGGAAGGTTATGCAATCCTTTATTGATTCCAAAATACAAATTTACAACTTCCTTCTTTCTTCCTCAATTTCATCATACAGGACATAATTTCTTGCTTTCAAAAGAACAGAACAAAGTATGTCTCTTTCACATTTCAATATACACTTTCATAACCAATACAACATATTTCCATTACAAAACATATACAAGTTCATCCACTTCAAGTAGGAAAGGTTACAATAATATTTCATTTCACAAGGGATAGTCAAACTATCTTTTCTCAGCTCTAGAACAACAACATGCGTATTTCTCATTCTTCCAAATTATGATCACAACAAGAGTATGGGAAAGGAAACACTCTCCACCAAACCAAGACATCAAATGACGAGGAGATGCCATCCTTCTTCATTGGCCCCTGAGCCCCAACCACAATGTAATAAAAGATGTGATCCAACTCATGGAAACAATAGGCTTCCACAAACACACAAGCAACATTTTCACAATAAAAATAGTGTCCAAAATAGAATGTAGTTTACAACTACATTAAAGCATGAAAAACATTACTGAGGCTTCATCAAGTAAGCCAAAGGAGCAATAAATTATGGGGATGCTTCTTATGCCTCCGAAAAGGGAAATAGGTATCACCACCTGAATTACAAACCACCAAAATATAATATATCAGAGCCCCGACATTCCTTATGCCTCCCCAAGAACGCCTTATTTCTCACATTTTTGTATGCCTCCCCAACCTCTTATGGCATCCCATAACAAGTAAATAAATTCAAGCTATTTCTTTGTAAGGTGCAACCCAAATCCCAACTCTCTCCACCCTTATAACTTGCTAAAACACACTTGTGCCTCACACAAAATAAACACCATAGTCTTCTCCTACACCATTCCTAGGCCATCCACCCAACAAACCAAAAACATGCCAAAAGATTCACACATTAACATTCACATTCATAAAAGAAGAGAATTTCAAGAGCCAAGCTCTTACCTCTCCATGATGGAGTTTCCCAAGTTCCAAACAACAATTGTTTCCAAGAAAACAATCCAAAAATCCACCAAAAACAAGCATGCAACAATCTTCAAGCTTCTCCAAAAGAAAGAGCTCCCAAAACAACAAGGAATTCACCCAATAATGAAGTCTCCAAAGTTGAGAAACCCCAAAACATGGCAAGGAATTGGCAAGGAATTCAAATTTTATAGAAGAGGGAAGAGAAGAGGATGAGGTGGATCCATGTAGGATGCCACATCACACATCCTCAACCCCAACCCAAAAGTCAACTTCCTTCTCCAATGCATAATAAATAGGTGGGTGAATAATATGATAGTTTATTTACATACTCAAATCCAACCCACACCCCAAAGGAATGAAATTAAATCATGTAAGAAAAGTGCAATTAAAACCTATAATTTTCCTTCTCAAAAAGCATTATAAAAGTCAAATTTCAACTCTCCAACCATAGGTATGGTTGGTAATTAAATTTAAGAGGTATAGGACAAGTTGAACTTGTCCCACAGCCTACAAAATCAGCCGCCAAGGACAAATTCAAATTTCTAAGAAGGTGGAGTGTTTCACACTCAAAAGTTAACTTACACATCTCTTACAACACTTTAATTGAAGGCAAACAACTCTAATAATTAATTTCTTATGTCATATTTTAATTAATTAACTTAACAACATGATTACTCAAAATATTACATACCATTTAATGAATAATGAAAGGGTCAATGCACCACAAAATAAACACATGCAAACATAAACAAAGGAACCAATAAATAAATACACATAACCCTTGGTCACATTTAAAGGTGATCCCCCATGGGAATCTCTAACACGTAAAAACAAATACTAGTTACCATGGTGACCTTGTTGAATTCATATAGAATTCCAATGTGGTTGGTCTCTAATCCCCCAATGTTTGTTGTGATATTTTAACCTACAAAACATGAATAACTCCTTTGGCCTCATGGCCATATTAGAACATCCAAAATAATATAATTAAAATTCCAAAATCATCTAGATATATGGATCACAACAACATCCAAGCAATCAACAAGATCATTTGCAATTTTACTCAACAACTATATCATCATCAAATAATTTCCATTTCTATGTCTACTCACAATATCTAAATATCACATGTCTGAACAACATCCATAGTATAACTATGTCAAATAGTATATCAACATCAATATTAAAAATGCCTCTAATAATCATCATGTATAATAACTGAATCAAGTCAACAATAATCCATGATCTAACATCTAACATTATACTATGATAAATTCCTTAATCATGTCCATAATATAATCAAGTATCATGATTAGTATCAAAATGTGTTAAAGGGAAGTGGGCACTACATCCCCCTCCCCTTAGACTCGAATTCATCCTAGAAGTCACTGGAACAAATGTGGAAACTAAACTTGAAATAGAGTAGGATCCTCCCATGTAGATGTAGTCTCATCATATTTATCCCACTGCACCTGGACCTGATCAACCTCTCTACCTCGAAGGCCCAGGGTCTTGTGATCTATGATGTGAATGGGCTCCACCATCACCTGCCCCTGATCCTATACCTACAATGATGTCTAATCTAACACATGAGAAGGATTGACAACATATCTCCTAAGAACTAAAACATGAAACACATCATATACACAAGAAAAGCTCGGTGACAATGCTAGACAATAGGCCAAAGGGCCGATACGCTCCAAGATCTCAAAATGATCCATGAATCTAGGAGCTAACTTAGAACCTTTTCCATAATGGATAGGGATCTTATGTGTCATGACATGAGGGAACACCTTCATGCCCACATGAAAACTACGGTCAGTCCTAAGATGATCTACGTACTTATTCTGCCTATCCTGTGCCTCCTACAGTCTCTGTCTAATCAAAACCCCTGCTGCTCCATGTCCTGCAACAAATTTTGTCCAAGAGAAACCCTTTCCTCTAGCTTATCCCAGTTGAGAGGTGTCCTGCATTCTCTACCATACAAATCATGAAAAGGATCCATTCCTATAAAACTTTGAAAACTATTATTGTAGGAAAACTACACCAAGTACAGGTACTCCTCCCATCTAGACTGCTGATCCATCACATACATCCTAAGCACTTCCTCTAAAATCAAATTCACCCACTCAATCTATCCATCTATCTCAGGATGATATGCTATACTAAAATTGATCTTTGTCTCAAGGGCATACTACATGGTAGTCTAAAAATGGGAAGTGTATAAAGGATCACTTCACTAATGATCTTCCATGGAATCTCGTGCAACCTAACAATCTCATCAAGATATACCTGTGCCACTGCACTAGATGTATAATTGGTCATCACCATAGAAAAGTGAGCCACTTTTTTCAATTTACCAACTATGACCATGATGGCATTGGAATGATATCTCGACATCGGTAGCCCAAAAATGAAGTCCATGGAAATGGTGTCCCATTTCCACTCTGGTATAACATGAGGAAAGAGAAGGCTAGTTGGATGCTGATGCTCAGTATTTACTTTATAGGACTCTAAAATTCATGAAATGAACTGAGCCATGTATCTACGAAGTCCTCTCCAATTATACAACTATCTCAAGGTGGCGTGCATCTTCTTCACCGCAGGATGGGCTGAATAGGGTGCACAATGTGCCTTCACCAAGATGTCCTGCCTCAAGCCTCCATCTATGGGAACATAAATCTGGCCTCTGTACTTAAGAAGACCATCTTCCTCTAAAGAAAAACCATCAAAATTCCCCTTAAGGGGTCTCTGAGGCTTGATCTCTACTTGAATAAAAAATTAGAAGCTGTCAAGAGGAAGCTACTGAAGAATCCTACTCCATAAATCTGTGCTCACTGAGGTAGTCATAGCCACATGTCTCCGTCTTCTGAGAGCGTCTACCACCACATTCTCCTTTCCTTTCACATTCTCTATCTCTATCTCATACTCAAAAAGAAACTCCATCTAATTCCGCCGACAAGTGTTGAGCTTGGGCTATGTGAAGAGGTGGCGAAGGCTCAAGTGATATGTCCCGAATGTGAATTTCGACCAAGCAAAAAGTTTCTCCATCGAACCAAAGCGTGTAAAACTACCACAAGCTCAAGATCATGAGTCGATAATTAATCTCGTAATATTTGATTTTATGAGATTCAAAAGCCACTACTCTTCCCTCCCACATCAACAACCCTCTAAGCCTAGCTAAAGAAGCATCCATCTAAACGAAAAAATCACCCTATGGATCTCGCACTTTGGAAGGATAGGTGTTGTAGTGAGGGATTCCTTTAGTGTCTTGAAGGCCTGCTCACACCTGCCTCACCAAAAAAACTTTTTCACTTTCCGTTGAAGGGAAGTGATGGGGCGTGCAATCCGAGAGAATTCAAACAAATATCCACTAGTAACCTACTAGTCCCATGAAACTACACACCTCTCATAGTAGTGGGTGCTTTGGCCAATCCATAATGGCTATAATCTTGGAAGGATCGATGGTGATAGATTCCCCGAAATGATATTTCCCAAATACTACACCTCCTTCTGCAAGAAAGCACACTTCTCCAAGATCTCGTAGAGCTACTACTCTCAAAGACATTGAATAACCTGGTGAAGGTGCCCCTCGTTCTCCTCACGTGTACATGATTATATCAAAATTTCATCAAGGAAGATGAACATGAAGTGATCTACGAAAGTCCTGAATACCTCATTCATCAAATTCATCAACATTGTGGGGAAGGTACCACTGTGAACTCATAGTGGCCATATCTCATACGAAGGCGGTCATATGAATGTCTCGCCTCACAAATCCTTAACCGATGGTAGCCTAACTTAAGGTCTATCTTAGAGATATTTTTGGCCCCCTTCATCTGATCAAACAAATCATCAATGTGTAGAAGGGGATAACGATTCTTGATCGTTACCTTATTAAGCTGGTGGTAATCAATACACAACCACTAGGATCCATCCTTCTTACTTACAAAGATCATTGGTGCACCCCAAGGGGACATGCTAGTATGAATTAGGCCCTTCTCTAGAAGGCCCTCAAGATTGAACTTGAGCTCACGAGCTCTGGGTTAGTCATCCGATAAGGTTCCATGAGATAGGATCTTCTTCCGAACCAGATCTATATGAAAATCAATCTCATGTGGGGGTGGTAACCCCGGTAGCTCCCTTGGAAAGACATCTACAAACTCTCTCAAAATGGGATGATCATCTAGTGATGTTTATCTAGACCCATCCTCCGATTTGTCACATGATCAGTAACAACATACATTTGACAACCCCGTCGCATACACCGCTTAAGCTGCATAACAGAGATGGTGTGAATAGAAGTGGGTCTTCTGACCCCCACTATCAATGCCTCCACTCCTAGATCATCTCGCAAGATATGATCTTGTGGTAAAAATCCACTCTGGCTCTATGTGTAGATAACCAGTCCATGCCCAAGATGACTCCATGAAATCCCAACGAAAGGATACGAAGATCCGAGGTAGTGGTGAAAGGTCCCAAATCCACCACACACTCCTTAACTAAGAATTCTATAGAGATCTTGGCTCTAGAAGCCATGTCAACATCCCAACAATTACCCTACCTAACTACCACTAGGTTGCATTTCTCTACTAAAGATGCTACAATAAAAGAATGATAAGAGCAAGAATCAACAAAATGGAGGTAGGAATGCCTCCAATGTTACATGTAGTCTTAATAATTATACTTTGATGCTCTGCCTAGAGGTTCTTGACAGTGCGTACATCCTATGACTGCGCCCTTATCACCAATAATAGGCTTTGAGATCTGTGTCTTACCCTTGTTATTAGGGTATTTTAAGCAATCTCTTCAAAATGTCCAATAACACCACACCCAAAACAACCACCTGATCCTCTCCCTTGTGTAGTAGGTCCGGTTGGTATTCTAGAGGTCTCGTGGTTTAGATCCCGATAATCCATGTAGTCGATGAGGTATTTGTTGGAAAGCTCCTACCGAGTGAGCTCTCTGGCACTATGTTTCGTGATGGGACCCCTAGTGGGAGGCTCCATACTTTGACCTCTCTATACATCCAACCTTTTTGGAGGTCTATAAGGTGGGCGGATCTACTCGCTGTGTTGTATAAAAGATGATTGTGTAAACCCTATCCACCATGAGGAAGAGGTACTAACCCCCTCAATCATTGTCCTGCATCTATTGTATGTGGTTCCGAACTCATTCTCTAGCCTATTAGGTCTTTCCTTGAGTCTCCTCTGCTATATATGCCTTCTCAATGGACTCAACTATGGTCTATGGAATAGATCCGCACCGCACCTCTAATTTCTAGATTCAACCCCCGATAAACCTGTGTGGATCTACACCTACTCATCCTACATGTAATCAACATACTAGAGTAGATCCATAAATCTACTCTCATACTCAACCACTATAAGATATGCCTGCCAGAGGTCATGAAACTCATCTAAATGCTGTTGTATAAACCTCCATGACAAATATCTGCACTGAATATGCTCCTCAAAGAGCTCTCGGTAAGCTGTCTCTAATCAACATGGAGCTTCTTCTCCTCTATCCGCCACTAGACACCAGCTCCATCCCTTAGTAGATGGATCGCAACACAAGCTTTCATGTTTCTAGAACAAGGATAGATCTTGAAGCATCCGCTCAAGCTCACCAACCAGGCCTCTACCTGAAATCCACCTATGTCACTAGAATAATGTGATGGCCAAAGCTTTAGGATCTCCCTAATGTGATCTGCAATTGTGGTCTGACATGGCCTCTAGGCCTCTCTATATGCTCATCCCTAAGCCTAAGACTCTGAGACCTCTCTCTATGTCCTAAAACTCGATCACCATGTCCCCTCTGTGGTGACTCTGCTCTGGCTAACTCTGCATGGAATTTCTCTCCTCCATGCTCCTCGCTAGGTCAAGGAGATACATGACCCTCAATGGAAGTGACTCTATCATGTCTGGCTGCATGTCCTCCTACTGATCCTCCGCATAGAGCGACATTAACATCCTGAAGAGTCTGCAAAATCTATGGTAGGATGGCTGCTACAACATGATTTGGAGGTGGTAACTCTAGGTATATGTGAAGAGACCCCTCCTCCCTTCTACGCCTTCTGCATGTAGACCAAGGCAAGAATTAGATCATCTTTTTAATTTTTATTCAGTTTCCATGTTTACTAAGATATGAAAATTTCTAAACTAAGTTGTTTTCTAGATTTAAAAGGGTGCTTGGTTTAAGTTTCATGTCTCAAGTTTTCTAGTTTTCCCAATGGCCCGTGATTTTTGAACCACGGCTCGATACCAAGTGTGATGCCCACTAAAAAAACCAACTTGAGATCCGAGGACAATGTAGGATTAGTTAGGAAAATTATGGAATAATATTTTTATTTAAAAGAGTCTACAAAAATTGTCACTAATAAGTTTTAGATCAATTCTAATGCACTAGAATATAATTTTTATTTTATTAACAATTATTATAAAACACAAGGTCAAAAATTTAGGGTTAGAAAGTTCAATTAGGGTCGAGGGTAATTCTTCAAAGATGCCCACTCTCTAACAAGCTTTAAAGATTCAACTTGATTTTTATCAAAATTAAATCATTCAAAAATTCCCTAAATCATTCCCATTAGATAGGAAATTTCCTCACCTTTTTAATGAAATAAATAATCCCTCCTAACTCCTCATATTTCTCAAGTTATGGGCCAGCGGGCCTTGGGGTGAAAATTTTCCCCAAGAGCGGGCCTATGGGAGAAAATTTTCCCTAGGGGTGGGTCTATGGGCCATGGGAGAAATATTTCCCCACGGGTAGGTCTACGAGCCATGGGGAGAAATTTTTCCCGAGGAGTTGGGCCGTAGGAGACATTTAGGAAACTTCCCGCATGGGGCGAAAAGCCACCCTTGCACCCGTGCTCCGGTGAGTCTACAAGTCCGCAAGGATACATGGCATCTCTTAAACCAATGAGGGAAAGTGGGGAGGCGGGGTTAGAATAATTTTTATGACCCAAACAGAAAAAGGGTAGAATTCACCTGCCTCTCAATGCCTCGCGATGCGAAGTGGCATCCCCGATTGGCTACGGTCAGGGGGAAATTTATATAATTTTCCACAATTTTTTTGAATTGCTAAGTTTTAAAGTTATCCGCCCTCCACTAATGAATCATGGTGCCACATGGTATCCTATGATTGGATGCGGGTCGGCGGGGTGGTGGGAAAATTTGGGAAAATTTTCCGATTTTTTTTTTGATTAGAATTATTATTTTTGATGCCAAATGAAGATAAACAATAGAAGGCCAGAAATTTTGATAGAGATCTCAATTTTGGGGAAAAAATAACTTTAGGGAAAGCTATCGATGTCCTCTTTACTCAAGAATCATTAAATTTTGATTTTGATAAAGTTTAAGGAGTCAATTTCAAGAAAACGATCAAGACTTTTACAATGCAAAATGGTAAATTTTAACTTATAAGATTTGTTCAATTTGATCTTCTTCCTCTCTCAACATGTCAAATAGACATGGAGAATTGTTCTTAGATGGATTTAAGAAGGATTTCAAGATTCAATTTGTTTGATTGATTTGTAATTTGAAAATTTACATCTATTGATAACAAAATGACTGTAAGAGGGTTGAGCCCATTTTTGCTAAGTTTTCTAAGAATTTCCTTAAGTATTTTTGTCCAATTGGATTCGTTTAGGGCATACTACTTCAATTTAATCGTTTAGTTTGTTATTTCATTATTACAAGTTTGAACTATGCATTTTTGGATAAAGTATTTTCCAGTTTGAAAATACAAAACAAAGATAAAATTTTAAAGGATCTATTCACCATGTTCATCTTCCAAGTATTAGGATTCATTCCTATTGTAATATAAAACTTTTAGTTGATTCAATTTAATTATTCAAAAGCTAGAATACATCTCGGATTTCAAATTTTCACATTTTTCAAAACATAGAGTATTACACTTCCTTCATATGCATTTCTTTCTTTCAAACAGAGATTACAACTCACATTTAGGTGATTAAATTCAATTGTTATCCAATATTCACCCCCAAGGGTCCCCTCATATTTTTCTAACTCCCCTATCCAAGTAGAAGAGAGAAAGTTCTGAGGAAAGGTAAGAAAAATTGTAAAAAAAAAAAAAAAAAAAAACAGGCTCGGGCCAGAAAAAATTGTGAAAAATGGCTAAGTCTTAGTCCCCGGGCAGTCGGGACATGAGGGACATCTGGTGCGAACCGGCCGAAAGGCCGCCAGGCGGTCTATGCAGCATTTGGGACAAGTGGGACAAAGGGACGCGTGGGACGCGGAAATCCGAACTGGCCGAAAAATGGAAAAAATTGACTAATTGTTGAAACAGGCAGTCTGGGACATCTGGGCAGTTAGTACGCGAAATACGCAAACCAGCCGGATCGGCCAAAATGAGAACCTTTGTATGGGATAGTTGGGAGAAAAGGGCGCAAACCGGCGAACCCGGTGAAATAGGAACTTTCACACGAGACAAGTGGGACAAAGGGACGCGCAGGACACGGATAGCCGAAGGAGCCGAAAGCCAATCAGATCACGTCACGTGTCATCGGCAGAAAAGGGACATGGGAGCCCATTTCGGGAGGTTCGGAAGAATTTGTCCCAAACATTAAAGACCTTTGGGACATATGGGACAAAGGGATGCGTGGGACGCGAAAAGTCTGAGCGGCAAGGCGAGAGAAGAAAAGTCAATGTTTGGCCCGTGAAACTTCAAACAGCCATAACTTTTGACTCCGAGCTCCGATTTTCACAAAATTGGACTTTCTGGAATGAGCACGACATCCTCTACATAGTTAATGCTCATTCCCATCAAATGACAGAAAATGCGTGCCAGGCCCAAAATAGCTACCCACACTCAGAAGGCCACAACTTTTGCATTTCTCAATGAAATCGCACAAAATTGGTACCGTTGGAATTGTGGTTCCAAGCCCAATGATGCCGCATGTGGTCAAGAAATTTTTTGATTTTATCAAAAATTTATTGATATTTTTAAGGAAACGTGGTCCGTTCGGACAGGTGTTTTATTTGGTAGTTGGGAGTGCAATTAAGAGGCATGGTCATCATTCTTTCTCTCTGCAGCAAAGACATGGGACAAGATGGGGAGCCTTTTGCAAGTAATATACAATCATTTCACTCAATTTAATGCCTCTTATAGGTGGTTGAAGGATAGATTTCGGGATTTCCATTTTCCCTTCTCTTTTCCTTCTCATTTTTCTATAAATTGGAGTGTTGGGCTCATTGTAAAGGAGAGAGTTTTTGGGTAGAAAAGCTCTACCAAAATTGCTTTGTGAAGCCAGTGTGTTGTAGGCCCTTGTAGTGGACTCCTTGCATGGTGATCTAGGCCCTTATCTTGTAATAGATTGAACTGTGCATATCATGAAGCAATAAAATACCAGTTTGTGGATGTATCTCCCCCTGCTGTGTTTTCTTGCATTCTTCTTGCCCCTTTGATCTTTCTATAAGAATATTGTGTCTATTTATTATGTTCTTGCAGGGATTCATTATCATTGTGTATGCTTGGAATATTATTGTGAATGCATTTTGCTAGATTATGGTGAACTGTCATCACCTCTTCTAGTGTGCACTTTGCCTCTGTATTTCACACATTTGGAGACTACTCTCACATCCTCCTTTTCTGGTGTATCACCACTTTAGTGTAGGCTTTCATTTTATGCATTCTCTCTCCCTGGTCCCTTGGAAATTTAGATTAGAACAGTTAGCTTATCCTGCATTAGAGTAGATTGTGGCAGGTAGTTTAGGAGCAAGAACCAGCTTTCTCTGGAGGTCTATCTCAAGTAGCAAGTCCCACAACTTGGAGATAGTACCCATGTTATCCAATCACACCGTGAGTTCAAGTATATGCACTTGTATAAACATAAGGGTGCTGTGATTCGGTGATAACATCAATATAATGATGCAATTTCAGGAAGGTTATGAAATCCTTTATTTATTCCAAAAGACAACTTTACAACTTCCTTCTTCCTTTCCTCAATTTTATCATATAGGACACAGCTTCTTTCTTTCAAAACAAAAGAAAAGAGTGTCACTTTCACATTTCAATATACACTTTCATAACCAATACAACATCTTTCTATTACAAAACATATACAAGTTCATCCAATTCAAGTGGGAAAGGTTATAATAAGATTTCATTTCACAAGGGACATTCAAACTATCTTTTCTCAAATTCTAGAACAACAACATGCATATTTCCAATTTTTCTAAATTGTGATCACAACAAGAGTAGGGAAAGGAAACGATCTCCACCCAACCAAAACATCTAATGAAGACAGAATCCATCCTTCTTCATTGGGCCCCAAGCCCTAACCACAATGTAATAATAGATGTGATTCAACTCATGGAAATAATAGGCTTCCACAAACACACAAGCAACATTTTCACAATATAATCACTGTCCAAAATAGAATGTATTTTACAACTACATTAAAGGATGACATAAATTACTGAGGCTTCATTAAGCAAGCCAAAGGAGCAAGAAACTATGGGGATGCTTCTTATCCCTCCCAAAAGGGGAAATGAGTATCACCACCAATTACAAACCACCAAAATATAGTTTATCAAAGCCCGGACATACCATATGCCTCCCCAAGTACCCCTTATTCCTCACATTTCCTTATACCTCTCCAACCTCTTATGGCACCCAATAAAAAGTAAATAAATGCAAGCTATTTCTTTGTAAGGTGGAACACAAATCCCAACTCCCTCCACCTATATACCTCCCTAAAACACACTTGTGCCTCCCACAAAATACACCCCATAGTCTTCTCCTATACCATTCCTAGGCCACCTACCCAACAGCCCAAAAACATGCCAAAACATTCACATATTAACATTTACATTCATAAAAGAAGAGCATTTCAAGAGCCAAGCTCTTACCTCTCCGTGATGGAGTTTCCCAAGTTCCAAACAATAGTTGTTTCCAAGAAAAAATCCAAAATCCACAAAAACAAGCACGCAACAATCTTCAAGCTTCTCTAAAAGCAAGAGCTCCCAAAACAACAAGGAATTCACCCAATAATGAAGTCTCCAAAGTTGAGCAACCCCAAAACATGGCAAGAAATTCAAATTTTATAGAAGAGGGAAGAGATTAGGATGAGGTGGATCAATGTAGGATGCCACATCACACATCCTCAACCCCAACCAAAAAGTCAACTTCCTTCTCTAATGCATAATAAAATGGAGAGTGAATAATATGATAGTTCACTTAGATGCTCAAATCCAATCCACACCGCAAAGGAATGAAATTAAATCATGTAAGAAAAGTGCAATTAAAACCTATAATTTTCCTTCTCAAAAGCATTATAAAAGTCAAATTTCAAGTCTCCAACCATAGGTATGGTTGGTAATTAAATGTAAAAGGTATGGGGCAAGTTTAACTTGTCCCACAAGCCTCCAAAATCAACCTCCAAGGAAAACTTCGAATTTCCAAGGAGGTGGAGTGTTTCACACTCAAAAGTTAACTTACACATCAGTTACACATCTCTTACAACACTTTGATTCAAGGCCAAAAACTCTATTAATTACTTTTTTATGACATATTTTAATTAATTATACTTAACAACATGATTACTCATAATATTACACACAATTTAATGAATAATGAAAGCGTCAATGCACCACAAAATAAACACATGTAAACATAAACAAAGGAACCAATAAATAAATACCGATAACCCCTTGGTCACATTTAAAGGTGATCTACCGCATGGGAATCCATAACACACACAAACATGCACAAACAAATACTAGTTGCCATGGTTACCTTATTGAATTCATCTACAATTCTAATGTGGTTGGTCTCTAATCCCCGATGTTTGTTGTGATATTTTAACCTAAAAACAAAAATACCTCCTTCGGCCTCATGGCCATACCGAACATCCAAAAAATATAATTAAAATTCTAAAATAATCTAGATATATGGATCACAACAACATCCAAGTAATCAACAATATCATTTTCAATTTTACTCAACAACTATATCATCATCAAATAATTTCCATTTCTAGGTCTACTCACAATATCTAAATATCACATGTCTGAAAAACATCCATAGTATAACCATGTCAAACAGTATATCAACATCAATATCCAAAATGCCTCTAATAATCATCATGCATCATAACTGAATCAAGTCAACAATAATCCATGATCTAACATCTAACATTATACTATAATAAAGTCCATAATCATGTCCATAATATAATCAGTAGTATCATGATTAGTATCAAAAAGGTGTCAAAGGGAAGTGGGCACTCTTTGTTGGGATTTAAACATTATACAATGAAGGTTTGAGAACCTCGAACTTGATCACATGCTTAATGAAACATTATTTTTAATGATTGTTTCTTAACTAGACTCTTAAAAATTTACTTTAAAGAAAACTGTTGCTGCTCCATTCAATACCACATGGGTCTACTAAGTATTTTGAAATCAAAAGGGTCTTTTCTGTGGCATCATGACTTGAGTTTGTACTTATATTGATATGAAGTTTTTATCTTGAAATTCAAACTTCTTGGGAATTTGGTAACATTATCCTAATTTCCATTCTTTTCCTCTATGAGTTCTTCAACCATAGACCTAAAACTATAAACCTATTGATTATTGAGCTTTATAGATGCATTTAAAGTTTCCTTTACTCAAGTACCATGTACAATAATATAAATATGTTATCTTGAAGTGATCATCTTAACAAAAAAATTCTACTTTCTTCACAGTTGCATTTTTTTTCTTACCAAGAAAATCTTGGTTCAAAATCTTGAGGTGTTACTTGTATTATGGTTCTTTACTTTGCTTCATGTGTTCCAATTCCTTATTCTTGGAAATCACGCCTTGTTTTAATATTTGTTGTGGATTCTAACACTCATTCCGTATTTCCTATGTATATTTTATTGTCTTTAAATCTTGATCATTTCCATATTTTAAATTTCAATGTTACACAACTAGATATCTTTGTTTGATTGTGATCTTAATGTGTTTCATGATGCTACTTGAGTAAAAATATGGTTCTGGCTTGATTTTATCTCTGAGAATATCCCTTTATTTAAATTATGAACTCAGTATCTTGAAAGATATTTGGTCCTTATTTGGCATTACAATGCTTTACCTAAGATACATGTTGAAACTGAAGATTTTTGTAAATGTGCATTTCTTTTCAGTGACTGTAAAATTTTGTACCTTCACTTCAAAATTTGAAAACAATAATTTATTTTTGCTTTCATTAATAAAGTGCTTCACTCTGGATTATGATGGTCATCTTGCAACCATGTATCTGAGAGTTGTAATTGTACTTTATAGCTTGTTTGGAAGTTGAAAATTAGTCATAGTATTTTGCATTCAATTCTATTTTTGTACTTTTAGATTATATCTCTAGACCTTAAACCATTGTTTTCTTCATAGTCACATGATCTTGATGATTGTGAAAGACATGAATGCATTTTCCTTTGTAGCCTAGAGTTCTTTTTATACATTCAATGCAGTCTGCATTTGTTAGTATAGAATTCAAATCATTAATTGAGTTATTTTTTGTTGCTAGATATACCTACACACTTAAACAAAATAGTTAGAAAATAATAGGTTTTAGCCTATCTTGTATTCCATAGTTAATTTATTTTCTTTCTCTTCTATTTTTCATGATTCTAATAATCACATGTGCTTCGCAAGATAATACTTTTAAAAATGCATCCATTTTCTTGAAACTATATTGCACATCAAGACAGATTAAATCATGAGCTCAAAAACTGATGTTTTATCCTTTTCCTTTCATTTCAAATACACGATGAGATAGAAGATGCAAAAGATAAAGATGGAGCTGGAATTGAAACAATGAAGATGGGGAGAAAACCCAAGGAAATGATGAGTTTCTTCTATACTATTTTTCTTTTAGTTTCATGTACATGTATCTTTTATTTAAATAATCATAAGTTACATCCCATGGCTTGTGTGGGAAACATTGAATTTCCTAATGAATAAATGATATTATTTCTATAATTGAGTTGTGTACTTCCTTTTACTTTCAACTCTTATGATATGTAATGATTGTACAATGAATTAATCCAATCAATGACACTTAATCATAGGAAATGATCAACTTAAAAATATACCTCAGAAACTTAATAATGAACATCTACAACCTATAAACAACAACTATGTTTGTTGTTTTTGAGTCCAACTCCTCGGTATGTCTCTATTTCTAATTTCCTCAAGGTTGTACTTTAGTTCTTCAGATATTTTGTGCAAATTTGATGAAGGTGAACATGGAATAGCAACATACGTGAGGTGTTGCATTCTACAACAACAAACATAGCTGCATTTTGCTTTTTGATCAACTTAATGCAACTTAAAACCTTTAAAAACTATATTGATCCCCCTAGTTAGGTTCATTCATAAATACCTTCCATCAAAAGAAAAGTTTCTAGTTGTCATTTTCTATATGTGTAAAAATTTTAACGTCACCTATTAAGTATAATATATCAAAAGAGAGTCCTAGTGATGTATGGTAATTGGATTTTGGTTGCAGTAGTTACATGTATGTTAACTTAGATTTATTTTATAATTTGGATGAGTTAGTAAAGACAAATGTTACCCTTGGGAATAATAATATAATGTCTATAAAATGTTAAGGAATAATCAAGATTCTAACCAAAAAAGGGGAGAAAAATATTAGTCGGGATGTTTATTATGTTACAGGTTTGAAGCAAAATCTTATGAGCATTGATCAATTGGTACAAAAGGGATACAAATTTGATAATCAAGAAAATGAATATGTGATCATGGATTAAGCTCCAAGTACTTAGCTAATTTCTAAAGTGAATATGACAAGAAATAAAATGTTTTGTTTGAAGATTGGACCAACCAAGTCTAAAGATCAGTCTACTTCTAGAACTCATACTACAAATCAATCTAGAGCTAAAGAAATTGAATCAAATTTTCATTCATCTAAAAATATGAATGAATGTGGCTATGATATCTCAAGTTTTTTCATTTAAATTTTTATGGTTTGAATTTATCATAGAGAAAAAAGTATTGTAAAAGGTTTTCCTTTTATTTAGAAACTAGATAGATTTTGTGAAGGTTTTATTTTGGGAAGCAACATAGAGTGTCCTTCAAAACAACAAGAGAAATGGAACCACTTGAAATTTTTTTACTTAGATTTATGTGGACCTATGAAAGAAAAATTATTGGAGGTTGCTCATATTTTATAACATTCATTGATGACTATAAAAGGAAGAAATGGGTGTACTTTATGAGACACAAATAATATGCTTTTGATATATTTCAGCACTTCAAGGCCTTAGTGGAAAAGCAAAGTGGGTACTACATCAATGTTCTAAGGACAAATGTACGAGGTGAATATGTTTCCAAAGATTTTTAGAATTTTTACAAATATCATGGTATACATAAGAAGTTTCCTTCTAGGTATATAACGAGTGAGAATGGTATGACACGAGAGAAAGAATAGAAACATCATAGAGAAGGTGAAAGAATAGAAAAATCATAGAGAAGGTGAGAATTATGATGAAGGAAAATAATATTTCAAATGAGTATTGGGAAGAAGCATAAACAATGGTTGTTTACGTTTTAAATAGGTATCTAATGAAAATTATTCAAAACATGGTTTCTCAACAAGCTTGGACTAACATGAAACACAATGTTTCCCATTTAAGAATTTTAGGTTGTGTGACATATGCTCATGTGTATGATTATATAAGGAAGAAGTTATACAAAAAAGGAGAAAAGTTCATATTTGTTGAATTCAAAGAATTCAAAAGCTTACAAGTTGTTTACTATAGTTACCAGAAAGGTCATAAGCACAAGAGATTTATAGTTTTTGAAAAAGAGGCATGGGATGGAAGTATTGAGAGTAAAGTTAGTGTAGTAACATCTATTCCTCATGATAATGTGGAAGATGAAAGTATAGAGAAACAAGGTATTGTATATTCTTCAAATCTTGGATATGCACCACAAATTGTAGCACAAGATACACCTCCATCTTCATATAGGAGGTCTCTAAGATTTGAAAAATCTTAAACCATGCAATAGAAACTACAAAGAACACCTAAAGAAAATCCTTCGATTAAAAATAGTGCATCATCGATAGTACTTTGCAATGGAAAACAAGGAGTCTTAGTGAGATTTATGATATTGATTCAACTAACACTTTTTAGTTTTTGCATTGTTTTATAAAGTTGTAGATCCATATATATTTGAAGATTCTATAAATAATGAAGTTTTGGTTGAAGCCATGGATGATGAGATAGAAACCATAGAGAAGAATAAAACATGGGGATTGGTAGATCTTCAAGAAAGAAACAATGTGATAGGAGTGAAGTGGGTATACAAAACCAAATATACCATTGGTTGTAAAGTATGAAAACCTAAAGAAAAGATAGTTGCAAGAGGATTTTCAGAACAATATGGAGTAGATTAAAATGAGACATTTTCACATGTAGGACATTTGGACATGGTAAGAATGGTAGTAGAAATTACAGCTCAAAACAAATGACCTATTTATCAAATGGATGTAAAATACACATTCTTGAATGGTTTTATTGAAGAAGAAGTTAATTTGAATCAGCTAAAAGTTTATGAGATTGAAGTTACTGAAAAAAGGTATATAGGCTGAGATAAGCACTCTATGGTCTCAAGAAAACACCTAGATCTTCGTATAATAAGATTGATTCTTATTATATTCGTAATGGTTTTAGCAGAGCAATAATGAAGCTACCTTATACATAAAGATAAATGAGAAAGGTAAAATTTTTATTGTTTTTTATATGTTGATGATTTAATCATTACTAGAAATATATCTACATATGCATTTAAATCAGCTATGAAGAAAAAATTTGAGATGAAAAATTTAGGCTTCATGCACTCGCTTTTTTAGGTATTGAAGTTCAACAATGAGAAGATGGATTTTTGATTTCACAAGAAACTTATGCTAGTGATGTTTTGAAGAGGTTTAACATATTGAATTGTAAGTCAACACCAACACCAGTTATAGTAGGTTTGAAGTTAAGAAAATTCGAAAAGATCTTTTTGGATCCAAGATCGTTCAAAAAGTTATTTGGAGGTCTCATGTATTTCATAGCCATAAGGCATGATATTATGTATGGTGTGAAATGCATCTCAATGTTCATAAAATATCCAAAAGATTCACACTAGCAAGGAAAAGGATTTTGAGGTATGTATGTGGAACTAAGAATCATGGAATTTTGTATTCAACATTAGATGATTTCAAACTCATAGGTTATATAGATAGTGATTGTTCGAAGTATAGATGACGGAAAAAAACACATCTGGATATGATTTTTAATTTGCAAAAAGGAGTGGCTTTGTGGTTATCAAAGAAGTATCCCATAGTCACACTATCTTCAACAGGAGAAATATGTCAAGTTGTTTGGATGAGGAAATTGTTGAAGGATTTGAGGAATAATCAAGAGGATGCTACTAAGGTTTTTCGTGACAAAAACTCAAAACTAACATTGTCAAAAAATCAATTTTTTATCACAAGAGGAGGAAACATATAGACAAGGTATAACTTCATCATGGAGTTGGTTAACAAGAAGAAAATTTATCTTGAATGTTACAGATCCGAAGATCAGTTTTATGATATTTTTACGAAGGATTTGGGAAATGAATATTTCAAGTATTTTAGAATTTATTTGGGAGTTTGTGATAAGGGATATGTCGGATCTAGAACTGCACACTCGTGTCCGAATAATTAAAGTTTGAAGGTCAAGATAAAGGGGAGTTTTAGAAAAAGTGTTTAATTTTTCCCGTTGTCTATTATTAGGATAAGAAAACAATAGTTTACTTTTCACATGCTTTTAATTTTAAACAATTCAGTTTTATATTCTTAATTTTAGGAAAAGTAAATAAATTAAAAAGCTTTATATTCGTGTAAAAAAGCATGCACTATTTTTAGCTAATGTTCTATTTTTTAAGATTTGAGTGTTTTATTGTTAGATGAATGCCTCTATGTATTGGAGGAATATGTAGGTGATTTTAAACACATATTATATTGAGCTAAAGCTTCAAGAGGAAGAAGATATATATATGCACAACAATGTTGATTTATGCTTGGAATAATCTGTTTTATTTGTAATATTATTGGTTTTATTTATGTTGTTATTTTTTTATTTTCCTAATTTCCACAAGTTTGAAAAATTTTCCAAGAGGTATTGTGGCTTTGTTGACATCATTGCTAACCAAATTATTGAGCTGGTCACGAATAGTATTTTTGGTTGAAACCCAAGATCACCCACTTTGTTTATACATAAGTATAGTCCTATTCATTTATAGCTCATATATAGTACTATTATAGACATACTCTTGGCATGACTCTAGATAAGAAAAGAGATAAGAATATAGAGATTCAAAAGAATGTAGATGTTCATATTGATGTTTTTTTAGTGGCATCACAATTTTATAACAAGCCTCGCAAAAGCTGATTGTAAATAGAACTCGCTTTTAAAAACATAACAACATTTACTTTTACAAATTAATAATTCCGGATAAATTAGGAAAAAAAAACTATGAATTGTGGATGTTTGAAGTCTCATACATAGCGTTAAAAACAAGGAATAACATCCTATATAAAATTTTACTCCTTCAAGGACCATCCTTCAAGAAATTAGGCAAGATAAATCATGTGGTCAAAAACATAAAATATGTACATCAGCCCCTCTTCCCATGGAGAAAAACACAAGATATTAACATAAGCCCCCTTTATTTAAAGAATTCAAAAAAATAAATCACATGGAGGAAGATATGGTATATGAACAAAAATCTCTATGTACATTATGATACAAAATATGGGGCCACTTGAGTCAGTATGTATGGGAAAATATATAATGTTAAAAAAGAAGAAGAAAGGGATCTCAATTTTTTTACAACATTCACATCAATAATTTCCAGAAAATAAAACCAAGATCTAATGAGACACCTCAGTAGACTATAAATGAAAAGACTTTAAAAAGGCCTTGAATTTGATATCATGAAAATATAAGTAGGACTTCAATAGCTCCTCGGGGATGGTAAGGATTAGTAGACCTAAAAATATAAAGGAACAAAACACATGTACTAATGCATATTGAAACGATTCAAATTCAAGTTGTAAGAAAAATAAAAATGAAAATACCTCCATTTCCATTGCTATAAAATGACAACACTAAGTTCCCATGAAGAAACAAAACATACATGAAACAAAATAACAAACGATGTCCGACATGATTGATTTCTTATAATAGTTTACAATTATATATGTACAATTATTCAGTAAATGAGCAAAGTTTGTGGAATCCCCCTGATCACCTTAATTTTTCAGTTGCGTCATGGTTGTTTAACACTTTCATCATTTTAGCCCACCCAATACTTAGAATATATTATAGTGTGGATTATTGCCATATTGGTGTTGTAATGAGTTGGTTCTATGTTTTACACCATGAAATTTTGTAATATTTTGTATCAAAACTATAATTTCAACAAAAACAATAATGAAATATTTTTGAATAAATGATAGAAGAATGTTCGGAGAAAAATTACATGATTTTTTTACAAAATATAACAAATACTACATGTGGCATATTATTGTTTGTTAGTGGAAATAAATTATTGATTTTGGTGGACACAATATAACTGCCTTTTGGGAGTATAATATAATAATAAAGTGATTTTAATATTTTTTATCATTAAACTCAACACATGCTCACATGCATTATAGCATTGAGTACATATAATTTAAAGAAGATTACTTGCTAGCCAATTTTCTAAAAGTTAGAAATTTTAATTATAGAATTTGTACGCTTTGTTGATTTTACTCAAAATAGGTTAGCTATATTCCTAAAAGCACGTTGAAAACTTTATAATATCATTCTAAATTTATATGATATAATTAAAATAGGTGTATAAAATTAGTAAGGTTATATTTGAATCAACATTTATTTTTGGTTAGTATTATTTATATGTATATGTTAATTATCCTTTCCCTTTGTTTATTAAGTTTAAAAATTGGACTATTAAAGATGACATTATTATACATATTTAATTTAGTTTGTAAAATTTAGACATTTTTACTAGAAAATTTCACTTTTGAAGATCAAAACAATATAATAAGATATTTTCTTATTTGTTGACATTTAAATAGAGGCATTGTTTCATGATTACATATAGTTTATTGTAGTTCCCACTCCTCTTTCGAAACTCCTTTTGTTATGATCTTGTTTACTAAACTTAGAGACATGGATATTATTGTGAATAACATGTAGATAGATTATATGTACATTTGATTATTATTTTGATTTGACTCTTATCATGGATTGTATGGATGCCTAGATGACATTGTTAGACATTGCAATACATGTTGTTTAGCATTGCTTTTCTTATATACCGACATCTTGGATTCATGGAAGTCGCGACTACATTTAGTTGATTGGACTAAAAATGTGTACATTGAAATTGTGCTTTATTAATTATGTAATGATATTAAGGGATCAACAAGTATGTGAATTTAATCATTCTCATAAAATAGGAATTGTGATTATTGGTAATTGTAAATGATTGATTTATATTAGAATTATGCAACCTTGATAATGATATAACTAAGATGTATGATGATGATTATATGATGGATGAATATTTATATGTTTTATGATTTCCATAATGTATTGATGTGGCCTTGAGGTCAAGGTGGTATTATTTTCTAGTTACGAAAAATGAAATCACACAAACCAATGAGGGACTAGGAAGACCAACCATGAAGGAATATTGTGTGTTCACAACCCGATCACCTTGTAGCCCGTGTGTTTGTGTTTGTGTCATATTTTTGTTTGTTGTCTATTATGAGGTCTCCATGGGGGATCACCTCACATGTGACCCTGCGTATGTATGTGTTTGTATCTCTATTTTATCGTCTTGTTGATGTTGTGATTTTTATTAAGCGTAAATGTTCCCTTTATGTTTTTTATTTTTATTATGTGCCTTGGTTTAATTATGTTAATTGTATGAGTTAATGTTAATGTGATTATGTGTCTTTTTGGGGAAAAATATTCCTTGAGATATACCTTATTCCTTTTACCTCTTTTATAATTGGCATTGGTTTTGTGCCATTCTTAAACCCAATCGCCGATTTGGGCTTTGATCCAAAATTTAAAGGCTTTTGGGACAAGTTTTACTTGTACCACACTATTTAAAATTCCCTTCCAACATAGACTATGACTTGAGGGGTCATATTTAGCCGATAATTATGAAAAATGATGGAAAAGATTCAATTTTTAACTCGTGAAAATGTGAGATTATGTGCAAGATTTGTAGTTTTATATCCTCAAATACCTCTTTATGAGACTTTGATATGTGTGTTTAAATGTGAGGTGGATTTGAGGAGAATGAGGTGGCATTGTATATGGAGCCAAATCGCCTCTTCCTCCACCAAGTCTATTTATATGTTTCCTTTTTATGCTTCGGGTTACTTTCTTGATCACTTGGATTTTGGATTTGGAAGATCTTTTTGATGTGCATGCTTTGTGGAGAGGATTTGAAGTGGAATTTATTGAAGGGAGGAGGTGCCACCAATGGTAAGGTAGGATCTTAATCTAATTACTTCCTTGCTCTTCTTGTGTACATGGAATGCCAAATTGTATGTATGCATGTGTGTTTGTTTTCGATTGTGTAGTGTTGACCTTAAGGAAGGTGTAGGAGAAATAAAATGGGGACCATGACCATGGAGGAATAAGAGAGTATGAGAGGTGTATGGTGAGAGTGTGGGTAGGGTGTTCCACATTATGGAGGTATAAGGGAAATTTATGTCTTTATCTTTGTATATTTTACATAAGGGAGTCATAAGAGATTTGAGGGAGGAATAAGAGATTTTTGTCTGTGGATGGATCATTTTGAGGTTTCAAGGTGGACCCTTATCCCACTTGGGAGGTATAAGGGGGTTCCTAGTAATTCTTTTCTCCGTTGGCTCTAGTTTGAGCCTATATGATTATTTGTAAGTTGCATGTTTTTCTTTATATTTGTTGGTCATGTGTTGAAGTCTTAATTGTATGTTGTTATGTGGAATCCATTGTTTCTAGCTTCGATGGTTGTTAAAATCCTATATTGCTTCTTTGTTTGGGCTTAGGGGCCAATGAGGGGTTGATTCACCGGGTCATTGGAATTAGGCTAGAGGAGAGTGTTTCTTAGCTCCTTGCCCTAGTTTGTGCATTACAGATGGAAAGGGAAGGAGTCATGCAGGTTACAATTAATACTGGAGCTGTAGCAATTATGTTTTACAAAAATGGGCATGTTGTCTCCACCATTTTCGGTGGAGCGCTTGTAATACTTGCATTTTATTTGTTTGTAAATCTGTGTTGTAAAGAATGTAAATGTATGTATTTATTTTGAATCATGACTATGGAAGGGACTGAAATTTATGTTATTGCAAAGTCTGCTTGTAAAAGTAAGTCTGTAATTCATTAGAAGCATTGTAAATCCTTGACTTTGCATTATAATAGGGATGCAATAAGTCTGCATGCATCTAGAGTTGTAAATATTGAAAGAAGTGCTCTGTATTTTGTTGTAGCATTCTGCTTTTAGTGCAGATCTGAATTTTGTTGAAAACTCGGTAAAATATTGTAACTTTGTACTACTTGAATCTGTATTTTTAAATGAAAATATATATCTAAAATTAAATTAGTATCATGCAAATTAGCTCAAAGCTGAAGTATAGTTCTTTGTTGCATTTGTTGAAGGGGTTATGGAATACATAGTTACTTTATGTTGCATATTCTAGCATATTCTAAGGAGTGGTATCTCATGATTTTTCATTTAATATTTCTTACTAAGATTGAAATGAAACTGACCTTACTTCTTGTATCTTATGTTGTGAAAGATATAACTAAATCCTCTGTGTGTGTGTGTGTGTGTGTGTGTGTGTGTGTGTGTGTGTGTGTGTGTGTGTGTGTGTGTGTGTGTGTGTGTGTGTGTGTGTGTGTGTGTGTGTGTGTGTGTGTGTGTGTGTGTATTTGTATACGACTTTTCTTATAAATATGTTTTTCCTCTGTCTGCTTTTTACTATTTAAAATAATTCTAATAGTTGCATATTTATAAATGTATTTATTTTTGTAAGTATATATCAATTCATCTGGTATATCCCTTTGAAATAAAATATGTAAGTTACACATTCTCATATATATATATATATATATACTTATTAAAATTAATATGTGTCTACAATAATCGATATCAGCTAAGTAATCGATGTCGATAGACCATATCGAACCACCACTAGTCTAGTAATTGGTGCCGCTTAGCTCAATGCGACCCTTTTCTTCAAGAAGTGGGTTAAAGTCGACCACTTGCCTTTCCTTTTACGAAATTTATAAGTATAGAACATCTCTATAGATGAAAACATAGTAACCATTGAATATAAATTTTTATATATACACATCTCTCTCTCTCTCTCTCTCTCTCTCTCTCTCTCTCTCTCTTTGTGTGTGTGTGTGTGTGTGTGTGTGTGTGTGTGTGTGTGTGTGTGTGTGTGTGTGTGTGTGTGTGTGTGTGTGTGTGTGTGTGTGTGTGTGTGTGTGTGTGTGTCTATATACACTACAAGAAAAATGGATATTTTCCCACAATGTTATCCACAAAATATTCAATTTGTGGAAAAAATGTAGATTAGCAACATTAAATGGATGGTTTTTATAATATACAATGTAGATTTTTCACAATTTCATAAAAGTAAAATCTAATTTGTGGAATATTCATAATCCTATAAATTTATTGTAGAAAAATCACAATTTCTCTATATTTGAAGAAATAAAATCTCAAACTATAATTAAAAATACACTAAATAAAATCTAGATTGCAATTCCTAATTTCCACATCATTCTAAACTTCAAACAAAAACTATTTAAAAATTATACCACTAAAACTATGATTATGCATTGTCAAAAAAAGAATATATACAAAAACTTAAATTCTAATTTTTATAATGTGAATATATTAATGTATCATAATTATAATATTTTGAACCAATTTTTATCAAAAATAAATAATCACATAATTTTTAAGATTTGATTTTATTATTAAAAAAATTAAATCCATTAAAACTTAAGTTTTGTATTATCCCCAACTCACTCTAATTGTTGACAATCTACATTTAAAAAATTAAAACTCTTATTGTGGATAATGTACATTAATAAAAGAAATAGTGATAATAATGAGGGATGCAAAAATAAGAAAATCATAAATAATCTACACAACCCCAAATTTCATTATTTTTTATGTGGATAATCTACATAATATTACAAATATTATTTGTGAATAATTTACACTACTACAAATACCCTTAGATTGTCAAATATATGTAGAGGCTCCATGGGACATAAATTATTGTCGTAAACTACATTACCTTAATAAAGTTTGTGGATAATCCACAATATTTTGAAATAAATTTTTACTATGGGAAACCATTATCACTATTAATATTAATATTCTTATAAGTGAATTATCTCGTAACACAAAGTTTTATTATTAAAATTATTCAAACACAACTCCAAGATTACTATTTACCTTAATAATAAAGAAAATGTTTATATTTTTATTAATATTAACTATAGTTAAAAATATATAATTATATTATTACATTATATAAAAAATTAATTAAAATTGAAAATGAAAATGAAAACCATTTATTAATTTTTATTTATAATATTTATATAAATAAAACATAAATAGATAATTAATAATATATTAAAAATTAAATAAAATTATACACAAACAAAATTATTCTAGCTAAAATGAAATTCTATAATTTATTTAAAATAATGATGGTGTAGAATATCATTTTCCTATTATTACTATTGACATTGATATCACATCTCTATATATAACTTACATTTTAAAGGAAAGAAATCATATAACTATGAAAATGAATATATTTATAAGATCTTGAAAATAATGATTTTATACTTTAATAAACTTTGATATATATTAACCATGTAGATTCATGTAAAATGTAAACTCTCCTATTGTTCCATTATTTCCTACATTTGTGTATCATAATAGTAAAACATTACATTTTATCATAACATTTAAAACACATAATATATCTAGTACATTTGAAATCACATTAAATTAAAAATTATGATAATTTAATAGTTCTTAGGATCGTGATACAAGAAAATATTTTTTTACTACATATTGCTTAAGAGAGGTCAACTGCTATAAAAAAATACATATTGTAGTAAATTATTGTATCAAAACGTTATTTTCATGAAAAATCCAACTTTAATAAATGCCTACACCTTTATAACTCATTTTGTATGTCATCTTGATTGAATTCCTCATCATCTTGAACCAACTCTTGAACTTGTTCTGTACTAATTTCCAATTCCCCTAAGTCCACAACTAAATTAATCATGACATCTTCTCCCTCATTTCCAATATCATCATCAACAAGATTATTAAATATCATTGTTGAATCTTTTCTACTTATGTAATCTGCAATATCATCTTCTTCTATTCCTCCTCCCGAATTAATACCATCATCTGATTGCCTTAATTCATGATATTCCTCTTGGGACTCTTGTGACTCAACATAATCTTCAATTTCAACCAGTGGTTCATATTCATTTTCATTGTTTGTTTCATCTTCATCACTATTAGTACCATTGTTAGAATCTGGGTTTACATCTGAAAATGATGGATGTCATTGGCTCCTTGGATTGTGTTCGATGATGAATGACCAATTTATATCATTAGTATCTTTAATAAAAAAAATGCTCACATTGACTAGGGAATACATAAGGCTCATTTGTCTCCATAAAGCTTGATGTTTTGATAAGGGGAAAACCATTTCGATGCATTTTAAATGTTCTTTGAGTTCCATCCTCAATCATTGGATACCACTTGACATGAAAGATAACCTTCTTGAAGGCCCTGAAATCAAGTTCAATAATGTCTTGCAATATTCCATAGTATTGTTTCCTCGAACACTCATTTGAACCATCCATCTCAAAGTATGCCGATATACCACGATCAAAACTATGCCTTAGTTCATCAGTCTTCTCAATACGGAAATGTTTACCATATGCCCACATTGCTTTGTAATGTCTCACCTACAACATAAAAATGCAGAATTTTAAATGCCATCTAGATTCTATATTTTAAAATTGTGAATAATATGATATTACAAGATGTAGAACACTACCAATGTTTTTAGTATATATTATAGACATATACCTTTCTCATATGTGTCCCAGTGGCAATTTCCAATTCTTCTCTAGAAACAATTGTAGGATCTTTATTATTTTGAAATATAATATTTTCTCTCAACCAACTCCAAGTACATTTATCTGGCCATGTATTTCTATGTTCAAGAGGTAACTTCCTTTTGTGAGTTTTATTCATAGATCCCACCCTCCTAGATAAATTTAAATAAGCATTTCTATCAGCTTCTTCCTTCTTTGTATTATAAATATCAATCCACTTATCCATGCATTTTGTGTGATGGGAAACAAAAACATGCATTCTCTCCCATTCATATGGATCTGTAACTCCGAAAAAGTGAACTTTAAATATATTTATTGAAATGAGTATACTAGTGATATAATAAAAAAATATTAAATGAAAAATTATGTACACACCTCGAATTGTTCTCAACTTTGACCTCATCTGAAGTACTTCACCAGTGAGCATATCTTGTTGACATTTACTCCAAAATATTGGTGTATCTAAATGAAATTTTGGTAAATATTGTGTTACACGTACCATTGCTTTGAAAGTAGTATAACTTGTTGCAATAGATCCCTCAGGACGAGCTCTTTGTCATACAAAATGTTTTAGTACCTTCAATAAGCGCTCCACAAGCCACATAGACCTTGATGTAACAGGACCACAATATTCAATCTCTCTGACAAGATGTACTAGATAGTGAACTTGCGAATCAAAAAATGTTAGTGGAAGATGCTTCTGAATTGTACATAGTAGTATAGGTGCTTGCTTCTTCCAATAATCTATATCCTCCATCCTAATCTCTTTTGAAGTTAACCACCTAACATAAATCATAAGTAAGTATAATAAATAACAAGAATTATTTTTATGATACATAAATTATTATTACAATTGTTTTATAAAAACATTTACCTCATATATGCCGATAAGTCAAATATTACATGTCTAATATGTTTTTCAAAGCTATTTGGAATAACCTAAAAACAATATTGTTTTCAATTATATATCTAATATATTTTGAAGATATGAACTCATATATTGTAATATATGTATGTTACTTGTACAACTCACTTTAAGAAGGTTATGCCAATCATGTGTCTTCAGTCCTGTCAACTCTTCATCTTTTCCTCTTGTGAATGCATTCTTGAGTGTTGCAGCAAATCCTGTAGGGAATTTTATCTCCTTAATTGTAGATTTAACTTGTCTTTTCTCCTCATTTGTTAATCTCCAAGGACCGATAGAATATGAATCATCAATAGGATTTGGCCATAGATGAGGCATGACATTATTTTCTTGAAGATCTCTTCTCAATCGTAATCCATCAACTTTTTTTCCATTGATAAGATACCATAATGATTTTGACACATTGCATCCAATGTGCATGACATCAAGAAGGTGTGCAATCGGTAAATATCTATAGTACGGAAGTTCATAAAAATTGAAAACCTCTTCATTCCTCGAGGGAGTTCACCTTGATAAATCATGTCAAAAATAGTGAGATGTAAAAAAATATTTAAAATAGAATTACATTTATTGTAAATCCTATGTTTAAGTTCTTACCTTCAGCATTATTGTATAAAGTATACCAATCATTTGGTGTCATACACTTTGGAATAGGCAATTTCATTTCCTTATTATTGAATTCCTATTGCTTCCGTACTCGATATCGATGATTTATGGGCAAGAATTGCCTATATTCATGGAAGATAACCTTTTTGAGGTTATTGGAATGCTTAGCTATTGTTTCACTTCCACATGATGGGCAACCAAATTTTCCTTTTGTTTGAATACCTACAATTATGATTTTGAGAAAATTTATGGTTAGAGGTAAATTTTTGAGATCCATGTTACTCTTATGACAATTAAAATATTTAAATATATAAACTTACCACAACAAACAGATAATCCTGGGGCATCATGAATCGTCCAACACATCATTCCTCGAAAAAAAAATCCCTTCTACCAATAGGCCTCGAAATATCATGCATTTGAAATCCTTTCCATAACTCTTTAAGTTCATCAATGACTGGTCGTAAGTATATATCCATATTTTTCACTTGATATTTTCCTATAAGTGAATAAATTCCAAATGTAATTATAACAAAAATATTATAAGATTAGTTAAATCATGTAATGATGAAAATAAACTAAAAGGAAATATTTATTATATCTAAGGGTATAAGTTAATTCACCTGGAACTATTAAAGTCAACATTATTTGCTCCTTTTTTATGGCCATCCAAGGTGGGAGATTATTCACAACTGCAACAATTGGCCAAATGGAGTACATTGAGGACTGGATTGAGTATGGATTAAATCCATCCATCGCTATTGAAATCCTTGCATTTCGTGGCTCACCTATAAAATCTAGCCATTGTTCATCTATTTCTTTCCATGTTTTCTTATCTACTAAAATATGCATTAATCAATCTATGCTCTTATTGTGTGAATGCCAATCCATGAGATTTCCAATATCATTACATTGAAATACATGTTTAAGTTGTGGTATTAATGGGAAATGGTGAAGTACTTTACGAGGAACTTTAATAGATTTAATAACACCTTGATGCTCATATCGACTTTCACCACACAAAGGCCAATATCCCTATAGGAGCGTGGTAGTCGATTTCCCTCTGGAAGTAGTTTATCAGCTAGAAACCTGAACCATAAAAGTAATTCAATAAATAAAGAATATTTTATCATAAAAATTATATTGTGAATTGTATAATATGAAATAATTAAATGTACCTCAAAAGTGTTGTAAAGCTAGTATCTGACCATCCAAAAATAGCCTTCAAATTTAGAAGTAATAAGATTGTCGCTAGCACTGAGATTCATGCACCTTCATATAACTTTGTATTTGCAAGGGTTTTCATGTTAGATTCTTGATGAGTGAAAATTTCATGCATCATATCTTCAATCCCAGGCTCCAAGATTCCCATTTCATCATCCATCATTTTCATTTGGTTCATTACAAGGAGCATCATAACTAGTACGCTACAAAATTTTTTTCTATAATTAATTAAATGCAATGTAATCAATATTAAATTGATGTAAATTACTTATGCACATATACCATAGGTTTTTCTTGTATAGAACCATGTTTTTCTAAATGTTGAATCTCTATTCTACGCCTCTGTCGTCTACACCCTCCACATTTTGGACATGTACAATACACAAACTCCTCGTACCATGTTCATAAGTGTAATGTAGTGCCCACTCCTCTTCGACATTGATATTACTCTGATTTTTCTTTTTTTTTTTATTGGAGCCATAAACATTATCATCATATTGATCTTATACATTGATATATGGACATTATTATATTTGATTAGCTTATTTAATAGATAGTATAGATTTTTTAGATTCATGACTTGATGAGATTTAAAGGATGGATTATATGCATGGATCGACATATTAGTATTTGATGATCTTGAGCTACTATTGTATTGACACATTGGATTATATATATAGATGTTGCTAGATAATTTAGTTGGTTTTGTGATCTTATTGCTAATTGATAAATTGATAAAATCAAAATATTTAGAATTGTGAACAATTGGTGAATTACTTAATTTTAGCGATGGTTTAGTTATGATATTGATGATGTGAATTGATATGTATATATGTGCATTTTATTATCTCGATGTCATTAATATGGCCATGAGGATAGAAATGTATTGTTTTTATTTTTCCGGCATTTGCAAAAAAACAAACAAAAGGGGATATGAGACCAACAATGAAGGAATTTGAGATATTAGAAACATGTCACGTTGGAAACTAATATAAATGTATGATGTTGTCTTTTTTTGTTGTTAGGAGGTCCCCATTTGGGGGAGGCCTCAAATGTAACCTTGATAAATTGTGTTTCTTCACTTCTTGATTTTATTTAATTGTATTTTTGTTAGTATCATGATTCACTTTTATTATTATTGTTAAGTGATCCATTTAAGTTAATTAGACTTGATTAATTAGTGTAATTGAGGATGCGACAAAAATGGGGTAATTAATATGAGTATTTAGTTCTTGGTTTGTGTAGGGTTTGAAAGAATTTAATTACTTTTGAGTGTTATGTACTCAACCTTGCATGCAAATTTCGGATTTAGAATTTGAAGCCTATTTTGGAGGCTTCTGGGACAAGTTAAGCTTGTCCCACACCTCTAAAACTAAACCACCCAATATTCCTATGATGTGGGGTGTTATTTAAGGCCTTTTTGTGTGTTTTAGTGTAGAAAGAGCAACTAATTGTACTTTTATTACAAGAGTATTTAATTATGTCCTTTACATGTGTGGGTTTGGGTTTGAGTGTGTAAGAGGGTTGTCATTCCCTCAACCACCAATTTATTATGCTTTGGAGATTTGGTTTGACCTTGTGATGTGGAATGGAGGAGAAATGATGTGGCATCCTACATGGAGCCACATCACCTCTCTCTCCTCTCTTTTCTATTTATTCTAATTTGTTTGAGGATTTGGGGGTTACTTGTTTTATTTGGAGACTTTTTATTTTAGAGAATATTGCTTTAAGAGTGTTGTTTGGAGCTTGGAGTTGGATTGTTCTTGCTTGGACTTGGAAAAATGATTGGAACTTTCTTGTGGATTGGAAACTCTTGCAATGGAAAGGTAGGGTCTTCACCCATGTTTTATTTTGCTATTTTGTTGTGCATATGTTTGTGAATGAATGGTTGTTGCATGTGTGATTTTGGGAAGTAGAATGGCCTTAGGTTGTGTAGGAGAAAATGGAAATGGGAATATTTTTGAGGGAGGCATAAGATTTTTTATTGGGTATTTTAGGAGGGAGTTGGGTTGGGGTGCCCCACCTTGTGATAAGTTAAATTTGTGCTTATTTTGTTGTCTTATTATGGGAGGCATAAGAGTGAGGGAGGCATAAGAATTTTTTTCTTTGAGGGAGGCATAAGAGTTTTTTTCTTAGAGGGAGGAATAATAGTTTTGTGGGTTTTGATTGAGTTCTTAGAGGTTTTAAGGTGGGCACCCAAACCCTTGGGAGGCATAAGTAGATCCCCATGTTCCTTTCTCTTTCTTGGCTTGATTTTAGAGCCTTTGTGTTGGGAAACTTGTGTGTGTTGATGTGATTTTTTTGTTCTTGTTGTGTTGAATGTTTGGTTTGAATGTGAATGTGGAAGCCTTGTTAAGTTTTCAATGGTTTTCTTATACCCCTCATTGCTTCATTGTTGGGGCTCGGGGGCCAATGAGGAAGAAGGCTTCTCTTCCTCATTGGATTATTGGTTGGGTGGAGAGTGTTTCCTACTCCCATATTTTGGTTGTTTTGTTTGGACTATGGGAAGATGGTGGAGCTCAAGTGAAGATTTTTTCTTTGTAGCACCTTGAAGAAATGGAGAAGAGATCCCTCTTTGTAAAAGAAATTTTACCATGTTGTCTCCTTTAAATGGAGGGCTTGTAACTTGCATTATTTTTTTGGATTTTCAACCTCTTGTAAATGTATTGAGAAATGGTTGAGTTGTATTAAGTTTTCAAATTCATGTATGTGAAAAGAAAATAGACAAAAGGAAAAATTGCATTTGCTACCTTGAACATCCCTTTAACTTGTAAAATCTACTAAGATTGTTTTGAATGAAAAATTGCATTTTAAATGTGTTAGTTCTTGTAAAAGAAAACCACCAAATATTGCATTGTTAAATGAAGTAGAAAATTTTAAATGGGATTGAAATGGAAATAAAGTTATTCCAACCTAAGTTTATTTTATTATCTCCAAAGTGTGTGATGTTTCATTTTAACAAGATTGATGGTTATGTTGAAATTATACTTTTTGAATAAAATTGATTTCCATTTAGTTATTGGGAATTAAATTAAATGGTTTCATATTCCTATTGGAAATAAAACATAGTGAAAATACCAAATTTTTGGTTACATTTCTTATTACGTTGAAGGATAGAATAGAGAATGAGCTGTTGTTATGAAATTTGAGTATGAAACTAGAAATGTTATCAACCTAGAAATCAATGAATGGAATAAATATTGTTTCAATTCATTATTTCTTTAAAACAAACTTAAGTAGAAGAACTATGGGAAAATGCATGGTGGAAGGTTCTATTTTCGAGAGAACATAAACACCATCTTGTGTAGAGCGGTGGTTGATGAACTTCCCCAAGAAGGGTGGCATTCATAGGACCACAAGCTTTGCCTTAGGGTGGCGGTTTCATCTCTTTCGACGGAAAAAAAAATTGTCTCTTAAAAACTTAGATTCAAAATAAAAAGAAATATAAGCCTAAAACAATTCAAAGGTAAATTCATACAAATTGAAATGAGTTGAAATTAAGCTTTTAAGCTCTCCAATCTTGTTTTATGGCACTTAAATGAGTAAAAGTCTTAGATTAAAGGAAATTGAGTTTTTCCTTAATTTTTGAACTCAAAACAAGAAATCAAGAAAATATTTTCATTAAATAACAAAATAGATCCATTGTAGCATCTCTACATTAAACAATTGGGCAATATTACAATAGTGAAATCTTTACAACTAAAGCCATGAAAATTTTTCCATGGTTACTCTTTTTTCTCTCATGGCTCTTCGTCTTTCTCCTCTCCCAATCATCTGCAAAATAATTAGAGAAAATAAGTCAAACTAATGAATAAGAACACTCCATAGAGATGATTAGGGATAGTGTGAAATCCCTAAGATCGAAGGGCCCACACTAAATCTATCTAAGGGTTGTGGTTAAACCCTAAAAAATTATGTGAGAATTAGGTGGGAATATGTCTTATATAAGAACCATATGTAACTTAGGAATGGGGCTACTAAAGGAGTGTTCAAAGGTAACTTTAAATTGTAACCTTAATTTGTAGTTGGTGACTTTTAAAATTAAAAATCCTTTGACTCTTGTAATTAATTAAATCAAATTTACTCAAGGGTAACTAGACAACATTTAATTTAGGGATTAAATTTAATTATATTTAACTTAATGGGAGGGTAAGTTTAGACTTAGCCCTAGAATAATAAATTAATAAATGACATTAGAACTATGTTACCAAATTAATTAAAGATTATAACAAGGGGATTTTATGTCGATCTAGGGAATTAAATAATATTAATTAAAAGGATTAAAAAAACTAATCGAGAAATAAATTAAACCTAGTTTAAGGTTACCGCTTTACCACCGGTTAAAAAAAAATTATTCCATAACTTTTGAAATCTAATTATTGGGTTCTCTTTTGTTTTCTCATGTAAATTTTTGGGCATTACACTTGGTATCAGAGTCATGGGTTCAATGCTTGGACCCTTGGGCACACTTGAAAAATCAAATAGTTAACCTAGTACAACCTACAACTAAATCAAACAACTTTTCATGATATTTTAAAATGTAGATAACCTAGAAAACTGAAACATCACCTAGAATGGAAAGCTAACTCCCGTCTTGATTTGTGCAAGAGGTGCGAATAAGACGCAGGTGATTTTCCATGTGGAATTATACATACCACCTCCAAAGTAGGAACTTTCCATTATACTTCCACATATACTATAGATATTATAGGATGTCAATGCGGCTAGACGAGGTGGAACTATTGGGGCATGACCTTTCTAGCATGATAGGGATCCATCACATGAGGATCAATACCCTTTGAGGAAAAATGATGAGCATAAACTAAATAAATCCAATGTGGATTCGATAGAGAAAACTCACCTCAGAGGGGACATAGAGATAGGATTTAAGGACATAGAGACAAATTTAGGTGCCCTACGCTAAGGGATGAACATGTAGAGATAATGAGGGGTCAATAGTGATCATGTGAAAATCATAAAGTTATGCCCATCTTTTTATTTTTGCGATACAAGATTTTTTAAGATAGGGGCTTTGTTAGTGAGCTTGAGAGGGTGCCTCAAGCTTTTCCCATGTACTAACAACATGAATGCTCATGTTGCGATTCATCTTCTAAGGGATGAAGCAAGTTATTGGTGGAGGAATGAGGAGTAGAAGCTCCATGTAGTCTTAGAGACAGTCACTTAGGATATTTTTGATGAGCGGTTCAGGTGAAGATACTTATGAAGGAAGTTTATTCAATAGAGGATAAATGAGTTCCATTACCCGCATCGGCATCCATGAAAGTAGTAGAGTATGAAAGTTGGTTTCGGACTTTCTTTAGTATGTCAACTATATGCGGGATGAGCGAGGCTAGAATCCACCTAGATTTGACAGGTGTAGTACGCATTCATTATTCATAGACCTTAGCCGAGGCCATTGAGAAGGACTACATTATAGAGGAGACAATGGGGAATATGCAACAGTGCCAAAGATAGAGTTTGGAGCCATATTCATAGATGTAGTATAAAAATTCAAGGGGGTCAGCCCCTTCTTATGGCGGACATGATTATACATAGTCTTCATTCATTCCACCATAATAGCCACCTTAGAAGAAGCATTAAAAAAATACTTGTCCACCGTCTATACCTCCACACAGATTTGACACTCAAAGGGTACATGTAGTATGGGCCTCCCATCGAACACATGGAGTGCCTCAAGCTCGATTAGAAGGAGATTATCGGTAGAAACCTCAGCAGTCCATATCAAGATCATCAAGATCCATGACACAAACCACTAGAGTACATGCTGGAGCCGCATCTCATCGGAGGGGGCCAGGTAGTTGTAATGGATGTGGTGTATTTAGACATCATTGGAGAGAATTATCTCGAAACCTAATAATGAGGGTAAGGTAGCAATTTATGAGCCTATAGTTGGCGAAATGGGATGTAGCCATCAGATTTATGTAGCGATTGAGAACTTCTAGGAAAAGCACCCGGGAATAGTAATCGATATTGGAGGTAGAATTGGTGGTATCCATAGCTCTATCCTATTTGATTATGGCTCATCCGATTCTTTTATTGCACCATCTTTTGTATACCCATGCGCAGGCTAGTGGTAGTTAGGTAGGGCCTTAGTCGAGATACCGAGATGGTCTGCTGAGCCAAGATCTTAATAGACTCCTTAATCAAGGAGTGCACAAGGTGGACCTAGGACCCTTCACCACTACCTTGGATCTTTATACTCTTCCTTTGGGTTCTTATGGAGTGATCTTGGGTATGGATTGGCTATTTTCACATTGAGACAAAGTTTACTATTATAATAAGGTTGTATCTTGTGTAGATGATTTGGGAGTGTAGTCAATGATTGTTGGAGTGAGGAGACCCATCTGTATTTGCACTATTTTAGCTATGTAACTTAAGTGGTATACGTGGCATGGGTGTCGGTTGTATGCTATTATAGTTACTTATAGGTTAGAGAATGGGGCAAGTGGACCTTTTCTTGATGATCAAGAAATTTTGTAAAACTTGTAAGATGTTTTTCCTAGTGAGCTATTAAGGTTGCCTCCCCCATATGAGATAGAATTTCACATTGATTTGGTTCCGTGGACAATATCCTATCTCATGCGATCCATATAAGATGACCACCCTTGAGCTATGTAAGCTCAAGTTATAGCTTGAGGGCCTCCTTCACAAATGCCCACCATCCTAGTGTATCTTATTTGGGTGCACTAGTGATTTATGTGAAGAAGAAGGATGGATCCTTGCGTTTGTGTGTGGACTACATACAACTGAATAAATTAACGATTAATAATCATTACCCCCTTCCTTGCATCAAATATTTATTTGATCAAATTAAGGAGGTTGTAATATTTTATAATATAGATCTTAATTAAGGATAACATTAACTAAGGATTGCAAATGCATATATCCATAAGACAAATTTCTCGCATAAAATATGACCACTAAGAGTTCACGCTTGATACCTCTTGGTCTAACAAACACCCTTATAGTATTCACAAGATTTATGAATGGGGTATTCGGATGTTTTTTTATTGCTTTGTGCTCATGTTTCTTGATGACATTCTGATATACTCACCTACACGTGAGGAGCATGAGCAACACTACCAACAAGTTCTGTAGTGTCTTCTTGAGCAACAACTATATGGGAACCTACATAAGTGTTCCTTTTTCGTAATATCTTCAAGATTTGGGTCACATCATTTATTGGGAAGGTATCATTGTCAATCCTTCCAAGCTTAGAGATACTATGGATTGTCCTACGCCAACCAATATGAACGAGGTGTGGAGTTTCATGGGGTTGGTAGGATACTATAGGAGATTTGTTAAGGTCTTTTATCGGATTGTGCACCCTATCACTTCCCTTCAATGGATAGGTAATAAGTTAATTTTCTCAAATAGATCTAAGTAGGATTTAAGGACACTAAAGGAATTCCTTATGAAAAAACAGATTCTTACTATGCTAGACCCACAGGGAGAGTTCTTCATTTGCACATATGTTTCTTTGGAAGGATTATGAGGTTTTTTTTATGTATGAGGGCCATGTGGTAGCCTTTGAGTCTTGCAAACTAAAGTATTATGAGTTAAATTATCCAACTCGTGATCTTAAGCTTACGGTTGTTGTGCATGCTTTGGTTTGGTTGAGACATTTGCTTTTAGGTAAGAGATTCATTCTTAAGACAGATCACTTGAGTCATAGCCACCTCTTCACATAACCCAATCTCAATGCTTGTTAGCATAGTTCAATGGAGTTTATTTGTGAGTATGACATGGAGGTAGAGCATGTGAAGGGGAAGAAAAATATGCTTGGTGATTCTTTGAGTAAATGGAAACATTTGGTTATGGATACTTCAATGGGTAAAGATGTGTGGAGTAGGATTTTGTGATAGCTTAAACATGAGAACTTTTGCTTTATAGATATAGTAGAGATTGAGTCTCAAAGACCCCTTGAGGGGAATTTTGATGGATTTTCATTAGAATCAAATGGAATTATTAGACACAAATGCCATATCTATGTACCGAAGGATGGAGGATTGAGAATGATCTCTTCAAAATTCTCATCGTGCATGTTATTCGGCCATCTAGGGATGAAGAATATGTACACCACCTTGAGGCACTCATACCATTGGAGAGGTTTTCAGAGAGATGTAGCTTGGTTTTTGTCACATGGTTTAGAGTGTTAGAGGCGAAGGCCGAGCATCGCATATGTTGGCCTTTTATACTTGCATGAATACTTTGAAGTGGAAATGGGGCACCATTTCCATGGATTTCATAGTAGGGCTACTAACGTTGAGATACCACCATGATGTCATCATGGTCACTATGGATAGATTGATGAAAGTGGCTCATTTTTATCTAGTAAAGAAAACCTATATAGCTGGTGAAGTGGCATGAGTATACTTAGAAAATATTGTTAGATTGCATGAGATTCCATCAAAGATTATTTGTAACCACGATCCCTTACACACCTCTTATTTCTAGTCTACCATGCAGCATGTCCTTGGGAAGACTATCAACTTCATAAATTATATCATCTTGAGAAAAATAGATAGATAGAGTGGGTGAATAATATTTTAGAGGACATGCATCGGGTGTACGTCATAGACCATAATTTGAGGTAGGAAGATTACTTGTACTTAGTGGAGTTTTCCTACAACAATACTTTCCAGAGTTTGATTGTTATGGCTCCATTTTAGGCACTATATGTCAGGGAGTGTAGGACACCACTAAGTTAGGATAGGTTGGAGGATAGGGGTTCTCTTGGGCCAATTTTATTAAATAATATGGAGCAACAGTCGTCATGATTAGATAGAGATTAGTGAAGAGGCTAAGGACAGAGAAAATAAATTTGTAAATTAGTAGAGGAAAAATCACAGCTTTTGAGGTGGGCATGAAGGTGTTTCTTCATGTCAGGACACATAAGATCCCTATCTGTTACGAAAAAGGATCTAAGATTTCTCCTAGGTTTATGGGTCCCTTTGAGATCTTGGAGAGTATTGTTCCTTTCTCCTATCGTCTAAAATTTCCACCCAACTTTTCTTGCATCCATGATTTATTTCATGTTTCGTGTTTAGGATGTACATTCTAGATCCTTCTCATGTATTAGATTATACCACATTGGAGGTGCAAGATCGGGGGCAGGTGACGGAGCCTGTCAATATTTTAGAGTCACGGGACCCTAGGCCTTCAAGGAAAAGAGATTGATTAGGTTTGCGTCTAGTCAGATCGATACGAAGAGACAACAATTACGTAAGAGGACAAAACACCCTTGAGAGAACAATTCCCACATTCATTTCAGGTGATTTCAAGGAGGAAGTCGAGTCTAAGGGTAGGGGGATGCGAAGGCCTACTTCTCTTGACATTGATATTACTATGATTTTTCTTATTTTGAATTGGATCCATAGACATTATTATCATATTGATCTTTAGACATTAATAGATGGGCATTGTTATATTTGATTAGCTTATTTGATAGAAAATATGGATGTTTTAGATTTATGACTTGATGAGATTTATAGGATGGATTATATGCATGGATTGACATATTAGTATTTGATGATCTTGAGATACTATTGTATTGACACATTGGATTTGATATATAGATGTTGCTAGATGATTTAGTTAGTTTTGTGATCTTATTGCTAATTGATAAATTGATAAAATTGAAATATTTAGAATTGTGAACAATTGGTGAATTACTTAATTTTAGTGATGGTTTAGTTATCATATTAACTATGTGAATTATATGTATATGTGTGCATTTTATTATCTCGATTTTATTAATATGGTAATGAGGATAGAAAGGTACTTTTTTAATTTTTGTAGGCATTTGCCACAAAACAAACAAAAGGGGATAAGAGACCAACAATGAAAGAATTTGGGGTATTGGCAACTAGTGTAAAGGTATGATGTTATTATTTTTGTTCTTATGATGTCGCATTGTGGGGTGGCCTCAAAAGTGACCTTGGCTAAATTGTGGTTTTTCCCTTTTTGGTTTTATTTAATTGTGAGTAATTGTATTTTTGTTAGTATTGTGAGTCACTTTTATTATTGTTGTTAAGTACTCCATTTAAGTTAATTAGACTTGATTAATTAGTGTAATTGAGGATGTGATAAAAAGGGGGAAATTAATATGAGTAGGTAGCTCTTGGTTTATGTTGGGTTTGAAATAATTTAATTACTTTTGAGTGTTGTGTACTCAAACTTGCATGAAAATTTCAGATTTTAACTTTCAAGAAAAATTTGAAGGCTCGTGGGACAAGTTAATCTTGTCTCACACCTCTTAAATCACCCACCTAATATGCCCGTGATGCGAGGGGATATTTGAGGCCTTTTTGTGTGTTTAATGGAAAAAGAGAGCACTTAATTTTAATTTTCTAACAAGAGTTTTTAATTATGTCCTTTAAGGGTGTGGGTTTTGTTTTGAGTGTGTAAAAGGATTTTCATTACCTCAACCATCAATTTTATTGTGATTTGGTGATCAAGGTAACATTTTTGATATTAAAACTTTCCTAAACATCCCTAAATTTTGTCGAGTGTAGAATATTTTTTTAATATATTTCCGATGACTACGAGAACATAACAAAAAGACTTTGGGAGCTCTAGTTATGTCTGCGGTCAAAGTTTAGTCGATAAGAAAGTCAACTCGGTGAACAGGTCAATATTGGACCAATTGTCTTTGCGACATGTGGCAAAAGGGTGTCGAAAAAATCAAAGAGGTTTTCACCGCCCGGAGGTCTTGAAATTCATAAAATGGAATAGCCCACAAAACTAGAGGCTCAAATTTTGTTACAGAGTGGAGCACGGCTGCGTTGAGGAAAATTCTATTATTGCCGACATTGTGGGTCCTCAAACCACCACGTGGTTTGCCACCACGAATTTGATTTTCCAATCATGGGTTGTGTGTGGTCTTATTCATCATACTTAATTTGGGTCAAATTTTATATTAATTTATAATTATTTGCCACACATTATGCCAATTTTAATATATATATATATATATATATATATATATATATATATATATATATATGTATGTATGTATGTATGTATGTATGTATATATATACATGTATGTATGTATGCATGTATGTATATACATACATATATATATATATATATATATATATATATATATATATATATATATATATTATATGTATGTATGTGTGTGTGTGTGTATCCCAACCTCCACATATCAATATCCACATTAATATCCGAACATTAATGCAACCACCCCATACATAATCCGCCAACCCTTAATGAAACAAGCATCCACGTGGAAAGGCAAAGGAGGTGGGGCAAAGGCCCATGCGTGGAATGTTCCACCTGAATGGTGGGAAGATAAGGTTTATTGAAACCTTATCAAAATTTATAGGCCACCACATGTGGGATATAACCGCCTAAATTATACATGTCGTCCCCTATGGGATTAATATCCCATCCATATGCCACAGATTAGGCTTTTCAGAGCCTTGGGATAAAATTTAAGGCATCATTTAAGGGCCCTATTTTAATATAAATAATGGACCAATTTCATTATAAAACACACAACTTTGAAGCTAAAGACAAAATCTTAAGGAATATTACCTGAGTGAGTGGAGGAGATTTTTTTGATAAGACCTATTTATTAGGCTTATTATAAAGTTGTGAAGACCTATTTATTTAAATAGGAATTATTGTGACTAGGAGTTTTAATACTACCTATCTCGGCCAATTGGACCACATTAAATTATTTTGAAGCCTCTAGTATTGATTTGAGTGTCATAGGGAATTACAAAGCATCTGGAAGGCCGATCGCGATATGAAGGATTCCGAACAGTGGATCTAGTGCCATAGAGCTTGCCGAATATGCCAGGAAAGGGGAATTCAGGTGCTATTTTTCACCCTTGTCATTTGAAGGTCTATATATTCTTCTAAGCAAATTCTTAATAGTTTCCATTAGGTTTTCTTGTGAAAGTACTATTGTAACTTACAAGTTTTGACTAGTGCAATAGTTTCAAAGAACCCGAAGACATGGGTAATTTAGAAATTCCATAATCAAACCTTTTACAAAGTGTCATACTTATTGTATTATTTTAAGTTGATTTTAATGGGGTAAAAATAAACGGTAATTTGATAATCCTACAAGGGTCTTAAGATCGAGTAGATAAAAATTTCAGTGTATTTTTGGATCAAGTTTGGTATCAGAGTTGGTTTAGCTCCATATTTTCTTTAGTAAATTTGATTAACAGAGTGATTTATTAGAAATTGGTGTAATCTGTTCAATTTGTGTGAACAAGGTACAAGTGCACTTTGGGCAAGATGTCTAAATAAGAAAATCTCGATGGGGTTGATCCTTATAATCACCAAATCCAGGAAGAGAACTCTCTCTTGTGATCAATGTATTACTTTGCTTGGAAGAGGAGAATGATCGCTTGAAATTAGAACTGCAAAAAGGGATGAGCTCTTGGTATGGTTGCAGTATGTGGTGATAAGAGAAAGGAAATACCTTAAACTTCATATGTAGATACCAAGACAGATAATTGCATTGTAAGTTGTTCACCACTGGAATATTCTTCTTCCTCCCATTTAGTTTCATATTAGGTAAGGAAATCTTTGGTTTGTTTGAAAATCATCCTAGGGGCATTGGATCCAAATTATTAAATGAAATGGGATTTGAAGGAAGAGGCCTTGGTAAATATGGCCATGGCATTGCTAATGCAATACAGTCGAGGATCATCCTTGTTTTGCGGTATGGGTTTTTCTAGTCTAGGAATGGATATTTGATATTTCTCCAAGAATGTTGGTTGGAGACAAGCTTTCGAAAGCAAATTCAATACCCCACTAGTCCTGAAAGAAAATTCTGAGTAAGAAACTTGTGCTTCGTCGTTATAGGTAGGATGTGGTAAGAGAAATCAGTGAAGAGGTAATGAGATTCCACCTCCAGTTTCTTACCATAATCATAAGCACAATAAAACTTCTAATCCACTTTTTCATCTTAAGAAGTATGGTTATGATTTTTAGAAGATGTGGATTTCCTTTCCATGTACTTTTTTTATATTGTAGAATCATTCTATGGCCAGATGCTGGAAGAGAAGGAAACTGATGAAAAATTTGATGTCGTTCATTACAAACAAGGAAAATAAAAAATACCAATCTCATCATGCAGAGGTGAGAAATGGAAGAAATATTTCCTCATCCCAAAAGAAGGAAATCAATAGGAATTTTTGTGCTCATTTCAAGAGGAATGGGCACCACTAGAAAATTGCTTGAAACTACATCCATCTTGCCATCGTAGTAATGGAAATCCAAAGATGAAATGGAGGCCTATTACAAAGGAAAAAGAGGTTTCTACTCCACCACTAGTTGAAAATTCAACCCAAGACCAGGTAATACCTGAAAGTGAAAGTCCTTTAAAATGGGTAACTCAATAATTTTTCAACGATATATTGCATAATTCAGATTGATGAATAGTATGTAATATTTTTTGGAGATTAGAATTTGTGTGAAAATTTTGAGAGAAAGGTTTACCATACTCAGTGGATTTTCTTAGAAAATTTGATTAATACTCAAAATATATCTTGTAATTAGCTTTTGAGCACTGGTATAGCTTGAATACGGATTTAACTCATATTTATAAGCTTGGAGAATTCAGCAATTTTTGCAAACAACAAGAGCTCATTAGTGTCATATCATAAATTCATTCTCTCAGTAGAGGAATTGTGACCATGCAACAGAATGGTAGCTAAACACCATTGGCATCTGACAATAGGTTAGAAGTTAATTCTGTGTAGAGGAATTGTGACCATATAACAGAGTGGTACATGATAGTCATCATCAATAGGAGGCTTTATACCATGTAGAGGTAGCAATCATGCATCGGGGTTAGAGTCACCATTTTTGACCTCGGGAGAAATCTGATCGGATCATCTTTCTATGGATAGGCATTGTGACCATGTAGTAGAATGGTAGTTGAATCAACATTGGAATTGACTTTGGTTCAGAAATTCATTCTGTCAAGAATCCATCATGGGCATCTAGAGGAATGGTACCAAATATTGTTTGTCGATAATATTATCTCAGAGCCTCATTCAGTGTCAAGGCATTGTGACCGTACATTTGAATAGTAATTGATATTCAGACTTAGCATCATGCATTGGAGGCTTGAGGGTTTGAAAGAGGCTTAGCATTGTGCATTGGTGGTGTTGAGGTCTAAACAGGGACAATTATTTTCCATCATCGACATTGGATCAATCATATCTCTACGTAAGATGGAATTGCTTCAAACTAGTTTGGATTCTATAGAATCAACTAGAGCTAGGAATAGTGTTATAAAGTTAAAGAAGATCCTTTTTGTTATATATTTTTAATCTTAACGCTACACAATAGGAGCATTGAGGTTTCACATTGGAAACTTAGCACCATAAAATGGAGGTGTGGAGGTATTTTTCAAATATCGGAGTGGCGCGGCGAAGCATGGTGGGACAATAACCCACAAGTACCGGAAGAACAAAGTTTTCAAAGTGAGGAGGTTGCAGGCGGAAAAGACCAAAGGGTCTATTATAACAGAACTTCTAAGGTGGCGGTAGATTTTCCAGATTCATGAGAGGATGGTAAAATTCTCCAATATAATCTTTTTGGGACAAAAATATTTTCTCATTGGGGAGTTGTGATTAGGGGATCATTTTTGATATCAAAAGTTCCCTAAACATCCCTAAATTGTTTCAGTTCAAAACTTCTTTTCGATGACTATGAGAACGTGACAAATGAAAATTGGGAGCTCTATTTATGTCTAGTTAAAATTCAGTCAATGAGAAAGTCAACTCTGGTCAACATGTCAATATTGGACCAATCACACTACGACACGTGGAAAAAGGGCATTGGAAAAAATTGGAGAGGTTTTCACTTCCGGTCTTCAACATTTGTAAAATGGAATAGCTCGGCGGAACAAGAGGCTCAAATTTTGTTACGGAGGGTAGCCCAGCCACCGTTATGATGATTGTATTATCACCAATGTGGTGAGTGCTCAAATCGTAGGTTGATAGGTGGTCTTATTCATCATACTTCATTTGAGTCAAATTTCATATTCCTTTGTAAATAGTTGCCATGCATTCTACCAAATACCACGCATTATGCCAATTTAAATGATATATATATCCCAACCTCCACATATCAATATCCATGCATTAATATCCAAACATTAATGCAATCACCCCATACATAATTCACCAACCCTTAATATGCAAGCATCCACGTGGAAAGGTGAAGGAGGTAGGACAAAGGCCCATGTGTGGAAGGTTCCACATGAATGGTGGGCAGCTAAGGTTTATTAAAACCTTATCAAAATTTATATGCCGCCCCATGTGGGATATAACCCACTCAATTATACATGTCATCCCCTATGGGATTAATATCCCATCCATATGCCACGGTTAGGATTTTTATAGCCTTGGGATAAAATTTAAGGCATTATTTAAGGGCCCTATTTTAATATAAATAGGGGACCCCTTTCATGTAAAACACACAACTTGGAAGCTCAAGAAAAAATCTTGAGGAATATTGCCCGAGTGAGTGGAGGAGAGTTTTTTTTATAAGACCTATTTATTAGGCTTATTATAAAGTTGTGAAGACCTATTTATTTAAATAGGCATTATTGTGACTAGGATTTTTAATACTACCTAGCCAGCCCATAGCACCACATTAAATTATTGTGAATCCTGGAGTATCGATTGGAATGCCATAGGGTGTTATGAATAATTTGGAAGGTTGATCAAGATCCGAGGATTCTGAATAGTGGATTTGATGCCATAGAGCTTGCCGAATATGCCAGGAAAGGGGAAGTCAGGTGTTATTTTTCACCCTTGTCATCTGAAGGTCTGGATATTCTTCTAAGCAATTTCTTAATAGTTTCCATTAGGTTTTCCCTTGAAATTAATATTCTAACTTACATATTTTGAGTAGTGGAATGGTTCGAAAGAACCTGGAGATGTAGGCAATTTCCAAACTCCATAATCAAACCTTCTATAAAGTTTCATACTTATTGTATTATTTTAAGTTGATTTTAATAGGGTAATAGTTAAACAGTAATTTGATAAGCCTACAAGAGTCCAAAGATCAAGTAAATAAAAATTTTGGTCTAGTTTTGAATCTTTTTGAGATTGGGTTTGATCTTGTGATGTGGAATGAAGGAGAAATGATGTGGCATATTACATGGATCCCCATCACCTCTCTCCCTCTCTCTTTCTATTTATTTTAATTTTTTTGAGGATTTGGGGGTTACTTGTTTTATTTGGACATATTTTCTTTTAGACAAGCTTGCTTTGAGAGAGTTATTTTGATCTTGGAGTTGGATTGTGCTTGCTAAGACTTGGAAGAAGGCTTGGAACTTGCTTAGGGATTGGAAAATCTTGCAATGGAAATGTAGAGTATACACCCATTTTTTTATTTTTCTATTTTTGTGCTTATGTTTGGGAATGAATTTTTGTTTTATGTGTGATTTTGTGAAGTAGAATACCCTTAGGTTGTGTAGGAGAAGATGGAAATGGGGATATTTTTTAGGGAGGCATAATATTTTTATTGGTTATTTTATGAGGGAGTGGGTTGGGGTGCCCCACCTTGTGATAAGTTAAATTAGTGCTTATCTTGTTGTCTTATCATGGGAGGCATAATAGTTGTTTTCTTGGAAGGAGGAATAAGTAGATCCCCATGTTTATTTCTCTTTCTTGGCTTGATTTTAGAGCCTTTGTGTTAGGAAACTTATGTTTGTTGATGTGATTTAATTGTTGTTCTTTTGATTTTGAAGGTTTGTTTGAGTATGAATGTGGAAGCCTTTTTAAGTTACCAATTCTCTTCTTATACCCCTTATTGCTTTATTGTTGGGGCTCAAAGGCCAATGAGGAAGAAGGATTATGTTACTCATTGGATTAGTGGTTGGGTGGAGAGTTTTGAATACTCCCATATTTTTGTTGTCATGTTTGAACTATGGGAAGATGGTGGAGCTTAAGTGAATATGTGGTCTTTGTAGCACCTTGAAGAAAAGGAAAAAAGATTTCTCTTTGTAAATTTTTTTTACCATGTCGCCTCCTTTAAATGGAGATCTTGTAACTTAAATTATTTATATTTTCAACCTATTGTAAATATGTTGAGAAATGGTTGAGTTGTATTAAGTTTTCAAATTCATGTATGTGAAAAAAAAAAAAAAAGACAAAAGGAAAAATTGCATTTGCTACTTTGAAAATCCCTTCAACTTGTAAACTCTACTAAGATTGTTTTGAATGAAAAAATTACATTTTAAATGTATTAGTTCTTGTAAAATAAAACCACCAAATCTTGCATTGTTAAATGAAGTAGAAACTTTGAAATGGGATTGAAATGGAAATAAAGTTCTTCCAACCTAAGTTTATTTTATTGTCTCCAAAGTGTGAGATGTTTCATTTTAAAAAGATTGATGATTAAGTTTAAATTATTCTTGTTGATTAAGATGGATTTCCATTTAGTTATTGTTAATTAGAGTAAATGGTTGCTTGTTCCTATTTGAAAGAAAACATAGTGAAAATACCCAAAAATTTGTTTCATTTCTTATTAGGTTAAAGGATAGAATAGGGAATGAGTTGTTATGCAATTTGAGTATGAAACTAGAAATGTTATCAAAATAGAAACAAATGAATGTAAGACACCTTAGTTAAATTTATTATTTCTGTAAAAACCAACTTAAGTAGAAGAATTATGAAAACAAATGCATGTTGGAAGGTTATATTTTCAAATGAACATAACCGCCGCCCTGTATAGAGCGGCAATTTGAGGACTATTTCCTAGCATACACCATCGGTCGTCGAATAACCCAATAGGAAGGGTGATGATCACGAACCACCGGCTTGATTATGGCTACGGTTTCATCACTTTCGACAGAAAAAAAAAATTTTCTTTTCAAAACCCATATTTTAAATACAAATAAATCTAAGCTTAAAACAATTAAAAGGTAAATTCCAAAGCTAAAAATGAGTTGAAATTAAGTGTTTAAGCTCTCCAATCTTGTTTTATGGCACCCAAATGTGTAAAATTCTTAGATTAAAGGAAATGGGATTTTTCCCCATTTGTTGAACTCAAACCAAGAAAATATTTTCATTAAATACAAAACAGATCCATTGTAGGATCTCTACATTAAACAAATGGGCAATATTACAATAGTGAAATATTTACAACTAAAGCCATGAAAATTTTTCCATGGTTTCTCTTCTTGCTCTCATGGCTCTTCCTCTTTCTCCTCTCCCAAAACATGCAAAAAAATGAGAAAATAAGTCAAAGGAATGAATAAGAACACTCCATAGAGATGATTAGGGTTAGTGTGAAATCCCTAAGATCCAAGGGCCCTCATTGAATCCATCTAAGGGTTGTGGTTCAACCCTAAAAAGTTAGGTGAGAATTAGGTGGGAATATGTCTTAAATAAAAAGCATGTGTAGCTTAGGAATGGGGCCACTAAAGGAGTGTTAGAAGGTAAATTTAAATTGTAACCTTAATGTGTAGTTGGTGACTTTTAAAATAAAAAATCCCTTGACTCTTGTAATTAATTAAATCAAATTTACTCAAGGGTAACTAGACAACATTTAATTTAGGGATTAAATTTAATTATATTTAACTTAATGGGAGGGTAAGTTTAGACTTATCCCTAGAATAATAAATTAATAAATGACATTAGAACTATGTTACTAAATTAATTAAATATTGTAACAAGGAGATTTTATGCCGATATGGGGAATTAAATAATATTAATTAAATGTTAATTAAAATGAATAAAACATTAACCGAGAAATAAACTAAACCTAGTTGAAGGTTACCTTATTGCCACTAGTTAGAAATGAAAAAAGGTTCTTTAAATTTTCAAATCTAACTATTGGGTTGTCTTGGGTTTTGTGCGGGAAATTTGTGGGTGTTAGATATAAGGTTTAGTAGCTAAAAATTCTTCACTATCACTAGAGATTATTGTAATACCCGCTATAAACTTCCACTTGAGAACCAAGAACAACCTAGGATTACTTAGAAAAATTGTGGAATAGTTTTATTTATTTTATCGTGTTAACAACCAAAGTCTCAAGGACAATTAAATTCAACTAATAACTTTTCCCATTATAACAATTAATAATTCCAAATTATAAATCAATAAGTGTAATAAATCCACATCTAGCTCAAATCTCCTTAGGGATTAATTTAATCACTGATTACATTGACATCTTAGTTAGATATCCCCTGATTTAAAATTTTAGGGTTAAGGGACAAAAACAATTAAATACCCAAAGTATTTAATTCCACAAGATCCATGACAAGATAAAAGTTTAATTACGGGGGAAAGAATACATATTTAAAATCATTAGAGTAAATTCTTGCTTACCCCCTCCCAGAACTCACTAAAATATTAAACTAGATTTTTCTATTAATTAATGCTATTTAAACTTCCTAATAACATTCTCATTAGATAGGAAATTTCTTCACCTTTCTAGTGATATAAATAAGTCATCCTAACTCTTCATATTTCTCAAGTTATGGGCAGGGCTGGAACTTGGGGTGAAAATTTTCCCAAGAGCGGGCTCATGGGCTTGGGAGGTAAATTTTCTCGACTCGGGCTTGTGGAATTCGGAGAGAAATTTCACCCAGATGAGGAATGTGGACCAGCAGAGTGGCAAAAAAAATTTTCCCATACGAAGGCCAATGGAGCGGGAGGAACTTAGCTCTTTAGAATTTTTGTGATAAATGCGCACATTGCCTCTGCGCTCCCATGAGTCTGTAAAGGGACATGTGTCAGCATTTCCAAGCTCTAGTGGGAAGTCAAGTCACCAGAGAAATTTAAGAAATTTATCTTTCCTACCGAAAAATGTTAAGGGGACAAAATCACCCATGCCTTCGCCGACATCGATGATGCCACGTGTCGAGGATCTCATTAGGGTGTGGGTGGTGGGGCAGCGAAGAAACTTTAAAATTTTTGCCAAAAGAATTTTAAAATGTTAAGGTTGATAAATCAACCACTCCGCCATCATCATCTCTTGAAGCCATGGGTTATCCAATCATTGCTTGTGGGGAGGCGGGCCGATAGAGAAACTTATAGAAATTTTCCAAAAATGTAAAAGTTAAGTGTCGAACAGGGCCCGCATGCGCGGTGGAAGTGCTTTTCCAAGGCATGGGCAGGGATTAGGGGCCGCGGAGAAAATTAGGAAGTTTTAATAAAATTTTGAAAGGTTAAATTGGGGTTACGGGCACTGTGTGCCCGTGGAAATGATTCAAAAGCGAAGGGTGGATCGGGCGGGGCCGGGGGAAAATTTTCCAATTTTTTTTTCAAACTTAGATTATTATTATTATTAGGAAAAATGAAGGCTTGCAGGTTAGAGAAGTGGTGGGAAACTTCATGGTGTGGTGTCTTTTGGGAAAAAAAAAAAAAAAAGAGTTTTAGCTCGTGGGTCCGCCCAAGAATATTTTATTCATTAAAATTTGACAGATTATTTTTGAAGCCGAATGAAGTAAAAACTTTGGAAGGCCATAAATTTTGATAGGGAACTCATTTTTTCAAAAAATGAGGACTTTTTGGAGTGGTCTTGATGTCCTTTTTGTGAAACATTAATAATTTTATTTTGACAAAGTTTTAAGGGTTAATTTTGAGAAAAATGTTACAGGTTTCTAAAATGTGAATTAGTATTTTTAACTTATAAATTTTGTTCAAATTTTCCGTTAACTCATTCTCAACATGCCTAATAGGAATGGAGGATTTTAATTGGAATATTTTAGGATTTATTAAGGTTCAAAAGGTTTTATTGATAAGAAATTCCAAAATTACGAAAAAATAATTATCCAATAAAAGTCGAGTTTTTATCGAACCCGATTTGAAAGGTTCTATAAAATTTTCATAAGTATTTTAGTTTTTTTGGGCTCGTTTTGATCTTTCTTAGATTGTATTAGTGTTTCAATTATTTTCCATAGTTTTAAAGGGTTGTTATGTAAATTTTGATTAAAAAAATTGCAAGTTTACAATGAAATAAAATATGAAGTTTATACAATTCACAACCAGAGATTAATCTATTTCTTTTGCCATGCCATACAAACGTTGATTACATTTCATGCTAGTTTTAACTAGTTATCTTTCCTTCAATCAAAATGTAAAAACAAGAATGCAGCTTCTAATTTTCAAATCATGCATTTTAACAAAAACAAAGTAATATATCTTCTTCATACGTGTTTCTCTCTTTCAAGTAGAATCTCCTCAAAATATTGTTACAAAATTCATGTTTATAATGTGAACATGAAGTGTTAGTTATTTGGGTTATTTGGATATTAGAGTTTTAATATTGTGAACATTATTATTATGTGTGTAATAATACTCTCTCATATTGAGAAGTATTAGTTGTACGTGAGTTTATCTCACCTTAGTAATAGGTGTGGTTGAGATAGTTTAGGAGGTGTGTGAGATATCCTAGGGATGTGTGAGAGATATGAGTGATAATGAGATAGGAGTTGACTCCTTCCTTATAGGAGAAATTTTCCTATATATTGTAACCTCCTTACACAAATAATATTATCCCAAATGATTTCTATTAAAATATATATATATCTTATATTTAGTGTATTTGTTTTTATTCCTGTGCAAATCTTACCTAGATTCAACATCGGGTATCGAGCAGGTTTTTTTCTCGATGAGATGAGAGTCTTGAAGCCTTTCGTATGAGTTTCATTCATATATCTTTACACTCGGAAATATCCTCTCTTTTCAAAGACATGTGTATTTATATACGGAAATTCCCCACATTTGATAGTGATCTATGTTTCGATGTCTTCTAACAGATCTAAAAATTACTACGAAGTCTGAAATTTCTTTACTACTATACTATTATTTGCCTTGAGTCATAGTTAATTTAAGTGCTTGTACCAGCTATATCCTTTGTGTACACTATATTTACTATGCAAGAGTATTTTTTACAACTTGTGGCTATATCTCCATACACATCCACATATTCTATTTGGCATTCCATTGCCAAACACCTTTATCAAATCTTGTTTGTTTTCTCTCGTGGTGGACATGGTGCATTGTGAATAGATTTGTTTGATCTTATATTAACAAAAAAATTTGTGCACAATTTTCTCATGACACATCAATAGCTTGATCTATATTCTTTTGAAGCTTGTTATAGATGAAGATCTTGTAACATTGTTAGAATCCCTGCATGATTGGTTGTGAACTTCATGCATGTTTTTTCTGTTATTGCAACGTTACATTGGAAGTGCATCAAGTTTGTTGGATCCTTCAAAACTCATGCCGATCTAGCACACATACTGCCAAACTCTATGCGGCTTCCAATAGAGCTATATCAGGAAGCTATCAAAGACGCGGATCTGTCAGATGGCCTTCTCTGGTTGAAAGATTTTTTGGGAACATTATATTCAGTTGAAAATCCATGTGGAGACGTTACCATCCATGAAATATGGCGCCAATATCTTCCTCATGTATATCTAACTTGTCACACGACCTTCTATTCAAACGTGAGAAAAAGTAGTCCATGCCAAATTAGTCTTTGGCTTGATTTCCATTATTATGGAAAAATCATGATTTAAGGTAGTGTTATTCCACTCCTTATAAGTCTATTAGTATTCTAGGAAAAATAATTTTGGATTTGTTTCGTATTACGTTGAATAGATTTTGTGTGGAATCATTCAAATTGATAAGTATTGTTTTGAAAGTTAGTAGTCTAAATTCGAGTCCATAAAAAAAAAGGGACAAATGAGTGCATTTTCAGTGTAATCCGACACTCAATTTTAAAGAGAAAATGCAAATGAAAATTGTTCCTAGCTTCGGGATCTACCCCTCGACCCCGCTTACTGTATCGTGACAAAGAGCGCGTATCATCCTCAAATATACTTTCTTTTGAGTTAGCAGGGACATATAGATGGAGGCTGGAGGCAACAGAGGAAGGAGGTTGATCAGTGACCTCTCGTCAGGCACCATCGACGAGGCCGTGAAACTAAACTGGTGGCCAAGTTTTTAAGTTGTGTGTTTTCTTTCCAGTTTTGTGTGATAGAAAATAAGAACAGAAGTAATATTCCTGTTCACAATTGTAATAGATTCCTATGTAATCTCCTGAAGTGTGAAAAATGATGAGGGCTGAAAATAAACTGCAATCAACATGATTTTTTTGGTTTTGGTAAACCATTGGTAAAACCATCCAGATCATGAGTCAGCATCAGGCGACAAGTTGCAGTGTAAGATAAGTTTTCCCCATGTTCACACTAAGGGGGTGAATGTTACGGAATTCATGTTTATAGTGTGAACATGAAGTGTTAGTGGTTTGGGTTATTTGGATATTAGAGTTTTAATATTGTGAACATTATTATTATGTGTGTAATAATACTTTCTCATATTGAGAAGTATTAGTTGTACGTGAGTTTATCTCACCTTAGTAATAGGTGTGGTTGAGATAGTTTAGGAGGTGTGTGAGATATCCTAGGGATGTGTGAGAGATATGAGTGATAATGAGATAGGAGTTGACTCCTTCCTTATAGGAGCAATTTGCCTATATATTGTAACCTCCTTACACAAATAATATTATCCCGAATGATTTCTATTAGGAAATATATTTATCTTATATTCGGTGTACTTGTTTTTATTCTTGTGCAAATCTTACCTAGATTGAACACATATTTCAACACAAATTTTTTACACAGAATTAACTCCATTTGTGGAAAAGAATACAACTTCTATTTATATTTATCACATAAAAATTTATAATTTACCACTCTTTCTCTTTTCCTTTCATTCAAATGCACTTTCACGTCTCTTTACACATTACAAATTTTGGTGCATATCTCTTTCTTATTTAAACATAGGATTTCATTTCCAAAACAGAATAACTATCCAATACAAATAATATTACAAGTCATCAACTTGAAGTGGGAAAAAGGCCTACAAAAATAAGTCTCACAAATGACTTCCAAACTTTGTCTTCTTTCTCAGCTCCATAATAGCAACATGAATATCCTCCATTTTCTTTATTTCAATTTGATCACAATAGAATAAGGGAAAGGCAACACTCTCCACCCAACCAAGACATCCAATGAAAGGAGAAGCCATCCCTCTTCATTGGCCCCGAGCCCCAACCACAATGCAATAAGAGATGTTTTCCAACACATGGCAACAATAGGCTTCCATAACACAAAGACAAATTTCTCATTCAAAACACAATCCAAAACAAAACTATAGTTTGCAACCACAAAATAAAGAAAAAAAACAACACTCAGGCTTCATCATGCAAGCCAAAGGAGCAAGAAACTATGGAGGATGATTCATATGCCTCCCAAATGGGAAATGGGTATCACCACCTGAGAACAAATAAACACACACACACACACACACACACACACACACACACACACACACACACACACACACACACACATATATATATTTCAGATCCTTGACATGCCCTTATGCCTCCCCAACCTCTTATGGCACCCCATAACGAGTAAATAAATGCAAGCTATTTATTTTTAAGGTGGAACCCAAATCCCAACTCCCTCCACACTTATACCTCCCCAAAATACTTATGCCTCCCATAGAAATACCCCATAGTCTTCTCCTACACCATCCCTAGGCCATCTACCCAAACAACCCACACACATGCCAAAACATTCACAACAATAACATTTGCACAAATAAAAGAAGATCATTTCAAGAGCCAAGCTCTTACCTCTCCATACTGGATTTTGTTCCAAGTTCCCAATGACAAGCTTTCCAATGCAAAACAACTCAAGATCAACAAAACATAGGCCTGTAAAAAGTCTGCAAACTTTCTTCAAAAGAAAGAGCTCAAAACAACAAAATAATTTTACTCCAAATAAAATATGAAAAAGTGAAACAACTAGAAGAGTGTAACTCAAAAAAATAAAATGAGTTTGAATATATATAAGGAAGAAGAGATGAGGATGAGGTGGATCTTTGTAGGATGCCACAACACACATTCTCAACTCCAACTCACAAGTCAACTTCAATCTCCAAGACACAATAAATAAGTAGGTGAATAATATGACAGTTTACTTACATACTCAAATCAAGCCCATACCCCAAAGGACTGAAATTAATTTCAAGAAATAAGTGCAATTAAAACATTCATCTAGACTTACAAAAATTAATAATGAAGGCTATATTTAAACTCTCCAACCGTAGGTAAGGTTGGTATGAAAATTTAAGAGGTATGGGACAAGTTTAACTTGTCCCACAAACCTCCAAAAAGTCTCCAAAACAATTTTGAATTCCAAAGAAGATGAAGTGTTTCATACTTCAAATTTTACTTACATATCACTTACACATTGCTTACACATATCTTACAACATTTAATACAAGAGTCAACCACTTCAATAATTACTTTCTTATGACCCAAGATGGTTAATTTATTTTAACAATATTATTACTCACATTATATACCACAATTTATTTAAATAAAAAGGGGTTAACACATCACTTAATAAACACATATAAACAGCAATAAAAGGAACCAAATAAATAAATACACATAACCCTTGGTCAAATTTAAAGGTGATCCCCCATGGGAATCCCTAACACAATCAAACACACAAACAAATACAAGTTGCCATGGAGACCTTGGTGAATTCATCTAGAATTCCAATGAGGTTGGTCTCCAATCCCCGATGTTTTTGTGATATTTTAGAATATGCAAATGAATATAAGTATAATTTCAAGATCATTGGCATATATGTGAATCACAACAAACATCAAGACAATCAGTAGTATCACTTACAATTTCATCCACAACTATATCATCACCAATTTTAATTCAATTCTCATTTTCTAGGTCTACTCAAAATATCCAAATATCACAAGTCCGAACAACATCTATAATGTAACCATGTCAAACAATATATCAACATCAATATCTAAAATGTCTCTAATAATCATCATGCACCATATATGAATCAAAGTCCACAATAAACCATGATCTAACATCTAACATCATGCTAAATTAAACTATAACAATTTCCATAATATAGTTAGTAGTATCAGGATCAATATCACAAGGTATCGAAGGAAAGTGGGAACTACATCCCCCTCCCCTTAGGCTCGAATTCCTCCTGGAAGTCACTGGAACAGATGTGGGAACTGAAATCGTAACAAAGTAGAATCCTCTTGATGTACCTGAAGTCTTATCATATCTATCCCAATGAATGTGGACCTAATCAATCTCTCTGCCTCAAAGGCCTAGGTTCCTATGATCTATAATATGAACAGGGTCCACCATCACGTGCCCCAGTCCCGTAGCTACAAAGATGTCCAATCTAACACATGAGAAGGATCTACAACATATCTCCTAAGAACTAAAACATGAAACACATCATGTATGTGAGACAACCCTGGTGGCAATGCTAGTCAGTATGTCAAAGGGCCGATATGCTCCAAGATCTCAAAAGGACCCATGAATCTAGGAGCTAACTTAGAACATTTTCCATTATGGATAGAGCTCTTGTGTGGCTTGACATGAAGGAACACCTTCATGCCCACATCAAAACTATGATCAGTCATATGTTGGTCGGTATATTTCTTCTTCCTGTCTTGTGCCTCATGTAGTATTTTCCAGATCATAACCACCTATTGCTCCATGTCCTGAAACAAAGCTAGTCCAAGAGAAGCCCTGTCCTCTAACTTGTCCTAGCTAAGAGTTGTCATGCACTCTCTTCCATACAAGGCCTAGAAAGGAGAAATGACTATAGAACTCTGAAAGTTATTATTGTAGGCAAACTCCACCAAGTACAAGTACTCCTCCCATCTCGTCTGATGATCCATCACATACATCCTAAGCATGTCCTCTAAAATTTGATTCACCTGCTCAGTTTTCCATTTGTCTTAGGGTGATATGCTATGCTGAAGTTGATCCTCATCCCAAGGGCATACTACATGGTGGTCCAAAAATGGGAAGTATACAAACTGTTTGTGCGGTCGAAATGATCTTGCACGAGAATCTTGTGCAACTGAAAATCTCATCAAGATATATCTGTGCCACTACACTAGTTGTATAAGTGGTATTTAATGGAGAAAAATGAGCCACTTTTGTCAATTTATCCACCATGACCATGATGGCATCATGGTGGTATCTCGACATCGGTAGCCCAACAATGAAGTCCATAGAAATGGTATCCCACTTCCATTCCGGTATAGCATGAGGATAGAGAAGGCCAATTGGATGCTAATGCTCGGCCTTTACTTTCTAGAACTCTAAACAACCTCAAACAAACTAAGACACATCTCTACGAAGTCCTCTCCAATGATATAACTGTCTCAAGGTGGCGTGCATCTTCTTCACCCGAGATGGGCTGAATAGGGTGCATGATGTGCCTCTACAAAGATGTCCTACCTCAAGCCTCCATCTCTGGGAAAATAAATCGGCCTTTGTGCCTAAGAAAACCATCTACCTCTAAAGAAAAAACATCGAAATTCCCCTTGAGGGGTCTCTGAGACTCGATCTCCATTCTGGCTGTAATGTAGAAGTTGTCATGAGGAAGCTACTCTAGAATCTTGCTCTGCATATCTGTGCTCACTGAGGTGGCCATAGCCACATGCCTCCGTATGTTAAGAGCATCTCTAACCACATTCTCCTTCCCTTTCACATGCTCTATCTCCATATCATATGCACAAAGAAAATCCATCCAACGCCATTGATGAGTGTTGACATTGGGCTGTGTGAAGAGGTGGTAAAGACTCAAATGATCAGTCCTGGGTGTGAATCTCCTACCAAGAAGAAAGTGTCTCCATTGAACCAAGGCATGCATAATCGCCAAGCTCGATATCATGAGTTGGATAATTAATTTTATAATCCTTGAGTTTGCGAAACTCAAAAGCCATCACTTTGGCCTCCTATATCAATACATCTCCAAGTCCTCCCAAAGAAGCATCCGTGCATACAAAAACTCACCTGTGGATCAGCAGCACTGTAAGAATAGGTGTTGTGGTGAGACATTCCTTCAATATCTGAAGGCTCGCTTACACCTGTCCAAATAATACAAATTATTCTCTTTCTGTTTGAAGGGAAGTGATGGGGTGCACGATGCGAGAGAAGTCTGAAAAAATCTCTTGTAGTACCCTACTAATCCCATGAAGGCATGCACCTCGGTCACCATAGAGGTGCTGGACAATCCATGATAGCTCTAATCTTGGAAGGATCAACTACGATACCTCTCCCAAAATGATATAACCCAAATATTGTAGCTCTATCTGAAATAATGTACACTTCTCCAAGTTCAAATAAAGTTGATGCTCATGAAGATACTAAAGAAACTGGTGAAGGTGCCCCTCATGCTCCTCATGCGTATGTGAGTAAATAAAAATTTCATCAAGGAATATGAGCACGAAGCGATCTAAGAAGTTCTAAATACCCCATTCATTAAACTCATAAACAACTGCAAGGGCATTCATCAAACCAAAAGGTATCAATGTGAACTAATAGTGGCCATATCTCGCCTCTAGAAGGTGGTCTTATGAATGTCCACCTTCGAAATCCTCGAGGTTATGGTATCATGAATTAAGTTCTATCTTAGAGAAATTTGTGGCTCCCTTCATTTGATAAAACAAATCATCAATGCGCGTAAGGGGATAAAAATTCTTGATCGTTACTTTGTTCAGCTGGCGGTAATCAATACACAACAGCAAGAATCTGTCCTTCTTTACAAAGATCATTTGTGCACCTTAAGGGGATACACTAGGACAAATTAGGCCTTTGTCTCCAAAAATCCCTCAATCGTAACTTTGAGCTCATAGAGCTCAAGGGTCATCTTACGATAAACTACTCATGAGATAAATTTTCATATAGATCTGGTTTCGGGAGTGTAACGCCCACTATAAAATTCCACTTGAGAACCAAGAACAACCTAGGCTTAGTTAGAAAAATTATGGAATAATTTTTTTTTTAAGGTGTTAACAACCAAAGTCTCAAGGAAAATTAAATTCAACTAATAACTTTTCCCATTATAACAATTACTAATTCCACATTATAAATCAATAAGTGTAATAAATCCACACCTAGCTCAAATCTCCTTAGGGATTAATTTAATCACTGATTACATTGACATTTTAGCTAGATATCCCTTGATTTAAAATTTTAGGGTTAAGGGACCAAAAAAATTAAATACCTAAGGTATTTAATTCCACAAGATCCACAACAAGAGAAAGGTTTAATTACGGGGGAAAGAATACATATTTAAAATCATCAGAGTAAATTCTTACTTACCCCTCCCAGAACTCACTAAAATATTCAACTAGATTTTTCTCATAATTAAAGGAACTAAAACTTCCTATAAACATTCTCATTAGATAGGAGATTTTCTCACCTTTCCAATGATATAAATAAGTCCTCCTAACTCCTCATATTTCTCAAGTTATGGGCCGGTGGAACTTGGGGTGAAAACTTTTCCAAAAGCGGGCTGTGGGCTTGGGGAGGAAAATTTTTCCCAACTCGGGGCTCGAGACTTCAAAGAAAAATTTCACCCGGAAGAGGAGTGTGGACCGACCGAGTGGGGAAACAAAATTTTCCCATATGCGGGCCGACGGAGCGGGGAGGAACTTAGCGCTTTTGAATTTTTGGGATAAATGTACAAACTACCTCCTCACTCCCGTGACTTTGTAATGGGACACATGTCAGCATTTCCAAGATCCAGGGGAAGTTGGGTTGCCAGAGAAATTTAAGACATTTAGCTTTCTTTCCAAAAAACGTTAAGGGATCAAAATGACCCGTGCCTCCACCGACGTCGGATGATGCCATGTGTCAGGATCTCATTGGCTGTGGGCGGCGGAGAAACTTTTAAATTTTTGCCAAAAGAATTTTAAAATGTTAAGGTTGACAAATCAACCACTCCTTTGTCATTGTCTCATGAAGCCACGTGTCATCCAATCATTGGCTATAGGGAGGTGGACCAGCGGAGAAATTTCTAGAAATTTTCCCAAAATTTTAAAAGTTAAGTATTAGAATGCGGCTCCACGCGTCCTAGGAAGTGTTTTTCCAAGGCAAGGGTGGGGATGCGGGGCCACGAGGAAAAATAGGAAGTTTTTCCAAAAATTTTAAATTTTAATTGAGGGTTGCGAGCCCCACGTGCCCAAGGAAATGTTTCCAAAAGCGAAGGGTAGGGTGGCGGGGCCATGGGGAAAATTTTCCAAATTTTCCTTTTTCGATTTTAGATTATTATTATTTTTTATTTCTTTATTATTTTAGGAAACATGATGGCTTCTGGGTTAGCGGAGTGGAGGTAAACTTCATGACTTGGCACTTTTTGGGAAAAAAAAAAAAAAAAAAGAGTTTTAGCCCGCGGCTCTGCCCAAGAATATTTTATTCATTAAGATTTGATAGTTATATTATTTTTGAAGCCAAATGAAGTAAAAACTTTAGAAGGCCATAAATTTTGATAGGAAACTTATCTTTTAGCAAATGAGGACTTTCTGGAATGCTCTCGACGTCCTCTTTGCACAGAAACCTTAAGAATTTGATTTTGACAAATTTTTAAGGGTCAATTTTGAGAAACGTTTTGCAGGCTTCTAAAATGTGAACTAGTATTTTTAACTTATAAATTTTGTTCAAATTTTCCATTAACTCTTTCTCAACATGCCCAATAGGAATGGAGGATTTTATTTGGAATATTTTAGGATGGATTGAAATATTCAAATTTTTTGATTGATTAGAAATTCCAAAATTACCAATTTTTCTTTTATCCAGTAAAAGTATGAGTTTTTGTATGAACCTAATTTGAAAGGTTCTATAAAATTTTCATAAGTATTTTAGTTTGTTTGGTCTCGTATTGATCTTTCTTAGATTTATTTTGGGTTCTATAAATTTTTGTAAGTATTTTAGTTTGTTTGGGTTGTTGTGTATCTTTTGATAAAAATTTGCAAGTTTACCGTGAAATAAAAAATAAAGTTTATACAATTCACAACCAAATATTAATCTATTTATTTTGCCATGCAATACAAATGTTGATTAAATTTCATGCTAGTTTTAACTATTTATCTTTCCTTCATAAAAATGTAAAAATAAGAATGCAACTTGCTAATTTTCAAATCATGCATTTCAATAAAAACAGAGTAGTATATATTCTTCATAAGTGTTTCTCTATTTCAAACCGAATTTCCTCAACATATTTCAACACGGATTTTTACACAAAGCACTAACTCCATTTGTGGAAAATAATACAACTTCTATTTATATTTATCACATACAAGTTTACAATTTACCAATCTTTCTCTTTTCTTTTCATTCAATTGCACTTTCTCGTCTCTTTACATAGTACAAATTTCGGTGCATATCTCTTTCTTATTTAAACATAGGATTTCATATCCAAAATAGAATAACTATACAATACAAATAATAGTACAAGTCATCCACTTGAAGTGGTAAAGTCCTACAAAAAGAAGACTCGCATGAAGGACTACCAAACTATGTCTTCTTTCTCACTCCGAACAACAACATGAATATCTTCCATTTTCTTTATTTCAATTGTATCACAATAGAACAGGGGAAAGCCAATGTTCTCCACCCAACTAGGACATGTAATGAAAGGAGAAGCATTCATTCTTCATTGGCCCTTGAGCCCCACCACAATGCAATAAGATATGTTTTCCAACACATGGCAACAACGGGCTTTCACAACACAAAGACAGATTTCTCATTCAAAACAAAGTCCAAAAAAATGCAAGTTTGCAACCACAAAATAAAGATAACAAACAACACTTAGGCTTCATCATCAAAGCCAAAGGAGAAATAAACTATGGAGTTTTCTCCTTATGCCTCCCAAAAGGGAAATCAGTATCACCACCGAGAACAAATCACCAATATATATATATTTTTATATAAATATATATATATATATATATCATTTCAGTTCCCTAACATGCCCTTTTTCCTCCCCCAAAAGTACCTCTTTATTCCTCACATTTCCTTATGCCTCCCCAACGCGTCTTATGGCACCCCATAACGAATAAAGAAATGCAAGTTATTTCTTTTTTAAGGTGGAACCCAAATCCCAACTCCTCAACACTTATACCTCCCAAAAAATACTTATGCCTCCCAAAGAAATACCCCATATTTTTCTCCTACACCATTCCTATGCCATCTACCCAAGCAACCCACACACATGCCAAAATAACTCAACATCCACAAAACAGAGGCTTGTAAAAGTCTACAAACTTTCTCCAAAAGCAAGATCTCAAAACAACAAAAGAATTTTTCCCCAAAAATGTATGCAAAAGTGAAGCAACCAAAAGAGTGACACCCCAAATCAATAAAATGATTTTCAATATACATAAGGGGGAAGAGAGCGGATGAGGTGGATCTTTGTAAGATGCTACAACAAACATCCTCAACTCCAACAAACAATTCAACTTCAATCTCCAATCTGATAAATAAATAAGTAGGTGAATAATATGACAGTTTTACTTACACACTCAAATCAAGCCCATACCCCAAAGGACTGAAATTAATTTCAAGCAAGAAGTGCAATTAAAACATTCAGCTAGACTTACAAAATGCATAATGAAGGCTATATTTAAACTCTCCAACCGTAGGTAAGGTTGGTATACAAATTTAAGAGGTATGGGACAAGTTTAACTTGTCCCACAAACCTCCAAAAATAGTCTCCAAGGAAAATTTTGAATTCCAAAGAAGATGAAGTGTTTCATACTCCAAATTTTACTTACATATCTCTTACATATCACTTACACATTTCTTACACATATCTTACAACATTTAATACAAGAGTTGACCACTCCAATAATTACTTTCTTATGACCCAAGATGGTTAATTTATTTTAACAATATGATTACTCACATTATATACCACAATTTATTTAAATAAAAAGGGGTAAACACATCACTTAATAAACACATACAAACATCAATAAAAGGAACCAAATAAATAAATACACATAACCCTTGGTCACATTTAAAGGTGATCCCCCCATGGGAATCCCTAACACAATCAACACACAAACAAATACAAGCTATTGTGGTGACCTTGTTGAATTCATTTAGAATTCCAATGTGGTTGGTCTCTAATCCCCCGATGTTTGTTGTGATATTTTAAACCTACAAAATATAAATACCTCCTTCATCCTCGTGGCCATATTAGAACATCGAAATAAATATAAGTATAATTTCAAGATCATCAGCATATACGTGAATCACAACAAATATCAAGACAATCAGTAGTATCACTTACAATTTCAACCACAACTATATCATCATCAATTTTAATTCAATTTTCATTTTCTAGGTCTACTCAAAATATCCAAATATCACAAGTCTGAACAACATCTATAATGTAACCATGTCAAACAATATATCAACATCAATATCTAAAATGTTTCTAATAATCATCATGCACCATATATGAATCAAAGTCCACAATAAACCATGATGTAACATCTAACATCATGCTAAATTAAACTATAACAATGTCCATAATATAGTTAGCAATATCAGGATCAATATCACAAGGTGTCAAAGGAAGGCGGGCACTACACTTAGAGTCATTGAGAATCAAGAATTTTACTCGAAATTAATGTTAATTAACTCATTTTTATATTAATAAATTGCAATATTTTAAAATAGTTAGAGAACCTAAAGTTCACATTAATAAACATAAAAAATAGATATAATAAATAAAATAGATAACAATATTTCAATAATTTCATAAATGAAAATGAAAATTTATGCTTTATTTTTGTTTACATATTCAACTTTATATCTATTAAATAAAACAAGAAATAAAAGGCTAAATGAATAAGGTCTTTAGATTCATAGGATAAATTAGAAATTGAATGAGGATTTTAAAATTGTATGAACAATCACAAGATGTATTGAAGATTAATATGTTATTTAGGGTAGTAAGACATGTATTGAGAGGAAATTTTTATTGTTAGGATTATGGATATATAGATGAGGAAAGGGGAATATTGAGAAAACAAACATACTCCAAAACTAGTTAAATTTTTTATTATTAGGATGACCATTTCCAATATGAAATTTATTCCATTTTGGCATATGAATAATGGCATGCTACGTGTTATATATTGTTACAAATAAATTTTATTAATTTGTGGAACGATTGAGATTTTTCAGTTTTTTAGATGCATTCCAAGGTACACAAAATAATTTTATCTAACATGTGATTATAGGGAATGAATTTGGACATAAGGATTTTTTTGAACCCTACAATAAATCAATCATTACGTTATTAGGGAGTCCACTTCCATTGTGATGTCACCACCATATGTGTAAAGAACATGACATGCTAGTGTGGGATTAATATTTTTCATTATTGAGAATGTTAGAGTTGTATAACCAATTCAAAGATGCATAAAAAGAGGATATATGGATGGGGGTACTATGACATGTATTTAGAGGCAATTGAATGGATTTTTAATATTATGTAGCCACATAGAAGTAAATGGGAATGCCATGCAATAGAACTTAGACCTCCCAAAACCAATAAAAAGTAATGTTAGGAGCATGATTTTCATTTCGGCATAATCCTATTAGCATAAGGATCATGGTATATTGGAATATATATGTTTCTCATGAAAAAATATTTCCAACTAATGTAGCATATTTTATCGAATTAATGAGAATTTTATATTTATAGGAGTGAATCCAAGATGCATTGAAGAGGTATTTCTAGAATGAGTTAGAAATCAGGCATGTATTTAGGAAAAAAAACCATTTAGACTATATAACAACATAGGATGATAGAAGAAAACAAAAGATTGAATATACTCATCACATAACCAATCAATCATTATTTTAGTATAGTTACATAATTTACAATGTCACTAACATTCACATATAGATAAAAATCAATTACATTTTATATCAAAATATTAAAAATTCATATTAAATGTTGGATTAAATTTTCAATGGAAAAATATTTAAATAATTGAAAGAATATTGCATCTATATAAATAAATAAATTATTAACATTATCTTTTAATGTGTAATATTCAAATTGGGCTCCACATACAATTCGAAAATTTTAGAGACACCTAATTCCTTGTGGAGATAACGTATTAATTCAAACTAAAGTTAAGTTTTAGGTTTTCCATAAATCTTGTTGACTTTTTGTAATGTTTCCATATTTCCATAAAAATGAAAATTATTCCCTCCAAATTTGTTTTTCCTATGGCGCAGATTTTTGGTTCTCTGTACAAATGCAAATTTCTAATTCTTTTTAGACTTTGAAATTGAACATTCCTGTAGCTGGCTTTGTTCTTTTTTGGTTTAGAAACTTTTGCAGCAGGAGGTATTCAACACAAAAACTCCTCCAACCTTTCTGGTATGTGCATGCAATGTTTTATTTTTTATTTTATTTGAATAAAGAATAAAAAATAGTGGAGGGTTTTATGTTTTTCTTATATTTTAAACGTGTATTCATTAATGGTTTCATATTTTATATGTAATAAATATAGCGGAAATGAAAAAAGGCTATTGAGAATGAGTATTATTTTTTTGGTTGTGAAAAAATGCTTACTAAAATTTGTGAGTATTTTGAATTAGTTTAATGTAATTATTCAAATAAAAAAATTCTAATGTCAATATAATTTTGATTTAAAAATAATATTTATTTTCTTTTGATCTCTTCTTTTGTAGAATGATTTTGTAATAAAAATATATCATCTTTATACATTAATCTAAGTAGAGTTTAATTTTGTTTTCATAATTTTATACAAAGAATTATTTCTAATATAATTAAAATATAATTATATTTCTACTATATATATTTGAGGGTATTATCAAATAAGATATGTGTATTTTCTATAATGCAGAGCCACACGAGATCACTAAATTATTTTAGCAACTATTTGACTATTTATATTTTTCTATAGTATTCATCACAAATGGCAGTAAATCAGGTAATACTCAAAAATTATGAATTGTCATTAATACATGTTATATTTTTATATATTGATAGGCATGATTTAATGTCTAATTTATTATATTCTTTTATCAGGGGCCGACATTCCTTGTTGATTTAGACTATGAGGAGAGGTTAATGCGTCTTAAGAGAAATAATTTGGAGCTACAAGAGAAGGAATTAGAACTTAAAGAGCGTGAGATGAGGATTAATTCCATGCAAAATGAAATCTCTTTACGTGTGATTTCAAAAATATTCCTACAAATGATGAATTTAATGGTATCCCAATATCCCCCAAAACTAATCTCCCTAATAGTACTATGACAAATTCCCTTCCTCTAGGTCCTCAACAAATCAATGGTAACTCAATTTCTGCTATGAATAATGGCCCTAGTAGTACATTGATAAATTCATCTCTCATAAATCCTCAACAAAATGCTTGTAGTAGCTTTCCTTCTCATGGTGAACAATCAAATGGTCAAAAAGAAAATATTGTGTCAAATTTTGAGAGCATGCTTAAGGTGAGAGAAGTTACTTCCATAGGTCAAAGGAAGGCACTCTAAAAGTAGACTATAAAGGTGAGGTACTTAAGATTAAGGGGGATGGAACTGAATTCTTTGCCATCCTAAACAGTCATATAGAGAAAATATTTGGGGATAGCTTGCATAAGACATGGCCAAAGCAACCCAAAGATAAGAAAGAGAAATTATTTTCCTTAATGGTTTCTACTTATGGGCATATTTTTGATAGGAAATGGTTGTATTCAGAGGCTAGAAAGCGTCTACATGGAAAAAGAAACTATACAAAAAGGCTTTTAAGAAAACAACCAAATCTTCCTAAAGATCCTTTAGTTTCACAACAATCATGGAGTAAATTGTGGAGGGAACGCAATGGAGTAAAAAATGGTAAGTATAAACACTTGAAGGATGTAACAAAAGCTAGACTAGAACAGAAAAAGGCTAGCCATAAGTTGGGACAAGGCGGTATCAAATCCTTGCGAGCTTCTATGGTAATATTTTTCTAAACTCAATTATATTTTCATATTATTATAGTATTCATATAATTTTTCCAATCAATATAATATATTTTATCATTTCCTAATATTTTTTCTTTGTAATTTATAGGTAGTTGAATTTGGAAGGCTCCCTACAGATGACGAGATTCAATATGCTCTTATGTTTGGATATGAAAAGTTTAGAACTGATAAATTATGAGCAAGTGAGAATGTTGCAAGTGATATTCGCACCAATTCCACAGATTCGGTAATTTCTATGTATTTTGAAAAAATAATTCTTACTAAATTTTCATTAGTAAAGCTTTATCATAGATGTATCATAATTTTCATTATCTTTCCTATATTTTTTATTGTTCATATTTTATCAATATTTAATGATTAATATGGTTTCAATTTTCACAATTTACATTCACATCCTAATGAAAATAGAAATTCTACATATCTTATGCTTGATCTTAATAATATACTGTCCAAACTAAATAATATGGAAAATGGTGGAAATTTTAATTTTTAATTTTAAACTGATTCAATTAATTTCAAAGTTTTAGCATTTCCCGGGTCTACAGCTATGGGGAAACCATAACATTATCTTTAATTTCCTCACTTTACATTATATACTCTCAATTAACACCATCACAAAAAAAAAAAAATATGGAACTATTTTTTGTTGAGTTTTGCTTTCCTTTAAAAAATGTATAATTGGTGCAACATAATTGATTTATGTTTATCTATAAAAATGCAGTTTTTATTGATAAGGGTACCTTACATGAGACTCCAATTTCTAATCCCTTTTCTAAGAAGGAATTAAATTTTACATCCATTACTATTACACCTATTCATGCTAAATGTAAAAAAAAATTCCTTAATACTTTTATCCTAGGAACTTATCCAAAAAGTAACAAGGATCCTAAGCATGTCTTATAACTATTTTGAGACAATAATTTTTTATGCTACTTTTTATCAAGATTATTTGTGGCATCTCTTATTTGTGTTTATTAATTATTTTTCTCATGATTCTATGTGTGTTCCACTTATGTGTCCCTTATATGCATCTTTTAGAATATTAAATGATGTATTATGTGGCATTTATTACTATAATTGTATTTTTCTACACTTATATACTTAAATGTTTATATTATTATTTTATTAAAGTAAAAATATATATATATATATATATATATATATATATATATATATATATGTCAACTTTTATGACTTAGACATGTTTATTTTATTTTGATATGAGTGATTTATTACGGTCTCATTGACCTTAAAATTGGAAATTTTATTCGATTATCATAAAAATATATGCAATTAAAAATTTAGAATTTAGTACAAAATATCAGAAGGTACAAACACATAGGAGAAAAAACAAGAATATAAATAGATCATGATTGAAATTTACAAAAAAATAAAATAGTGAATTTGATGAAACCATCATATGTTCTTGTCTAGGATGTCTATAGTTTCATCTTGGGTAATTTATAACAAACAAATTCATTATTTTTTAGAATCTAAATTTTTTTATATGTTTCAGATAAACATTAAGGACAATTGATAGAGTCTATAGAATCATGTTACTACATTTTAATAAAGAAAGCGGTGGGTGTGATTAATTAATCCCATTTAAAATTCGGACATCTTGAACACCTTTACAATAATTTGTTTGGGTGAATAAATATCCTCGATAAATTTTCAACTTTGCATAATTGATATATTAGGACATCACATCATGGGGAGATAATTATACTTCATTCACTCATGAAGTTTTTGTAATTATACTATGAAGTTACATTCTCCAAAAGTTTTATTGACAACCTATGGTAAAAGTATAAAGGACCGACAAATTTAAACCCAAAGTCCCAGTTACTCCAAATGATTAGATAATGTAAAGCTATTGTGGTGGTCCAAAAATATACATGCAACTACTCCAAATTGTTATATACGGTAAAGCTATTGTTGTGGCCTACAAATCTACATGCGTTTTATAAATTTGAAGGTCAATTAGCGCATGAAGTTGAAATCCATGCGATTAGAAAGGGATACCAAATCCAAAGGATCACCCACCACCAAATTCTTAAGATAAACATCAATAGGCGAGAAATTTAAAGTTAAATGTGCTGTCAAATAAAAATTCACTGATAGATTAACTCTTTCTGGTGGATGTAAATTCCAATAATTTTTATAGATATATCTATAATCTATTCATCTACATATATAAATAGGTATTATGTTTTTTATATAAATAACTTCAAAAAACTTAACATTTTCAAAATATGAAACTTGTCATTGTCTAAAGTTTCTAAAAATATTCACCCCGTAATATATGGTTAAAATTAAAAAAATGGCTTCGAACCTATCAATTTCTAGGCCTGGTCAAGATATCTCAAAAATTATGTGGATGAAAATTTTCAAAATGATAAGAAAATGGATCTCGTTTAGTTGAGGCACCTCACTAATATATCGTCACACCTGACAGTGGATCTAACGATTCAATAATTAGGGACATTAAGAGAATAGGAATTAGTTGGGATATGGTTATAGATGTAGAAGAAGTTTGAGATATTTCTCGAGAGCATTCATCCATAAGAAGGTATTATACCCACTAGCTCACACTCATAGTTGGGATTTACAATGGTGATTTTGATTTGGTAATGGATGTAGACAAATAATTTTAAAAACATAGACTCTAAAAAATGTGCATGATTTAATCAATAAAAAAACTAAACATTGCACAAGAAAAATAATAAAACCAAATATATTGTATTTCATTCGAGACATTTTATTCATGATTGATGAGTTACATATATAGATCAATTAACCCCTACTGATGGTGGAGTCAAACATGATCTTGATCCCTAAATAATCTCAACCCCATCTCCTAATATCTCTCTAACATCCCTTAGTTATCTCAACACACTCAACTAATCCTAAAAATACCAATGTGAGTTGTTTATACAACAAACTCACAACTATTATATAAAACCTATATTATTAATATGAGATATGTTTTCTCATATTTAATAATATTACATTTTATTTATTCACCCATATATATTATCTCCATGATAATATATATTACATTAAAACATTAACCAATGTAAACAATATAATATTCCTAACATTCACTCCCCTATTGTTTACATTATTACTTCCTATTAAACACTCCCCTAATGTGAACAAGGTAGAGAAAAAACATTCACACGTCTTCTACAGCCTGCCTGCCTCTGCATGCTCATGATCTTGGTACGTTGAACCTCTGTTCAACAAATACGAACCCCTGTTCGACAATAACGGACCTCTGTCCTAGGTACGAGCCCCTGCTCATGAACCTCTGTTCATCCTCTTCAAGAAAAACATGATGCTGCTTTTTCTTGTGCTTTTATCTTTCTACTATCACATATTTACATCAGGAGGTTATAAAAAAGGAAATACAATTCTGAACAGGAATGTGACATCTGTTCTTATTACAAACAATAATGGAATCAAACACACAACTGAAATACTTGGCCACCAAATCAATACCGCGGCCTCGTCGATGGTGCCTGACGAGAGGTCGCCGATTGCCCTCCTGCCTCCGTTGCCTCCAGCCTCCATCGAGAAAATTTACGCTATCTTCATACTGATATCAAATATGCAATTAAATACTCCTGAGTAATGCTCCATTTCTGTGAGAAACAAAGCTAATGTAAAATATCACTATGCAAGGATTATGCAACATTCATCTGAATTGTGGTCTCAAATTCCAGAAATTACTTCAGACGTCAGAATATCTTTCACGTTTTCTCCTAAACCGTGATGTGGGTTCGGCTGAAATTTTAACAGTAGTCTACTACAATATAAATCTTGAAACCCATTAAAAATCGCAGAGACCCAGATCGTAAAAATGAACTTATGACCTGATCTTTACACGGGAATTATTGAATCCAAAGCCACAAATGCACATCCACAAGATTGTAACACTGCTCTGATACCAAATCTAAAAAATGTGCATGATTTAATCAATAAAAAAATTAAACATTGCACAGTAAAATAATAAAACCAAATATATTGTATTTCATTCGAGACATTTTATTCATGATTGATGAGTTACATATATAGATCAATTAACCCCTACAATGGTGGAGTCAAACATGATCTTCAATCCCTAAATAATCTCAACCCCATCTCCTAATATCTCTCTAACATCCCTTAGTTATCTCAACACACTCAACTAATCCTAAAAATACCAATGTGAGTTGTTTATACAACAAACTCACAACTATTATATAAAACCTATATTATTAATATGAGATATGTTTTCTCATATTTAATAATATTACATTTTATTTATTCACCCATATATATTATCTCCATGATAATATATATTACATTAAAACATTAACCAATGTAAACAATATAATATTCCTAACATAGACCTTATGCCAATTGACTCACACTCGAAATTTGCTTCTCCGGAGAGAATGGGTTGATCATGGTTAGGGATGGAAATGATTTTACAGGATATATTCTAGTGGACATCGGGAGCATAAAATTTTCGAGTTCCTCTACATACATTTTACAGTTGAGAGAATTTTTACTTCATGGCACACTATCATTGTTTACTTTCACAATCTATTGTTCAATAATAAGGAAATATAACTTGTTATGGATATCCATGAAATAAGAAACTATTCCAATTACATTACACTTTTTTACATCAGTATAAAACCATGGTTGAAGAAACTATTTAGTGACGCATGGAGATCTTGTTCTGTGAATAGTATCTCGAAATGGAGATGGGGGCCCTTTGGTTTATAACTCTAAAATAATTGGAATTCTTAAAGTGCTCAATCCATTGCCCATGGAATCCCAAAGGATTGAAGATGCAAGACTGATTATGAAAAGTATGTTTTCGTTTTAAATTAAAAATACCATGATGATGTGGGTATCCTCATCAAGTTTGATTCACAGGATGAGACTTCTCAGGTAATTGTTATAATTGGAAATTTTTATCTTGTCAGAACAAGCCATGTTTTGATTTACAAATCTACAGATCAGAGATGGGAAATCAAAGTGCCCACTTCAACAAAGAGTGAGTGGAAGTGTGACAATCAGACAATTTCCAAACATTTTGATGCATAACAAGAGAATTTACAATTTTTCAACACAGGGGAAAGATGTGGGTATGCATGAGGTCTTGGGAATTGTTATGTATAGGGAAGAAAAATGATGGGCTACAAGAATAATAAAAGTAATATCCTATTCGATAGGGATACTATGTTATTTTATGAGTTTTATTAGATTGGCTTGAGGTGGAGACACGAACAAGAATCAATGGTATTGTTTTACGCCAACAATTTTCTACTCTCAAAACAAAGGAAACAAATAAATTAATAGTCAAGTTTATGGTAATAATTTTTTATTTTTATTTTTAGAAGTGTTAGCAAGGTTAGGAATTTTCTCAATTAATAAATTTCTCGGTTAGAGACTTTCTACACAAGCTTGTGAACAAAGGAATTAAATTAATAATTAAATATTATAATTTACTTCCTAAGCTATATTTACATTTAAAGCATCTACTAAGTCCTATTAGTTAAATTAGTTATCAAGCCCCAAGGTTATATTATTTTCTAACTCAAAGGTTTAATTGTTTTACCTAGCCACTAAGTGGCCCCATTCACCCCATTACCCATGTTTTTTCGATTATTTATAGTAACATTCCCTAAAAAAATTTCCTCCCACTTAAGTGAGGTAGGGTTTAATTTGGGCCATAGGATTGAATCAATCATAACCCTTTGATTTAGGTTGCCCTAAATTTTCTTATAGTTCTCTTTTTAATTCCTATTTTCCCCAAACAACCTCATTTTCTCTTTCCATATTTGCAGATTTTGGAAGAGGAAGAGGATGAAAAACCATGAGATCAAGGGGAGTGACCATGGAAAAATTTCTCTTGATATAAGTTGTAAATATTTTCCATTGTAATGTTTCCCATTGTTAAATGTAGAGATCCTACCATGGATCTATTTTGTTATTTAATAAAATCATTTACATGTGTTTTTTTTAGTTTAACTTTTAAGGAAAACCCATTTATTTTAAATCCATGAGTTTTACAAATTTGGGTGTCAAAAAGGAGATTGGAAGGCTACAACGGTTAATTTTAGTTGTTTCCTAGTTTCGGAAAGTTCCTTGTTTCATTTTTAAGTTTAAATTTTACTAAATTTTAAAACTGGGATTTTCATGGATGGAAATTTATTTTTCTGCCGAAATTACCTAAAGCACCACCCTACTACAGTTTTTGGTCCTATGACCACCACCCTTCCTGGAGGGTGGTTAATCAACTGCCGCTTTGTGCTAGGTGGCTTTTCTTAAACCACCGCTCTACAAAAGGTGACATGTATGTTCACTTAGAAGAAAACCTTCAACAAAACATAATTTTAAAAACAATTCTTCTTAAGTTGATTTCTAGTTCATTATTAATTTTAACAAGGTTGCTTTCCATTCATTGGTGGGTAAAGTGATAGCATATCTAGTTTTTAATTCCAACACAAAAAATCAACTCAATCTCTATCTTTCCTTTTGCAATAAAATTTAAAATTTGAGTATAACATTTCCACAACTCATACTATTTCACATATTCCATTTTGCCAACAAAACAACAAGAATTCAACACACTTCATTTCAATACATCTTTGTTCTTTTCCAAATATACATGTATATATATTACAACTTGAATGCTTACAAATTTTAGGAGAGTTTCATTTCAAGACAATAAATAACTTAAGTTTTCCTTTCATTATAACATTAAAATAAAACTATGGAAACTACCAATTTTCCAAATCATTCTTTTACAATGCAAAGGATTCAAATCCTTTTCTTTCACTAAGTCTAATCCTTTCCAACAAGGTAAGAAACCAAGATATCTTTCTACATTCACTAACTCATTTCAATTTGGAATAAATGAAATATTACAACTTTCCTATAACCATACAAATTTCACACAAAGTGGGAATAATAAAATGATCAATACAACATATATATTTTTAAAAAGGCCAAAAACAAGTCTTATTTTCATGTCTTCTCCCCAACTTTGTAGCTTCAAACTTCCACTCTTCAATATTTCAAAAACTAGGATCACAATACAAAGGAAGGGGGAATAGGCAACGCTCTCCACCCAACCTTTAATCCAATAAGGGAGAATCCATCCCCTTACTATCCCCAAGCCCCAACCAAAAAACAAAGAGAGATATTGAGAAACAATTGATAACTTTTTTTTAAAATGGCTACCATAAACAAAAATAAATCTAAAGCATTCAACACATATTCATGGACACACTCAAAAAATTTACAACTTTCTCAAACAACATAGTATGGTTGAGATCAAACTATAAAGGATCAAGGACTATGGGAATGAACTCAATTTTCCTCCCAAGTGAAGTGAGAGTTTCACCCAAAGCCTCTATGTGCACAATAAAACCAAAAAAATATCCTTATCTCTCCACTTGCAAGTATGCAACAATATGTCCATTTTTCCTTTTCACTCCCAAACGTTAAACTCCCAATCACACTCCCTCGATATGCATGCCTCACAACTCCCGTTTCCCTCCTTAATGATCTCATAAATCGATATCCACACACCCAACTTAACGCAACTACCCAACCATATAAAACCAACACATTCATAACACTCTAATAATACTTAACAAGCACAAAATTTTCACATCTATAAGCATAATAAAGAAAACAAAAAGGTGGAGAGCCTACATCTTCAAAAATATTCTTAGAGAACTTCACTGTATAATCTTTTACACTTTCAAGCCAAGCATACTCCAAAGCAACTCCAACAAGCTCCCAAATCTAAAAGTACAAAAAAACGAAAATGAACAAGTAACCCCAATTCCAAAAATTCCATCAATAAATAGAAATGGAATGTGAGGATGATGAGGTGGCTCCATATAGGATGCCACTTCATCATTCTTCCATTCCCACACACAAGTCAAAACACCATGCCCAAGACAATAAATGAACATGTAAGACTATAACAACCTAAAAGACACTCAAACTTGCACACCATGCCTACCAAGGAAAAATTAATTATGGTAAGTAGGAAAGTGAAATTATTTTAAACCTTTTTACTCCAAAATGGATAAATAATTCTAAAATTAACTCCCATACCATAGGTATGGTTGTTGGGTGAATTTAAGAGGCATGAGACAAGCTTAGCTTGTCCCACAAGTCTCCAAAAAGCCTCCCAAGTCAAAATCCGAATTTTGAAGTTGGGGAGAGTACATAACATAAATATATCCTAGAAATAGAAGATTTCAAGGACCATCTACCATCATCTCTATATATAATTGTCACATCCTTATTTTAGTTAGCAAATTAAGCTAGATTAGCAAATTAAGACATAATAATAATTGTTAATAAAGTGACAATAATTTAAAATAATTAAATAAATGTACACAAATAAAATAGATAGAAAATTAAAATAATGGGAAAAAATTTCACCTCATGGCCACACATGTGAGGTCACCCCATGGGAAACCTCCTAACTAACATAACATAACATTACAAAAGTTGTCAAATTAAGGCAACTTTGCTCAACACCTAACATCCTTCTATGGATGGTCCCCTATCCCCTTTTGATGTACATGATAAAATGTCCTACAACACAAGCAAAAAACCACTCAGACCTTACTAACATATTAACAACATCCAAAAAAATATACATATAAAAATCAGTACTCATCATTCAAAATTAAGTAATTCTATCATCTCTCAACATATTGAATAATTTGATTCTAACATCCATGAGATAATAATTCTACTCAGAACATCCAAATTATAACGTGTCAATATAAAATAAAAATTATATAAATAAACATATATTGAACTCTCTACCAATGTCATCTAGTATATCATAATCAAAATGTGAATCACAACATGTCAATAGTCCTAATATCTCCATATTCTATCATCTAATGATCAATGTATCATAATCAAAATGTATAAGTATCAGTCCCAAAGTAATAAAAACATAATGAAAATAGTGTCAAAGAGAAGTGGACACTACATCCCTATCCCCTTAGTATCGAATTCCTATTAGAAGTCACTTAAATAGGTGAGGAAACTAGGTCTATAACAAGTAGAATCCTCCCATGTGGTTACAGTCTAATCATACCTTTTCCACAAGATTCACACGTGGAAAATATCATGGCTTCAAAGGCTTGGGGTCCTATGCTCTATGATTTAAATGGGCTCCATAGTCATGTACCCCTACTTTTGCACCTGCAATGTGGTCCAATCCAATACATGAGAGTGACCTGGAATGCATCTCCTAAAAATAGAAACATGAAATACATCGGGAATGTGAGACAAGATGGGTAGCAAGGCTAGATGATAACCTAAGGGAGAGATCCGTTCTAAGATCTCGAATGGACCCATGAATCTAGGAGCTAACTTAGATCCTTTTCCATAATGGATAGGGCTTTTATGAGGTCTGACATGAAAAAAAACCTTCATGCCCACCTCATAGCTATAGTCAACTCTCATCTAATCTACATATTTTTTTTTTATCATATTCCTCTTGAAGCATCTATATGATCAATACAACCTGTTGCTCTAGGTGCTACGATAATGCTGGCCCAAGAGATAATTTTTCTTCCAATATGTCTAAACTCGGAGGTGTCCTACACTTCATGCCATAAAGTGCTTGAAAAGGATCCATAGCAATAAAACTCTAAAAGTTGTTAATATAAGCAACCTCCACTAGGTACAAATACAATCCCACCTTGATTGATGGTCCATATATACATCCAAAGCATGTCATCCAAAATCTTATTCACCCACCCCGTATGTCGATCTTTCTCTAGATGATATGATGTAATGAAGTAGAGACTCATCTCAAGGAAATGTTGCATGGTAGTCAAGAAATGAGAGGTGTATAAGGGATCACGATCATAAATAATCTTCCACGGAATCTGTGCAGTCTAAAAATATCATCTAAGTATACTCGCGGCACTACAATACCTATATAGGTGGTCTTCACCGGAGAAAAATGAGCCATTTTTTCAATCTATCCACTGTGACCATGATGGTATTGTGGTGGTATCTCGACATGGGTAGCCCTACTACAAAATCCAGGGAAATGGTGTCCCATTTCCACTCCATTATATCATGCGGGTAGAGAAGGCCGGATGGATAGTGATGCTTAGAATTCACCCTCTAACACTCCAAATAACGAGACACAAATTGAGCTACATATCTCTAAATTCCTCTCCAATGGTACAATTCTCTCAATCTGGCATGGATCTTTTTCACCCCTGGATGGGCTAAATAAGTTGAATGATGAGCCTCTACCAAGATATCTTGTCTCAAACCTCAATTCCTAGGTACATATATCCATCCTTTGTGTCTGATAAGTCCATCTAACTCTAATGCGAAACCATAAAACTTCCCCTCATTGTGTCTCTCGGACTCAATCTATGATGTAGATACAAGGTACAAGTTGTCATGTGGAAGCTCTCACAAATCCATACCCAATGAAGTATCCATAACCAAATGTCTCCATCTACACAGAGCATATGCAACCACATTCTCCTTCCCCTTCAGATGTTGTATCTCCATGTCATACTCACAAAGAAAATCCATCCAACATCATTGACGAGTGTTGAGATTGGGTTGTGTGAAGAAAACGTCATATAGCTCAAGTGTGGTCATCTTATATGGTGCGTGTTATATAGGCTCCCTGCCTTAAAAAAATCAATACGAAATTCAATCTCACCTGGGGGAGGTAACCCTGACAAATCACTAGGAAAGACATCGGATAACTCCTATAAAATTGGGTGGTCATAAAGTGATAGTACATGAGTCTCATCCTTTGATAGGTCACTAACATTGATGAAAAATAACTTACAAATCCATCGCACACACCGCTTCAACTACATAGTGGATATGGTATGAAAAGAGATGGGTATCTTGACTACAACAATCATCGACTCAAATCTCAAATCTTCTACACAAGATATGACCTTACTCGATAATCAACTCTAGATCTATGGGCATACAACCAATCCATGCCCAGGATAACTCCATATGAACCCAAGGGAAGGATACAAAGATTCATGATGAAGGGTCCTATGTCCACTACACACTCCTTAACTAAGGAGTTTAATGAGATTTTGGCTCCAAAAGCCATCTAAACATCCCAACTAAGGCCCCTCCTAATGTCACCATCCAACATTTCTCTACTAAAGACGGAGAAATAAAATAATGTCATGAGCCTGAATCAAATAAGATACGGGTAGAAATACAACCAACGTTACCTATAGTCTCTATCACAGTTCTTCTATTCTCTTTTTGGTGGTTCTTGACCACAACATAAATCCATTGGCTCCTGGCCATGTCACCAACCATAGGCTCAGAAACCAGTGCCTTACCCTTATTATCACAAATTTGAGGGAACTCTCTTCATTAATGACGATATACACTGCACCCATAATAAGTACCTGATCCTCTCTACTGAGAAGATAGTCCTCCAGGTGGCCAGATAGTCCATGCTGTAGAGCCTAATGATCATGTCATAGATATTTGTGGGTGTTGTAGTGGATGAATAATTGCTAATTGTACTAGAAGTGGAGCCTGTGTGTTGTTGGCCCCCCTAGCTAGAGATCCCATGTTATGCCCTCTTTGAGCATTATGGTGCTTTGGAGGCCAAAAGGTTGGATGAGTCTACTACTATTGCTGAGGAGGAGGCCTAAACGAATATTGTGTTAAAGTGTGTCTCCCATGAGGAGGAGGAGGAGGTGATCCCCTCGACCTACTATCCTATACCTGTTGTATGCGGCTCCTAACTCTGTCACAAGCATGTTGAGTCTTCCCCCTGGTTTCCTCTACAATATAGAATTTCTAAATAGCCTCATATTGTTTTTGTGGGCAACGTTTGTGCACTACCCCATCCAAGTCTAATTTCAGGCCCAATGAACCTGTGAACTCTAACATGCTCATCCTACATGTAATCCACATAATGCATCGGATAAAAAAATAGACCCTAATACGTTGTCACTATCATGGAAGCATGTCACAGATTATGAAAATCATCGATCCACAGGTGGAGGAATCACCTAGATATGTATCTACTCCTGAAGCGCTCCTCGAAGATATCCCAAGTGACTATCTTAGAATCAATATGGAGCTTCTAATCCTATGTCCTCCACAAAACTTTAGCTCCATCTCTAAGAAGGTGCATAGTGGCACAAGATTTTGTGTTGCTAGTATAAGGACATAGCATGAAACATCCTCTCAATCTAACAAACCATGCCTTGGCATGAAATCCGCCCATGTCTCAAGAATAATGTGGCGGGTGTAACTTTAGTATATCTTTGATGTTATCCTTCATTTACAAATGTCAGCCCCTACATCTCTCTGCAAGAACATTGTTCGAATAGGGATCATAGATATGTTTGTATGTCACAAAGCTCTATCTATGTGCTCTCTAAGTTGTGACTCAGGTCTAAATGAATCCACATGGGAATTCTCTACGCTATCCTTGACATTGAGACGTGGTGGTTCATAAACCTATACTTATAGCACTCGTCCTATCTGCTAAGTCACCCTTCCTAAATATCCTCTGCGTAAAGCGACATTAACGTCTTGTAGTTTCTTAAGTATTTGAGGAAATATGGCTTTTATTGCCTGATCTAGGGGTCATAGATCTAGGCTCACAGGAAATAACCCCTTGTCTAGTCTACCCATCCAAAACTAACCAAAATGAGAGTTAGTATATCATCATATAGGATTTTGCTTCAGATTTCTAAGTTTTTGACATTTTAAAACATCATTCAATGTTGTGTGTTCAAGGTTTTGAGTTGCGCTAGGTTGTTTTATTGTGTCTCGTGTTTCCAAGTGTGCCCATGGTCCAAGAAATAAATCACCGAATCTGATACCAAGTACAATGCCCACAATTTTATTCTCTCAAAATAAAGGAAACTAATAAATTAATATTCAAGTTTACTTTAGTAATTTTTTTCTTTAGAAGTGTTAGCAAGGTTAGACATTTTCTCAATTAATAAATTTATCGGTTACAAATTTCTTCACAAGCTTCGAACAAAGGAATTAAATTAATAAATAAATATTATAATTTACTTACTAAGCTAAAATTTACATTTTAACCATCTACTAAGTTCTATTAGTTAAATTAGTTATCAAGCCCCAAGGTTATATTATTTTCTAACTCAAAGGTTTAATTGTTTTACCTAGCCACTAGGTGGACCCATTCACCCCATTACCCATGTTTTTTATTTTATTTAAAATTACATTCCCACAAAATGTTCCTCCCACTTAAGTGAGGTAGGGTTTAATTTGGGCCATAGGATTGAATCAATCCTAGCCCTTAGATTTAGGTTGCCCTAAATTTCCTTATGGTTCTCTTTTTAATTCCTATTTTCCCCAAACAACCTCATTTGCTCTTTTCTTATTTGCAAGTTTTGGAAGAGGAGGAGGAGAAGGAAAAACCATGAGAGCAAGGGGAGCCACCATGGAAAAAATTCTCTTGATATTAGTTGTAAATGTTTTCCATTGTAATGTTTCCCATTGTTAAATGTAGAGATCCTACCATGGATCTATTTTGTTATTTAATAAAATTATTTACTTGTTTCCTTTTTTGATTTCAACTATTGGGGAAACCCCATTTATTTTAAATCCATGAGTTTTACACATGTGGGTGCAAAAAGGGAGATTCAAAGGCTACAATGGTTAAAATTAGTTTATTCCTAGTTGTTAGAAAGTTCCTTGTTTCATTTTTAAGCTTATATTTTACTAAATTTCAGAACTGGATTTTCACGGTTGAAAATTTATTTTTCTATCAAAATTTCCTAAATAGCCACCCTATGCAGGACAACAGTCCTATGACCGCTTCCCTACCTCAAGAGTGGTTCATCGACTTCCCCTCTGTGTTGGGAGATGATTTTGAAACCGCCGCTCTGCACAGGACAACGGTTTTGTTCACCAAGAATAAAGCCTTCAACATAACATATTTTTTTTAATTCTTCTTAAGTTTATTTCTAGTGCAATATTAAATTTAGTGACCTTTTTTCTATTCATTGGTGGTTAAATTGATAATATATCTAGTTTCTTAATTCCAAATACAAAACATCAACTCAATCTCTATCTTTTCTTTTGCAATAAAATGTAAAAATTGAGTTTAACATATCTACAACTCATTCTATTTAACTTATGTTATTTCCCCAAAAAAACAACAAGGATTCAACACACTTCCTTTCCAAACATCTTTGTTCTTTTCCAAATATACATGTATATATATTGCAACTTTAATGCTTACAACTTTTAGGAGAGTTTCATTTCAAGACAATAAATAACTTAAGTTTTCATTTTACTAGAACTTCTAAATACAACTATGGAAACTACCAATTTTCCAAATCATTCTTTTAGAATGCAAGGGATTAAAATTCTTTTATTTCACTAACCCTAATCCTTTCCAACAACGTAAGTGCCAAGATATATTTCTACATTCACTAACTCATTCCAATTTGGAATAAATGAAATATTACAACTTTCCTTCAACCATAAAATGTTACAAACTTCCACTCAAAGTGGGAATAATAAGATGGTCAACAAAACATATATATTCTCAAAATGCAAAAAAAAGTCTTCTTTTCATGTCTTATCCCCAACTTTGTAGCTTCAAACTTACACTCTTCCATCTTTTGAAAAATAGGATCACAATAAAAAGGAAGGAGGAAAGTGCAAGTCTCTTCGCCCAACCTTTAATCCAATAAGGAGAGAATCCATCCCCTTATTGTCCCCTGAGCCCCAAGCAAAGAACAATGATGGATCTTGAGAAACATTTGAGAATTTTTTTACAACAATGACTTCCATAAACAAAAAGTGATCCACAACATTCAACACATTTACATAGACACACTCAACAAATTTACAACTTTCTCAAACAACACAATAGGCATGAGATCAAACCAAAAAGGAGAAAGGACTATGTGAACAACCTCCTTTTTCCTCCCAAGTGAAGTGTGAGTTTATTCCAAAGCCTCCATGTGCACAATATAAAAAAAAAAACATCCTTATCTGTCCCCTTGCAAGTATGCAACAATATGGCTATTTTTCCTTTTCACTCCCCATAGGTGAAACTCCAAATCACACTCCATCTAATATGCATGCCTCATAACTCCCTTTCCCTCCCCAATGGTCCCATAAATCCATCTCCACACATGTAATGAAGGGAACTACCCAACCGCACAAAAACAACACATTCACAACACTCTTCCAATAATTAACAAACACTAAATTTGTATATTTACAAGCATAATAAAGAAAAAATATAGATGGAGAGCCTACCACTCCATCAAGATTCAAAGATAAATTCACTGTACAAGGTCTGATAACTTCAAGCCTAGCACACTCCAAAGAAACTCTAACAAGCTCCCAAATCCAAAAGTGCAAAAGAAAGAAAATGAACAAGTAACCCCAATTCCATCAAATTCCATCAATAAATAGAAATGGAATGTGAGGATGATGAGGTGACTCCATTTAGGATGCCACTTCATCATTCCTCCATTCCCACACACAAGTCAAAACACCATGCCCATGACACTAAATGAATAGGTAAGACGATGACAACCCAAAAGTCACTCAAACTTGCAGACCATGGCTACCAAGGAAAAATTAATTGTGGTAAGTAGGAAATTACAATTATTTTCACCCTTTTACACTCCAAAATGGATAAATAAGTCTAAAATTAACTCCCCATACCATAGGTATGGTTGTTGGGTGAATTTAAGAGGCATGGGACAAGTTTAGCTAATCCCACAAGTGTTAAAAAAAGTATCCCAAGTCAAAATCCGAATTTTGAAGTTGGGAGAGAGTACATAAAAAAAAAAAAAACACAAATATATCCTACAACCACAAGATTTCAAGGAGCATCTACCCTCATAACTATCTAATTGTCACATCCTTATTTTAGTTAAGAAATTAAGTTGGATTAACTAATTAAGACATAATAATAATTTTTAATGAAGTGAAAATAATTTCCAATAATTAAATACATGTACACAAATAAAACAAACACAATATTAAAACAAAGGGAAAACATTTCACGCTATGGCCACATGTGAGGTCACCCCCCATGGGTAACCTCCTAACTAGGCATGCAAAAATAACACAACATAACTTTACACAAGTTGTCAAATTTTTGACACGTTGCTCAACACCCGACATCCTTTCGTGGTAAGTCCCCTATCCCCTTTTGATTTATTTGATAAATATTCCTACAACACAAATGAAATACCTCTCTATCCTTACAACCATATTAACAATATCGAGACAAATATACATCTAAAAATCGATACTCATTATTCGAAATTAAGATATTCTATCATCTCTCAACATATCTAATATTTTGATTCTAACATCCATTAGATTATAATTCTACTTAGAACATCTAGAGTATAACGTGTCAGTATAAAATCTAAATAATACAAATCAACATATATCAAACTATCTACCAATGTCATCTAGTGTATCATAATCAAAATGTGAATCGCAACATGTCAATAGTCCAAATATCTGAATAGTGTATCATCGATTGATAAATTTATCATAATTAAAATGTCTACGTATCAATCCAAAAGTAATATCAACATAATGAAAATAGTGTTGAAGAGGAGAGGGCCCTACATATTACACATTAAGTTTCCTCCCAAATTGATTTTTTTTTTTGGGTTCATTGTGTTTCAATAATATAGGAAAGTAATGCCCATGTAAGATACACAATTTATATAGATGTAGATACTAAGGAGTTGAATGTATGGCTAGGTGTTTCTCAACCCGTACATTCAATGTTAGAAATTTCTTATCTATGTCCTTAAGATTTTTTCCACGCATTGAAACACATAGATTTAGTTTTGACCCAGTGATGATTTGAAATATTTATTGTTATTTTTCATCAAGAAATATATATAAGGCAATATGTTAATATACTAACTTGTGTTTTCATTGTTAATGAAGGAATTTGAAGAAAGTGAAGGATCTGACTTACATGATGGAATGGAGATTGAATAACAAGAAAATCCTCTTGAAAATCCTCTAGAATGCACCACCTCAACCAACGTTCATGTGCAGTCAATTGAATTCAATGCTACAATCAACACTCCTTCCCATAGTGCTCCTATTTATCCAACCAACACTATAAATAACACTTCTATCTAATCGATTAAAAACTTTTACAAACAATCTCCTTATTTATAAAAATGTATAAAATATTCAAATTTCATATATTTATGAAATAAACATGCAAAATTAAAAATATTTTTATTGCATACTTTTAAGATATTTATCTCATTGAAACTATTTTTTTTATTAATAAATATTATTTTCAGATATTGGATTGAAAAGAGTGCTTACGCATGTTTTAAAGAGAGAAACATCTCTATTAGAAATAATTTATTTATTGATAAACTAATGTTAAGTTTATTGCATGGAATGTTTTCAAATTTATATTTAAAAGTTTTATCTCTAATTCTTATTGTTTGACTACGGTTCTAAAAGAGTAGTTATTATTATGATTAAAAACTATGTTAAAATGTCTTATTTACATGCAATGTGGGTTTATGATCATTATTAAATAGTTAATTTATTTCAAATTTATTTAATTTAATATTTTCCTAATTTTATGTGTAAAAATATATTTTTAATTTAATATTAAATTCAAGTAATTAATATTATGAATTTGAATAAAATAATTACAATAATATTCTATTATTTTATATATTTTATTATAATAATTAAAATAAATATTTTATTTAAATGAATATTAATAAGTAAAAATGTGAAATAATATTATAATTTTTAAAATTCTAATTATGCAAAATAAAATTGTGCAAATAATTACAATTTAAAAATTGAGAATTTATCTACAATTAAGTTCTAATTATTGTGACACGTCATAATTTTATAATTGTGGATCTACAACAATATGTAATTTGTGAATATACACACAAAATGTTCAATTGTAGGTATGTAACAATATTAAAATTATGACAAATTCCACAATTATATTATTGTGAATTTTTTACACTTATTTTCATTGTAGATATTTTCACAAATTTTGTCATGTTTTACATTTCCACAAAATTATTGTAGGTGGAGTCCAAAAAAATGGATTCACAATTTGAACTAAAATATCCACAATGAAAATGTGGAAAATTTGTGGATACTCTACCCTTTGTCTTGTAGCTAGGGTTCCTAATATCTTAAAAATCTATTTTTACCTTATATATAATATATATATATATTTTATATATATATATATATATATATATATAGACATACATATAGAACACCACAAATTTTTTATTATTATTTTTTGAAAACAAAATATATATAAATATTTAAATTTATATAAGGAGAAATATATGTTTACCATTGTGCTTTGTATTATTGTATTGTATTGTTTGGTTTTTTTGTTCTGTTCTACTTAAATTTTAAGCATTCACCTAAGTCCATTTATATAGTGAAATGTGAGACAAGAGGCTATAGTTTATACCTATTAAACTATGAGTAAACAATAATATTATGATATTTTCTTAAACATGCAATACATTTAGTAGTGAGGATAATTTCCTTATTTTTTACGTTGCAATAAAATTTAAAATTTGAGTATAAAATTGGCCCAATATTCCTTCTTACATGATAATTTGAATAGGAGAAAACTAACACCCTTGAATAAAATTTATCTATTTTTCAATTTAAAACCAACTTTCTAATAATGTAAAGGATTAACATTCACTTTTCCATTCAAACATACAAATTACAACAAGGTGAAATACAAGACCCTTTTGGAAAATATAACTTTGAGATTTCTCTTTCCAACTATACCATACAAATATTATCATGAAATTTGCAAGAACATCCTTTTTAATAAAATAATTTTTAATCCTTTTCTTATAATAACATAGTCCTTTCCACTAAGGTATGCAACTGAAGTTTTTCTCCATTCAACTAAGTCACTCCAACTTGGAATAAATGAAATATACAAGTCTTTCTTTTAAACACGCAAGATTTATAATCTTTCACTCTAAGTGGGAAACATAATAAATTTTACAAAATTGAGGCTCTTCCAACAAGCTCAAAACACAAGTCTTCTTTCAAGGTCATCTCCCAACTTTACAACTTTCATTTTTCACATCTTAACATCTTTAAACCTTGAATCACCAATAAATAAAGGGGTATAGGCAACACTCTCCACCCAACCTATAATCAAATAAGAGGAGAAGCCTTCCTCCTTATTGGCCCCTTAACTCCAACCAAAAAACCATGAGGGGTATTATGAAACATTTGAATTTGTTTTACAAAATAGCTTCCATAAACACTCATTGAACATCTCCATATTCATACAATCTATGAACATTGAAAAGATATTTTCCAAGAAGGACAAGCAAGAGAAGTTTGGAACATTTTCCAAATCAAAAAAGTAAAATATACAAATTTAATCAAAACAAAAAGGCTTGATAACAAGCCCAAATGGAGACAAGAACATGGATTTCTCTCCTTATTCCTCCCATGTGGAAAGAGGGTCCACCCAAGGTCCTCCAAGTGCACTATCATCAAAACACACACACACTTATTTCTCCCTTTTTCCTATGCAAAGAAACACATAAATCCCTTTTATCTCCACATAGGTGGAGCACCTCTTCCACTCTCCCTCCACATTTCCTCACAATCTCCCTTTTTCCTCCACAAATAATCTCCATTTCTTTCTCCTACACCAACTCTAAAGGAAATCTACCCAATCCCTCAAAACATGTACACACACAAACATGATTTTATTCACATAAACACGAGACATATATCTGTAAAATAAAAATACATGGGACAATATCCTACCTTTCCATTGCAAGAATTTGATCCAAAGTCACCACAAAAATCTCCTTGTAAGCTCAAGAAAAAATCAAATAAGATCCAAGACTCCAATTAAGAAACTCCAACCCTCAACCTCAAAATACAAGTGCACAACAAAATGAAGTAACCCCATAACCAAAAAATTAACTTACATATATAGAAAAAAGAGAAAAGGAGGGTGATGTGGCTCCATATAGGATCCACATCAGTTCACCTCAATTCCACCTCACCAAGTCAACCAACAATCCCAAGGCTAATAAATTGGTGGTTGAGGGAACGAAAATCTCCTTACACATACTATACCTTCACTTCTCTAAAGGACAAAACTAAAAAATCATGTAAGAAAGTGTAATAATTTAACCTTTTTATTATCCCAAAAACATAATTAATTCAAAATTTAACTCCCCACACTATAGGTATGGTTGTTGGATAAATTTAAGAGGCATGGGACAAGCATAGCTTGTCTCACAAGCCTCCAAACAAACCTCCCAAGTCAAAATCCGAATTTTGATATTCGGATAAAATACACACCACAAACCCAACACAAATCTAATTCACATGCACAAGATTTTGAGGACCATCTACCTAATATATTGTCAACATGTCATATATTCCCTCTTAGTTTAACTTTAAGCTAAATTATTAATTAAGATACATTAGCAAGAGTTAATAAGGCAACAATATTTCCCAATAATTAAACACATGAACAAAAAATTCAATCAAATAAAAATTAAAAGAAAGGAAAGACATTACACCCATGGGCACATAAATGAGGTTACCCCTTATTGGAACCTCCTAACAAAGCGTGAAACAACACAACATAATATTATACACAAGTTGTCAATTTTTACTAACTTGCACAACACCCGAAATCCTTCCATAGTTGGTCCCCTATCCCCTTTCGATGTATGTGATAAAAATTTCTTGCAACAAAAATAGAATACCTCTTTAGCCTTATGGTCATATCAAAATATCAAGAATTATATATATATCCATAATCCTTACCCAAAACTAGCAACTTTATCATCTATCATCATACCAATTAATTCGATTTTAACATCCATAAAATCATAATTCTACTCAAAATATCCAACATAGGAAATGTATCAAGAATAGGTTATGCTAGTCTAAAATCATAATATTATAAATCAACATGTATAACTATCCATCAATGTCATCTAGTGCATCATAGTAAAAATGTAAATCACAACATGCCAATAATCCAAACATTAGCATAGTCTATCATCTACTGACCAAGATATAATAATCAAATTTCTAAGTATCAATCCAATAGTAATAACATCATAACGAAATAGTGTCAAAGAGAACTAGGCACTACATCCTCCTCCCCTTAAACTCAACTTCCTTCTAGTATTCACTTGAATAGGTGTTGAAACTGGTCCCTTAAAAAAGTAGCATCCTCTCATGTGGTTGCAGTCTCATCATACCTATCCCAATAGACTCACACTTGGTCAATCTCGCTACCTTGAAATCCTAGGGTCATGTGCTCTATGATGTACATGGGCTCCACAATCACCTTCCCCTTCTCATGCACCTGTAATTTGGTCCAATACAATACATGAGATGGATATGGTATGTATGTCCTAAGAATATAAACATGAAATAAATCGTGAATGTGAGACAAACTGGGTGGCAAGGCTAGATGATAAACTAAGGGACTGATCCACTCCAAGATATCAAATGGACCTACAAATCTAGGAGCTAACTTAGAGCCTATTTCATAATAGATAGGTATCTTATGAGGTTTTAAACAAAGAAGCACCTTCCTTCCCACCTCATAACTACGGTCAAATATCCTCTGTTCTCCATAATTATTTTGTCTATCGTGTGCCTCATGTAGCTTGTTTCTAATCAAAAGAACCTGTTACTCCATGTCTTACAAAAACGTTGGCTCAAGAGATACTCTTTCCTCCAATCTATACCAACTCATCTTTGGTGTGTTACATTCCCGCCATAAAGTGCATGAAATGGAGCAATACCAATAGAACTTTGAATACATTTGTTATAAGAAAACTCCACCAAGTACAAATACTCCTCCCATATTTAATGATGAATCATGACATACATCCAAATCATGTCCTCTAAAATCTAAATCACTCGCTTAGTATTTCCATCTATCTCACTGTGATTGGTTGTACTTAAGTTAATGTTATTACAGAGGACATGTTGTATGAAGTCAAAAAATGAGAGGTGTATAAGGGATCGTCGTAAGAAACATTCTTCCACGGAATGTCATGCAGTTTGACAATATCATCTAAGTATACTCAAGCCACTGCACTAGTTGTATAAGTGGTCTTCGCCAGAGAAAAATGAGCCACTTTTGCCAATCTATCCACATTGACTATAATGGCATCGTGGTGGTATCTGAACCTCAATAGTCCTATTATAAAATCCATGGAAATGGTGTCCTATTTCCACTCCAATATATCATGTGGGTAAAGAAGGCCAACTAGATGTTGATGCTTGGCCTTCACCCTCTGACACTCTAAATAACGAGACACAAAGTGAGCTACATCAATATTAATTCCTCACTAATGGTACAACTATCTCAAAGTGGCTTGCATATTATCCACCCCTAGATGGGCTGCATAACGTACATGATGAGCCTCTTCCAAAATATCCTATCTCAAACCTCCATCCCTAGGTACATAGATCTAACCTCTATGTCTGAGAATTCCATCTAACTCTAATGAAAATCCATCAAACTTCTCCTCAAGGGATCTCTAAGAATGAATCTATTCTTTAGCTGAAAGGTAGAAATTGTCATGTGGAAGTTGTCAAAAAATCCCGCTCCACAAGTTTGTACCCACTGAAGTAGCCATGACCAAATGTCTCCAAAGACTCAAAACTTTTGCAACAACATTCTCCTTCTGCTTCACATTCTCTATTTCCATGTCGTACTCACATAACAACACAATTCAACATCATTAATGAGCATCGAGATTGGGTTGTGTGAAAAGGTCACATAAGATCAAATGATGTGTCCTGAGAATGAATCTCTTCCCAAGAAAAAATTGATTCCAATGCACCTATTGGTTATCAAAATAGACTCGCCCCATTTGTCCCTTTGAAAAACTTATTGATTTACAGTATCTGTCATTTTCTCCTTCCCCGTGTTATGCCTGGTTGATCCTTGTGGTCATTTTTAATTGGTTCCTGGGTTGTAAATCTCTTAGGGGTCTGTATTTTGAGTCTCCCGTGCTCTGTTCAATTAGAAACTCGGTTTCCCCCATGTTTTCTGTTCTCCATGGTTGGGATTTGTCTTCCCTATCTTTTCTTCCCTAAGTACTTGAAGAAGAATGAATTGATGTGTCTCTAAGGAACATATTTGATCCTTGTAACATTCCTAAACTTTTTTCCTCGAATAAAATTTCATTCCCTGGCTCAAATAATCATTTTTCTATTTTTTATGATTTGACGGGCGTTTCTCCCAATCAATTTTTCATCCTAGCATCGGTAAGAGACGTGGCATATTTTGGTTGGACATAGCTCAGTTGGATACTTAGAAAAATTTATAAAAATCCTCAACTTAAAATGTGTCCAGGTGGAGGCATGTCACTCATTTGAAGATCTACTTTTGGGTTTTGCCTTACAGTAGCTCCAGGAGGACACATGGAAGTTTCCGCTGCTTGGCCCAGACTTAGACAAATTTGGGAAATTTTCCCTTTTCCAAATAGAGATAAAAATGGTAGAATTTGAGCATGGTTCCACTCCAATCATATTTGGGCATGTGTAAGGCTCATTTTTCAAGGGCGGGGGTGTGAGGAAAAATGGAATCTTTTTCCATGTTTTCAAAAAATTGTAAGAATTCAAGGGAAGCCCCCGGGTTTGTTCTCAAGCATGAATCGCCATGTGGATGGTCCAAATTCAAAGCAAAGATCAATGGAAACTGTGAATCTAAATCTGATTTTTCCCCCATTTCTACGAAACATGTATGGAAGTGTGGATCTCCATGATTTCTTGGCCTTTTCTACATTCCAAGTAGAGAAGGAAGTTAATGTTGATATCTAAAGTTTTGTGGGAAGATTTGGAAGGTGTCTTTCACCATTAAAATGGTCTGACTTTTGTGCCCGATCGGATGTTCCATTTTTCCTCTCCCGAGAACACAAGGTACTAGATTTGACAGATTAGGGGTGGAAGTGGTTGGAAAATTGAAGGAATATTTGTCCACCAGAGCAAGGAGTTGAATGCAGGAGGCATTTGATGAAATCTATCCCCTTGAGTACCTAGAGACTTCTTGCAGATTTGATTCTGAGAATCATGGTGAGCACCGGTGCAATTAACGTTTTTGTCTTTTGGGGAGAGGTGACTCTATTGTAAATGCTATAAATGGCATGAATGTTTTGTGCAAATGTTTGCAAGGTTTTGGAAAGGTAAAAGACTAATTTTTCCAATGAGAAAATCTTGACAAAGCCCATCCTTTTGAGAAGTCATCTCGAGAAGCTTTGTATATCTCTTTTAGTATCAAATTAAATTTTGTCAAGGTGGTTGCATGTGTATAGCCATTGAAAACCTTTGAGATTGTTCTAGAAACTCTCCCTTGCTGATAAAATCGATCAAACTTGAGTTATTTTGTGTTAATCTTGAGTAAAGTGGATTCATTTCATCTCTGAATGTATGCAAATAGTTTTTCTTGTGTCTGTTGCAATCTTGTATCAAAATATAGTCCAATCACATAGGTCTCAATCCTTGTGATAGTTTAGTGGCATCAATAATTTTATTTCTCATAAGAGCCTTCATCTAGGAGTGAGATAAACGGTTTAAAATCACTTTTCTTTCATTTTTTTGACAAAAATCATCTGTAAGCCTTTAGGTGTACCTCAAGCATGGTTTAAATTGAATCTTTGTACTTTATCAGGTTCTCTAACTCGAGCCTTTTTGAAATAATCCCATAGGTTGTGTGAAAGAGTGCTAACCTGGGCATCAATTTGGGCACATATTATAGTTGAAGAAACATTTCAAAAATTTGTGGCATTTCATTGGTTGAATCCTTCCATTTTGCATAATCTTTCAAGGCTCTAGTGAGTCAAGTTCATCTTGTCTCCCCTCCCACCAAAATTTATTTGAAAAAATTTAATCCTATCCATACTACCCTTGTTTTTCTCTATATACCTTCACAATACCAAAGTCTATTTGCTAAAGTATGCAACACAAATCAAGATCTCAAATGTCTTTAGGAACCTTTGACTTGTTGTGAATATATCACCATGATCTAAAAGTGAAAACTCGTGAGAAGCAGATATATGTGTTTTGATCATATTTCCCCAAGGCATTTCCTATAAAATTTATGCAATAGAAAGGTACATGTATCTCCATTCAAATAACAGAGGTTACAAAATAGGTTCTCTTACCTTTGTTGAAAGGCACAACCTAAAATAGTTAGAATAAGATCATATCCTTCAAGGTGTTACCCATCTCTCCACAAATCCAAGTAACAAAGGGACAGTCAGATCTCCTCCTCGGCTACAAAATGACATATATTTATAATCCAGTTGCCTCTAAGCTCCATGTTGAATCAGTGTTGCTTCTTGGCTTGAAAAGGAGAAAAAATTGGGTACCAACAACACCAGAGGATGCATCATTATCACAATCTCAAGGTCATGAGTTGGATAATCGAGCTCATAATCCTTGAGTTTTTGAGACTCAAAGGCTACTACATTGTTATCCAACATCAAAACACCTCCTAGTCCTTCCAAAGAAGCATATTTACACATGAAGAAATTCCATTTGGGATCTAGCACTACAAGAATAGGTGATGTCGTAAGGCATTCCTTCAGTGTCCTCAAGGCCTACTCACATCTATCTTACCAAAAAACTTCATCCCTTTCTGTTGAAGGGAAGTGATGGGATGCACAATCTGATAGAATTCCTGAATAGATCTCTTATAATAATTTTTTATGCGTAATCACAACACCCTTGATTTTTTGCGACTCGATCGATTGAAACTGTCAGTGTGATTGTATAACATGGAGCTTTTCCAAAAGTGTGGGACTATGCTATTGGGAAATATCATAGGATAAATGTTAGTTCCTATTCCTCTATTATGATACACACACTCTAATTGTAGAGGATCTATCCTAAAATCTACTCTAACTTTTCAAGGATATAAGGTTAAAAGGATTGCAAGAAATTAAACCTAAGATATTGGAGGTGATGTACCAAAAGGAAAGTTGAACACCTTATTTGCATGGATATGAAAACCTATAAGTTTTAAGGATTTGAATACACACCACAATTCAATGAATTACTATGATTTCATTCACCATTAAACACAAACCATTAAATATGCAACACAATTTAACATACAGAGTTAACCAAAATTACAATGAGAGATCAAGAGAATACAATGAACACAAGAGAGGGTTGAATTTCATCCACATACTTATATTATTTCTCCATAGATTTGATATAATGCATTACTGATGGACAGGAGGCACAAATTTGCATTACATCTAAAATAGGAGGTTCGAACTCCACAAGTTCACTTACAGACAAAAGAATAAGGGAGGGTGCAAAGAAAGATTACCCAACCTTTTGAAATGAGCCCCTCCTTCCAATATATAGGAATAATGAGAGAAGGGAGAGAGAGGGAATTTGAAATCCTTCTTCAACTCCCAAAAATGCATTAAAATCACCTTTAACAATGATGGGTTCCACTATAAAAATCATTCATCCATGTACTTTTCCTTGTTGGGGAAGAAAGGAAGCTTATACCTTCATTATTTTGGGTAGGTCGAAATTTGGAAACACTCCTTTAAATGGTGGACTCTATTTATTCATTTTTAAATACTTAACCTTACTAAAATTAAAAAAACTACACTTTCAAATATGTTTGATTTTATGAAAATCTGAGCACCTAGTCAAAAGTTATGGCCATTTGAAGATGAGGATGTCTTACTAAAATAAATTTTCTGTGGCTAATCTTCCCTTTTCAGAATTTGAAATTTCATCACATCCTCTTAAATATGAAATTTCAAACTTTTGGGATTTAGAACTCTGGTCTTTTTTATTTTGGAGTTTGGGTTACTATTCATTCGATTGAGTTTGTGAAACCTCTGAAATGTCAAAACCCTGAAGTCCAAAATTCAGACATCAGGTTTCAAACCTTAAGTCGTGATGTGCATACATTGTAGCTTCAACATTATGAAATGTCAAAACCACGAAATCTGAAATTCTAACTTTGGGTTTCATACCGTTATATTTTCAGCGATTTTTGGGGTTCGGTTTGGATTTCGAGGGACTCGGGTTTCAATTTTTTGGGGTTCAAGTTTTGGTATTTTGGTGGTTCAGGTTTTAGGAATTCGGTGATTTTGGTTTTGGGATTTTGGGGGTTCAAGTTTTGGGTTTCGTTCATCCATTCAAGCCTCATATATCTCAAAAATCGTGAAAGCCCAAATTCCAAATTTCAAACTTTGGGTTTCAGAATTTTTTCTCTTTATATGGCACTATTCACCTTGAGCGCATGAAACATCTAAAACTCTAAAACTGCAAAGTCATAATTTCATGTTTTCGGGCTTCCCGTTCCTTTCTCTATGCTTCTTTCTGTCGAGTCCCGAAATTTTTCTTCGTCCCTAACTCTGAATGACCCCACCTCCCGAGTGATCCAAGAACATTCTCAACACCCCATTCATCAAACTCATAAATACTTTAGGCATTCATCATACAAAATGGAACTATTGTGAACTCGTAGTGGTCATATCTCGTACAAAAATTTGTATTATGTATATTTTCCTCTGCAATCCTTAACTAATGGTAGCCTCATTTGAGATCTATCTTAGAATAAATGGTGGAGCATTTCATCGATAAAATAAATAATCTATCCATGGAAGGGGGTAACGACTCTTCATCATTACTTTATTGAGTTGTCTATAATCCACACACAAACGCAAGGATCAATCTTTCTTCAAAAACAATTCACCGTGCGCCCTAAGGAGATACACTAGGATAGATTAGTAATTTCTTAAGAAAGGTCCTCCAACTGAAAGTTGAGCTCACGTAGCTTAGGGTTGGTCATTCTATATGTTTCATGTGAGATAGGCTCTACTCAAGGAACCAAATCAATATAAAATTCAATATCACGTGGGGGAGTTAACCCTAGCAAATCCCTAGAAAAAAATTTGAAATCTGTTGTAAAATGGGTTGGTCATCAAGTGATGGTCCTTGAGTCTCATCCTCTGATTGGTCACTAACTATGATGACATATAAGTGACAACCCCGTTGCGCACACCATTTTAGTTGCATAGCGGATATTGTGCGAATAGAGATGGGTCTCCTAACTCAAACTATCACTAACTGAACTCCCAAATCGTCTACACAAGATATAACCTTGTTGTAATGATCAACCCTAGCTCTGTGTGTAGATAACCAATCCATGCTAAAGATAACTCAATATGACCCCAAGTGAAGGATACAAAGATCCAATGTCATGGTGAAGGGTCATAGGTCCACTACACACTCCTTAAATAAGGATTCCATTGAGATTTTGGCTTTAGAAGCCATTTCAACATCCCAACTATGGCAATGCCTAGCTGCCACCAGCTTGCATTGCTTTACTAATGATGGAGAAATGTAAGCATTTAAAGAGATAGAATCAAATAAGATAGGGGTATAAATACAACCAATATTACTTATGGTCTTAATCACCATACCACTCGTGCTCTACAGTAGTTCTCGATTGCTGAATAAATCCTTTGGCTTCTGAGCATGTCACCAACTGTAGGTTGAGAAATAGGTGCCTTACCCATATTAGCAGGGTTCTGTGAGAACTCTCTCTAGTGATTTCCATGTACATTTTACCCATAGTAACTACCTAGTCCCCTCCACTTTGGAAAGAAACCCCTCTAAGTCCCCTAATTGTCTGTGAGGTAGATCTTGATGATACTACTACTAAGCGATGCGCTTTTCATGGATGTACTAAAATTATCATGTTTTTCCTAATTGTTCCCCTACTTGGAGGCCCCATACTATGCCCTCTCTTCGCATCATGGCGTTGTTAAGGTCGAATGGGTGGTCAAGTCTGCTTGTTGATCTTTGTTGAGGAGGTGTGAAGGAAGAATATGCTGAAGTGCATCAACCAGAAGGAGGAGGAGTTGATCTCCTCGACATACTATCCTACACCTTTTGTATACAGCTCCTCACTTTTTCTTGAGCCAATTGATTCTTCCCCATAGTTGATTTATCTAGTCTCTACAATGTAGGTCTCTTGCACGACCTCTTATAGTGTATGTGGATAATGAATGCGCAATGCACCTCCCAAGTCTAAGTTCAGGCCCCTGATGAACATGTGGATCCTAACATGCTCATCCTACATGTAGTTCACACACTTAAGCACATCCAAAAACTCGACCATCATACTGCTGCTACCGTCGAGATGCGTATCACGAGATCATGAAACTCAAAAATCCGCTACTAGATAAATCTCTTGGATATGTACTTACTCCTGAAATTATCCTCAAAGAGCTCCCAAGTATCTATCTCTAAATCCAAATGGATATTCTACTCCTTAGTCCTCCACCAAACTCTAGCTTTGTCTCTGAGAAGGTGAATGGAAACACGAGCTTTCATATTATTAGTACAAGGACATAAATTAAAGCACCCACTCAAGAAAACCATCAATGCCTTGGCTTCAAATCCTTCTATGTCTCTAGTAAAATGAGGTGGGTGTAACTTCATTATCTCTCTAATGTGATTTTTCATAGTCGACTATCATCCCTTAGGTCCTGTCGCATGTTCATCCCTCGGCATAGGGCTCCTTGACCTGTCTTTTTGTCTCATAGCTCTATCTTTGTGGTATCTAGGTACTGACTCATGTCTAATTGAATCTACATGGGATTTATCTACCTTATCCTCAACATGATGACATGAAGGTGCACGAGCATCCACTGATGGATCTCTTTCATATTTGTTAGGTTTCCCTCCTAAAGATCCTCAACATATAACAACATTAACATCCTGTAGTGTCTATAGTATATGAGGCAATACAGTTGTTACTCCCTAATCTGGGGGTGGTAAATTTAGTTCCATGTGTAGGAACCCCTCGCCTACTTTGTAGGTCCATGTGAGAGTTAATTTATCATCATCTATGTTTTTTTTCAGTTTTCTATGTTTTAAAATATCATACAATGTTTTGTGTTCTAGGTGTAGTTTGTGCTAGGTTTACATATTTATGTTTCATGTTAGAATGAGATCCAAGCATTGAACCCATGGCTTTGTTACCAAGTGTAATGGCCACAATTTTCTATGCTCAAAACTAAAAATAATGTAATAATTTAATAGGCAAAATTATGGTAAGTTTTTTTTTTTAATTTTAAAGGGATGAAAGGGTAAACATTATTCACAAGTTAATTAATTTCTCAGTTATAGTTTATTTAGAACTGGAGGAAGTGGAGTTAAATTAAAGTAACTCATAAGGAAAGTTATGGAAAAATGAGATAATGATTGATAAAGTAACTCATTTACTGAGTTCTATTAGTTTACTTCACTACTCTGTTATTAATGTTTGTTTAAAAACTCCCTTAGTTCATTATCACCTACCATGCACATTCATATTATTAATTTCCACCAAGATTTCACCACTAGGCTAACAACTAAGGGGCCCCATTAACTCCATTACCCATGCCCTTTTTAATTTACTTGACATTCCCCTAAAATTCTACCCAATTAAGTGATGTAGGGTTTAATCTGAACCATTAGATTAAATATATCATGGCCAGTGGATATCAGTTGCCATAACTTTCCTTATGTGTTACTTTTATTTCCATTTACCCTAGTTTATCAATCATTTTCTCATTCTTATTTTGTAGGTTTGGAGGAGGAGAAGCCGGGAGGCCATTAGAGAGGGTTTGCAAGATCCATTATTTTTATAGTTTAAGTAAAAATCATAAATATACCCATTTCCTTTGTTGGTATTATTTAACCTTATTTATTTGTGTTTATTTGAAGTTTTTATTGCAGGTGTAATGTATATATACCTATTTTGGGTGAATATACAACCCACACACACACACACACACACACACACACATTATATTTACATATGTATGTATGTGTGTATTATATATATATATTGATATTCAATATTAAATATATTATAGGATCGACTATCTTCTTTACCATGTGACCCTATGTAATGAATGGTCACATTCATTAAAAATGTTAGAGCATGCATTTATATTGGTTCATCCAATTTTATTGCGTGTGGTTTATATATTGTGGGGGAGGGGTGAGTGGGTGTAGTACCCTATCACCACCACTATTTTATTAAAAGTGGGTGGGGGTGGGGTGTAACACCACCCGCCTCCACCACTCCACAAAAATAACAATATGCAACGGTTGGGCCTCGGCCCAACCCCCAAACATATTATTTTTTATTTAAATAAAACACATTCCATTTTTAATAAGCCATTGGGCTTAATATTAAATTTGGTTTTTATTTTATTTTTTTATTAATATATATATATATATTTATATATAAAAAAAAACACCATGTATTATATATATATAAATATATATATAATTTATTATATATATATATATATATTGCAAATAAAATAGATATAAATATTTAAATTTAAATAATAATAAATTTATATAGGTAGAAATATATGTTTACCATTGTGCTTTGCTTTTTTTCTACTTAAATTTAAAGTATTCACCTAAGTCCACTTATACAGTGAAATGTGAGATAAGAGGTTATAGTTTTCTACCTATTCATCTATGAGAAAACTAAAATATTAATACATTTTGTTAAGCACACAATACATTTTGTAAAAATATAATTTCCTTATTTTTGTTTGCAATAAAATGTAATATATATATATATATATATATATATATATATATATATATATATATATATGCAATATTCCTTCTAACATGAGCATTTGAATAGGAGAAACTAAACAATCTTAAATGAAAATTATCTATTATTTCTAATTCCAACTATACAATACAAATATTATAATGAAAGTTGCAATAACATCCTTTGTAATACAATAATTTCTAATCCATTTCTTACAATAAAATAGTCCTTTCCAACAAGGTATACAACTAAATTTTTTTCTCCATTCAACTAAGTCACTACAACTTGGAATAAATGAAATATACAAGGCTTTCTTTCAAACATACAAAAGTTACAATCTTCCACTCTAAGTGGGAACAATAATAAATTTTACAACATGGAGGATCTTCTAACAAACTCAAAACACAAGTCTTCTCTCAAGGTCATATCCCAACTTTATAGCTTTAATTTTGCACATCTTAACCTCTTCAAAACTCGAATCACCAACAAAGAAAGGGGTACAGGTGATGCTCTCCGCCCAACCTATAATAAAATAAGCGGAGAGGACTTTCTCTTTATTGACCCCCGAGCCCCAACCAAAGAAAAATATGGGGTATTATACAAGATTTGAAAACTTGTACAAAATGGCTTCCATAAATACTCATGCAACATTTCAACATTCTTTCCAAGCATGAAAAGAAAGAGAAGTTTGCAAATTTTTTTGAATCAAAATGGTAAAATTTACAAATTTAATCAAAATAAAAAGGATTAATAAAAATCCCAAATGGAGACAATAACATGGGGTTCTCTCCTTATGCCTCCCATGTGGAAAGAGGGTCCACCCAAGGTCCTTTAGGTGTACTATCATTAAAACACACACACTTATTTCTCCCTTTTTCCAATGAAAAGAAACACATAAATTACTTTTATATCCACATAGGTGGAGCACCTTTTCAACTCTTCCTCCACGTTTCCTAACAATCTCTGTTTTTCCTCCACAAATAATCTCCATTTTTTTCTCCTACAACAACTCTAAAGGAAATCTACCCAATGCCTCAAAACATGTACACACATAAACATGATTTTATTCACATAAACACACACATTCTCTCTCTCTCTCTCTCTCTCTCTCTCTCTCTCTCTCTCTCTCTCTCTCTCTCTCTCTCTCTCTCTCTCTCTCACACACACACACACACACACACACACACACACACACACACACACACACACACACACACACACACACACACACACACACACACACACACACAATTAGAATACATGGTAGAAGATGCTACCTTTCCATTGCAAGAATTTGATCCAAAGTTACCCCGCAAAGCTCCTTCCAAGCTCTAGTAAAAATCCAAAATGCTCCAAGACTCAAACCAAGCAACTCCAACTCTCACTCCCAAAATACAAGTTCACAACAAAATTAAGTAATCCCATAACCCAAAAATTAACTATCATATATTAAAAAAATGAGAATAAGAGGGTAATGTGGCTCCATGTAGGATCCACATCACTTGTAATGCCCACAAAAAACTCTACTCTCAAAACAAATAGAACCAATAAATTAATAGTCAAGTTTACGGTAATAATTTATTTTATTTTATTTTTGTTTGAAAAGTGGTTTGGAAGGTTAGAAATTTCCACAATTAATAAATTTCTTGGTTAAATAATTTCTACACAAGCTTGTGAAAAATGGAATTAAATTAATAATTAAATATTATTAATTTACTTCCTAAGCTATATTTACAGTTTAAAGCATCTACTAAGCTCCATTAGTTTAATTATTTATCATGCACCAAGATTACATTATTTTCTAACTCAAAGGTTTAATTGTTTTTCCTAGCCACTAAGTGGCCCCATTCACCCCATTACCCATGTTCTCTCATTTTTTTAATTTAAAATACATTCCCACAAAATACCTTCCACTTAAGTGAGGTAGGGTTTAATTTGGGCCATTGGATTGAATCTATCCTATCCCTTAGATTTAGGTTGCCCTAAATTTCCTTATGGTTCTCTTTTTATTTCTATTTTCCCCAAAAAACCATATTTTATCTTTTCTTGTTTGCATGTTTTAGAAAAGGAGGAGGACGATCCATGAGAGAAATAAGTGCATCCATGGAAAAATCTCTCTTGGTTTAAGTTGTAAATATTTTACTATTGTAATATTACTTCTCTGTTTATCATTGAGATCCCACCATGGATTTGTTTTGTTATTTTGATGTAAACATCTTTTTGAGATCAAAAATTGTGGAAGGAACCCCATTTAAATAAATATATGAATTTTACACATATGGGTTCCATAAATAGATTAGAGAGCTTAAGAAACTTAAATTTAAAAATTTCTAGTTGCTTGAAGTTTCCTTTCATTAGTTTTAATCTTAGATTTCACTTAAATTTCAAACTAAGTTTTCACAGTCTGGAAATTTTAGTTTTTGGTCAAAAGTCAAAAAACCAAAACCCTAAACAGGTCAAGGGTCCTTTCATCGCTTCCCTTCCTAGGGGTAGTTCATCAAATACTGCTCTGTGTTGGGTGGCAGTTCATAAATTTTCACTCTGCACAGGGAAGCAATTCTGTTCCTAGAAAACATAACCTTCAAATAATGCATTTTAAAAATAGTTTTCAACTTAAGTTGATTTTTAATGGAACATGAATTTTAATGAGGGTATCTTCCATTTGTTGAATTGTAGAGTGATAACATATCTAGTTGTATAAATAAAAATTAAATATGCATAGTTTCTTGTTCATTCAATCATACAACCTTCAACAACATGAAATGTAAATTTTATTTTATTGAACATACTTTGAAATTTCTCCTTTCAACCATAAATACAAATATGATAACTACAAGTTACAATAACATTCTTTTTCAATACAAAAATTTCTTATCCATTTCTTTCAATAAAACCATTCCTTTCTTTTCCAAATATACATATGTATCTATATTGTAACTTTGAGTACATAAAAATTTAGGAGAGTTTCATTTCAAACAATTATAGAACTTAAGCTTTCTCCTTTCACTATAACATTAAAAATTAAAAAAATGAAATATACAAGCCTTCTTCATTCACTCAATCACTACAACTTGGAATAAATGAAATATTAAAAAAATTATTTTAATCATACAAAATTTACAATATTCCACTCTAAGTGGGAATAATATAATGATAAAGTTACAACATAGAGACTTTCAGTAAGGCCAAAACACAAGTCTTCATTTTAATGTCTTATCCAAACATCATAGCTTAAATCTTGCATTCTTAAATATTTCAAAATCTTCTATCACAATACAAAGAAAGTAGGAATAGATGACTCTCTCCACCCAACATTTAATATATTAAGAGGAGAAGTCATCCTTTTCTTGGCCCTGAGTCCCAACCAAAGAACAATAATGAGGGATCCTTAGCAACATTTGAAAACTTTTTACAAGAGTGGCTTCATCAAAAACATAAAACCCACACAACATGCAACACATTCAAGGGAAATACTCAACAATATTTAATACTTTCTCAAACAACACATAGGTTTGATATCAAACCAAAAATACTAAGGAATAAGGGAACCACCTCCTTTTTCCACCCAAGTGAAGTAGGATTTTCACCCAAAGCCTCCATGTGCATAATAGAAACAACAAAACATCCTTATCTCTCCCATTGGAAGTATAAAAAAATATGTCCATGTTTTACTTTTCACTCCCCAATTGTGAAACTCCCAATCACACTCCATCCAAAATGCATGCCTCACAAATCCATTTTCCCTCCCCAATGTTCCCATACTTTCATCTCCCACTCCCTTATTAAGGAAAACTACCTAACCAAACAAAAACACATTCATAATACTAATACAATATCCAACAAGGACAATTTTAACATCTACAAACATAAACAAGAAGGTTTTAAAGGTGGAGATCCTACCTCTCCATCAATCTAACAAGGTGAAATGCAAGACCCTTTTGGAAAATATAACTTTGAGATTTCTCTTTCCAACTACACAATACAAAAATATGAAAATGAAATTTACATTAACATCCTTTGTAATTCAAGAATTTATAATCCCTTACTTACAATAACATAATCCTTTCCAACAATGTATACATCTAAAGTTTTTCTCCATTCAACTAAGTCACTACAACTTCAAATAAATGAAATATATAAGGCTTTCTTTTAAACATGCAGAAGTTACAATGTTCCACTCTAAGTGGGAACAATATTAAATTTTACAACATGTAGGCTCTTCCAACAAGCTCAAAACACAAGTCTTCTCTCAATCTCATATCAAAACTTTATAGATTTCATTTTGCACATCTTAACCTCTTCAAAACTTGAATAACAAACAAAGAAAGGGCTATAATAAAATTTATCAACATTTCCACATTCTTTTCCAAGCAAGACAAGAAAGATAAGTTTGCAACATTTTCCAAATCAAAAAAATAAAATATACAAATTTAATCAAAATAAAAAGACTTGATATCAAGCCCAAATGGAGACAAGAATAGATATTTCTCTCCTTATGCCTCCCATGTGGAAAGAGGGTGCACCTAAGGTCCTCTTAGTGCACTATCATCAAAACACACACACTTATTTCTCCCTTTTTCCTATGTAAAGAAACACATAAATTCCTTTTATGTCCACATAGGTGGAGCACTTCTTCTAATCTCCTCCACATTTCCTAAAAATCTCCCATTTTCCTCCACAAAGAATCTCCATTTCATTCTCCTACGCCAACTCTAAAGGCAATCCACCTAATCCTCAAAACATGCACACATAAAAATATGCTTTTACTCACACACACACACACACACACACACACACACACACACACACACACACACACACACACACACACACACACACACACACACACACACACACACACTCACACAATAAAAATACATGGGAGAAGCTCTCACCTTTCCATTGTGAGAATTTTATCCAAATTCACCATAGAAAGATCCTTCCAAGATCAAACAAATTTCAAAGAAGCTTCAATACTCAAACCAATCAACTCCAACTCTCACTCCCAAAATGCAATTGCACAACAAAATGAAGTAACCCCATAACCAAAAATTAAGTAACATATATAGAAAAAGGAGAAGAGGGGGCTGATGTGGCTTCATGTAGGATCCACATCACTTGTAACACCCACAACTATACTCTCAAAACAAATATAACTAATAAATTAATAGTCAAATTTACGGTAATAATTTTTTAGTTTTTATTTTTATTTTTTTGGTGTGAAAAGTGGTTTTCAAGGTTACACATTTCCAAAATTAATAAATTTCTTGATTAAAGTATTTCTACACAAGCTTGTAAAAATGGAATTAAATTAATAATTAAATATTATTAATTTACTTCCTAAGTGATATTCACAATTTAAAGCATCTACTAGGCTCTAGTATTTTAATTATTTATCATGCACAAGGATTTCATTATTTTCTAACTCAAAGGTTTAATTGTTTTGTCTAGCCACTAAGTGGCCCCATTCACCCCATTACCCATGCTCTCTCTCTCTCTCTCTCTCTCTCTCTCTCTCTCTCTCTCTCTCTCTCTTTAAATAAATTCCCATAAAATACCTCCCTCTAAGTGAGGTAGGGTTTGATTTGATCCATTGTATTGAATCTATACAAGCCCTTACATTTAGGTTGCAATAAATTTACTTATGGTTCTCTTTTTATTTCTATTTTCCCCAAACAACCTCATTTTCTCTTTTCTTGTTACAGGTTTTGGAAGAGGAGAAGGAGGAGGAGCCATGAGAGAAAGAAGTGCATCCATGGAAAAATTTCTCTTGGTTTAAGTTGTAAAGATTTTACTATTGTAATATTACTCCTTTGTTTAATATTGAGATCCCACCATGGATTTATTCTATTAATTTGATGTAAACATCCTTTTTGAGTTCAATAATTGGGAAATAAACCCCATTTCAATAAAAGTGTGAATTTTACACATATGTGTGCCATAAAGAGATTGGAGAGCTTAAAACACTTAAATTTAATTCATTTCTAGTTGTTGGTGCTTTCCTTGTGAGGGTTTTAAAATTAGATTTCACTTAAAATTAAAAATGGTTTTTCAAAGTCCAGAAATTTTATTGTTCCATCAAAAGTGATGAAACCACTTCCCTACGTAGGACGGTGGTTTTGTGACCATCACCCTGTTTGGTGGGTTTTCCATTGAACACTTCTCTGTGCTAGGTGGTTGTTCTAAAACTGTCACTCTACATAGGATGACTGTTCTTTTCCCTGAAAATATTTTTCAATTTATGTTGATTTTTAATGCAACATTAATTTTAATGAGGGTATCTTCCATTCATTGGTTGGTAGAGTGATAATGTAAGTTTACTAACTCGAAATTACAAATGCATATTTTTTTTCATTCAATCATAAAACCTTCAACAACATGAAATGCAAATTTTCTTTATTGAACATACTTTTAAATTTCTCCTTTCAACCATAAATACAAATATAATAACTTCAAGTTAAAATAACATTATTTTTGTAATACAAGAACTTCTAATACAGTTCTTTCAATCAAGCAAGTAATTTATTTTCCAAATATACATATGTAGCTATATTGTTACTTTGTGTACATACAAATTTAGGATAGTTTCATTTCGAACAATTCTACAAATCAATCTTTCTATTTTCATTATAACATTACAACTTTGAATAAATGAAATATACAAGCCTTCTTCATTCACTCAATCACTACAACTTGGAATAAATGAAATATTACAAAAATTTCTTTCAAGCATACAAAATTTACAATATTCCACTCTAAGTGGGAATAATAGAATGATCAAGTTACAACATAGAGACTTTCAGCAAGGCCAAAACACAAGTCTTCATTTCAATGTCTTCTCCAAAGTTCATAGCTTCAATCTTGCATTCTTAAATATTTCAAAAACTTGATCACAAAACAAAGAAAAGGGGAATAGGTGACACTTTCCACCAAACCTTTAATCCAATAAGATGAGAATTCATCCCTTCATTATCCCCAGAGCCCCAAACAAAGAAAAATAATGAGGGATCTTGAGTAACATTTGACAATTTTTACAAGAGTGTCTTCCACAAAAACATACAATCCACAAAACATGCAACACATTCAAGGGACATACTGAACAATATTTTAAACTTTCTCAAATAACACATAGGTTTGATATTAAACCAAAAGGAGAAAGGAAGATGGGAACTACCTCATTTTTCCTCCCAAGAGAAGTAGGAGTTTCACCCAAAGCATCCATCTTCATAAGACGATAAAAAAATCATTATCTCTCCACTCTCAAGTATGTAAAAATTTGACCATTTTTTCATTTTCACTCGCCATAGGTTAAACTCCCAATCACACTCCCTCCAAAATGCATGCCTCACAACTCCTTTTTCCCTCCCTAATGGTCCCATACTTCCATCTCCCACTCATTTCTTAAAGCAAATTACCCAACCACACAAAAACACATTCACAACACTCATACAACATCCAACAAGCACAATTTTCACATCTACAAACATAAATAAGAAGATAAAAAGGTGGATATCCTAGCTCTCTGTCAAGCTTCCAAGAGTCTTCACTCCAACAATATTTAACTTTTTGACACCTTCAAGCCAAGCGCACTCCAAAAGCAACTCCAACAAGCTCCCAATTCCAAAATTAATAAAAAAAGAAACAAAAACAAGTAACCCAAAAATCCATCAAATTCAATCAATAAATGGAAATGGGATGTGAGGATAATGAGGTGGCTCCATCTAGGATACCACTTCATCATTATTTCATTCTAAAACACAATTAAAACACCATTCCAAGGACAATAAATGAACATGTAAGACCTTTGACATGCCCAAATGACACTCCAACTTGCGACCATGCGTACGAAGGACAAATTAATTGTGGTAAGTAGGAAGGTGTAATTATTTTATCTTTTTACACTCCAAAATGCATGAATGAGCCTAAAATTAACTCCCATACCATAGGTATGGTTTTTGGGTGAATTTAAGAGGCATGGGACAAGCTTAGCTTGTCCCATAAGCCTCCCAAGTCAAAATCTGAATTTTGAAGTTGGGGAAGAGTACACAACACAAAATCCAAAAAATCCAACTTACATCCAGAAGATTTCCAGGACCATCTACCCTCATAATTATCCAGTTATCACATCCTTATTTTAGTTAAAAATTAAGTTGGATTAGCTAATTAAGACACATTAATAATTACTAATAAAATGACTAAAATTTCCCAAGAATTAAATACACATAACACAAAGTAAAACACACACAAAATTTGAAGAAGGGAAAACATTTCACCCCATGGCCACACATGTGTGGTCACCTCCCATGGGAAACATCCTAAATAGGCATGTAATAACACCACATAAATAATAGACACGATTGTAAAATTTGGGTATATTGCAAAACACCCAACATCCTTTTGTGGTTGGTCCTCTATCCCTTTTTGACGTATGTGATAAAGTATCCTGCTGCACAAACATAATACCTCTCTCGATCACACCCACATCAACAACATCAAGAAATAATATATACATCGAAATAAATAATCGTCATCTAGAGTTAAGTAATTGTATCATCTATGAACATATCAAATAATTTGATTCTAGCATCCTTGAGATCATAATTCTACTCAGAACATCCAGAGTATAACGTGTTAGTATAAAATCCAAATAATGAAAATCAACATATATGATATTTCTACCCATGTCATCTAGTGCATCATAATCAAAATGTGAATCACAACATGTCAATAGTCCAAATATCTCGTATATTCTATCATCTACTACTCAAATGTATTTTTTCAAAATTTCTAAGTATCAAGCCATCACTAATGTCAATATAATGAAAATAGTGTTAAAGAGGAGTGGGAAATATAACCCTCTCCCATTAGACTTGACTTCCTCCTAGAAGTCACTACTATAGTGGAAATAGAGTCTATAACAAAGTAAATCATCCTCCCATTTGGCTACAGTATCATCATACCTATCCCACTCAACTCCCACCTTGTCAATCTCATGGCGTCGAAGGCCCAAGTTCATGCACTCTACGATGCGCATAGGCTCCATAGTCACTTTCTTCTGCTCCTTTGCTTGCAATGCATTCCAATCTAATACATGAGAGGGATCTGGAATGTATTTCCTAAGAAGAGAAACATGAAATACATCGTGAACGCAAGACAAGATGGGTATGAAGTAGATTATAAGCTAAGGGACCAATCCACTCCAAGATATCGAATGGCCCATGAATATAGGAGCTAACTTAGAGCCTTTTCCATAATGGATAGGGATCTTATGAGGTCTGAAATGAAGAAACACCTTCATGCCCACCTCATAGTTGTGGTCAACTCTCCTCTAATTTACATATTTATTATGTGTATCATGTGCCTCATGAAGTATATTTCGATCAAACCAACCAACCTGCTCCATGTCCTGTAACAAAGTTAGCCAAAGAGATACTATGTCCTCTAATCTATCCCAACTCAAAGGCGTGTTATACTTTCAACCATAAATTTCTTCAAATGGATCCATACCAATAGAAATTTGAAATTTGTTATTATAAGTAACCTCCACTAGGTAAAAACACTCCTCCCACCTTGAATAATGGCCCATGACGTACATCCGAAGCATTTCCTTTAAAATCTGATTCACCCACTCTGTCTATCCATATATCTTTGGATGATATGTTGTACTTAAGTTGATATAAATCTCAAGGGCATGTTGCATGGTAGTCTAGAAATGAGAGGTATATAAGTGATTGCGGTCATAAATAATCTTCTATAGAATCCTATGCAGTCAGAAAATCTCATCTAAGTATACTCGCGCCACTTCTCGAGATGTATACGTGGTATTCACCGGATAAAAATAATAAAATTTCATCAATCTATCCATTGTGGCCATGATGGCATCATGGTGGTATCTCAACGTCAATATACCTATTAATAAATGCATGGAAATGGTGTCCCATTTCTACTCTAGTATATCATGTGAGTAGAAAACGGTAGCTGGATGTTGATTCTCAGCCTTCACCCTCTGAAACTTTAAACAACATGACAAAAACTGATCTATGTATATCCGAAGACCTATCCAATGGTACAACTATCTCAAGGTGGTGTGCATCTTCTCCACCCCTAGATGGGATGAATAAGGTGAATGATGAGCCTTTTACTAAGATATCCCATCTCAAGCTTTCATCCCTAGGTCTATAGATTGAGACTCTATGTTCGAGAAGTCCATTTTACTCTAATGAAAATCCATCAAAATTCCCCTCAAAGGGTATCGAGAGTCATTCTCTAATCTAGGTGTAGGGTAGAAGCTATAATGTGGAAGTCAAAAAAATACTTCTCAACAAAGATGTACCCATTGAAGTATCCATAACCAAATGTCTTCATCTATTCAAATATTCTACAACCACATTCTCCTTCCCTTCACACGCTTTATCTCCATGTCGTACTTGCATAACAACTCCATTCAATGCCATTGACGAGTGGTGAGATTGGGGTGCGTGAAGAGGTGACGTAAGCTCAAATGGTCTTTCCTAAGAATGAACCTCTTGCCAAGAAGGAAATGACGCCAACACACAAAAAAATGCACTATTTCCGTAAGATCAAGGTCATAAAGTCAAATAAATGAGCTCATAATCCTTGAGTTTGCAAGTCTCGAAGGCAACCACATGGCCCTCCTGCATAAAAACACCTCCTAATCTTGCCAAGGAATCATCCATACATACAAATAAATCCCTTTGAGGATATGGCACAACAAGAATCAGTGTTTTCGTAAGGAATTCCTTAAGTGTACTAAAGGCCTTCTTGCATCCATCAAACAATAAAAAATTCTTCCCTTTCTATTGAAGGGAAGTGATATGATGCGTAATCCAAGAGAAGTCTTGAATAAATATCATGTAGTAACAAACCAACCCAATTAAAATGCACACCTCGGTAATATTGGTTAGCATGGGCCAATTCATAATAGTTATAATATTGGAAGGATTGATTGTGATACCTTCCCCAAAAATGATGTGACCCAAGTACTGAACCTATGACTATAAAAAGCACACTTCTCTAGGTTCTTGTAACGTTACTTCTCATGAAGACACCCCCGAAGGTTCTCCTTATGATCCTCATGTGTATGTCAAGATATCGAATGTCTTGAAGAAACAAGAGCATGAAGTGATCCAAAAACATCCTGAACACCGCATTCATTGAACTCAATAATATTGTAGGGGCATTCGCTAGAACAAATGGTACCACTGTGAATTCATAGTGGCCATATGTCATGTGGAAAGTTTTCTTGTACATATCTTCCTCTACAATCCTCAACTAATTGTAGCTTGACTTAAGATCAATCTTAGAAAATATAGTTATCCCATTCACCGATCAAATAAATCATTTATTTTTGGAAGGGGTAACGATTATTGATCATTACTTTATTCAGCTGTTTGTAATCCACACAAAAATGTAGAGATTTTTCCTTTTGCTTCATAAAGATCACTAGTGCACCCCAAGGAGATACAATAGGACATATTTTGTCTTTCTCAAGAAGGCCCTCCAACTACAACTTGACCTCACATAACTCAGGTGATTCATCTTATATGTTACGCGTCAGATATGCTCCGCTCCAGGAATAAAATCAATATGAAATTCAATCTCACGTGGGGGAGGTAACCTTAGAAACTCACTAGGAAAAACATTGGAACAATCCTAAAAAATGGGGTGGTAAATCAAGTGACGGTCATTGAGTCTCATCCTCTGATCGGTCACTAACAATTTTGGAAAATAACTGACAACCCCATCGCGCACACGCTTGTAACTACATAGTAGATATGGTGTGAATAGAGATGGGTTTTCTGACTCCAAAAATCACTAACTCCACTCCCAAATCATCTGGACAAGATATAACATTTCTGTAACATTCAACTTTAGCTCTGTGTGCAAACAACCAATCCATGCCCAAGATAATTCCATATGAACCGAGGGAAGGTTACAGAGATCCAAAGTCATGGTGAAGGTTATAAGGTCCACTAAACACTCCTCAACAAAGGATTCCACTAAGATGTTGGTTCTATAATCCATCTCAACATCCCAACAAAATGCCCTACCTAATCAGTAACCAACCCGCATCACTCTACTAAATATGGGGAAATGAAAGATTTTGATGAGCCTGAATCAAATAAGATAGTTGTAGAAATACCACCAATGCTACCTATGGTCTCAATCACCATGCCTTGGTGCTATACTTGGTGGTTCTTGACTGTAGCATAGATCACGTGTCTCCTAACCATGTCACCAACCATAGGATTAGAAATCGGTGTCTTACCTTGATTAGCAAGATTCTGAGGGCACTCTCTCCAATGACGACCATGCACTTTGCACCCATAACAACTACCTAGTCCTAACCACTATGTAAATAATCCTCCAAGTGGCTCATACATCCATTTTATAGAATGTGGTGATCCTCCCATAGATCTATGTGGGTGCTGCAGTGGAGGTACTCTTGCTAATTGTGCTTTTGGTAGATACTAAGTCCTATTGGAGACCCCACTAGAGGTCCCATACTATGCCCTCTTTGAGCATCATGACACTATGGAGGTCGAAATATTGGTTGAGTCTAATACTACCGAGGAGGAGGAGGCCTAAAGTAAGATTGTGTTGAAGTGTGTCTACCATGAGGAGAAACTAATCCCCTCAACCTACTATCCCGCAAATGTTGTATTTGAATCCTCACTCTAACACGATCCTGCTAAGTCTTCCCCCTACTTTTCCTTTCGCAATATAGGACTTCTCCACGACCTCGATAGAGTCTCGTGTGAAATAAATTCCCACCACCCCACACAAGTCTAACTTCAAGACCCTAATGAACCTGTTAACTCTAACCTACCCATCCTTTCTATATTCCACATACTGGAGTAGATCTAAAAATCAACCCTCATACTCTACTACAATCATGAAATCCTATCACAGATAATGAAACTCATTGATCCGCTACTAGATGAATCTCGTGGATATGTATCTACTCCTGAAGCTCTCCTTGAAGAGATCCTAAGTAAATATCTCATAATCTACATGGATATTCTCCTCCTAAGTCCTCCACCAAACTCTGAATCTATCTCTTAGAAGGTGGATAACAACAGGATATTTTGTGTTGCTAGTAAAAGGAAATAGCTTGAAGCATCTGTTTAAGATAACCAACCAAAATCCAGCCTAAAATCCTCCCGTGTCTCTAGTTAAATGTAGAGGGTGCAACTTTAGTATCTGCAGATGTTATCTACCATTTTCAGCTATTGGCCCCTAGGTCTCTCTACATGAACATCCCTCATCCTAGGGATCCTAAATACGTCTCACTGTCCAAAAGATTTATTTTTGTTCTCTCTAGGTGGTGACTCATGTCAAGCCAACTCCACATGGGAGTGCAATCCCATTTCCTTAGTAATGTGATATGGTGGTGCATGAGCCTCAACTGATGGCTCTCCATCCTATTTTCTAGGTCACCCTCCTAATGATCCTCCGTGTAAAGTGACATTAACATCCTGTAGTGTTGGAACTATTTGAGGAAATATAGTTTCTATTGTCCGATCTAAAGATGGTATATCTAAGCTCCTATGTAAGGACCCTCATCTAGTCTACACCTCCTACACAAACCAAGATGAAAATTAGTTTATCATCATATAGGATTTTTTTAAATTTTCTACATTTTCAAACCACATGAAATGTTGTGTGTTCTAGGTTTAAAGTTGCACTACATTTTCTTTTTGTGTTTCATGTTTCCCAATGTGCCCGAAGGTGCAAGCATTGAACCCATGGCTCTGATAGAAAGTGTAATGCCCGCAAAAATTCTAATCTGAAAATAAATATAACTAATAAATTAATAGTCAAGTTCACGGTAATAATTTTTTATTTTATTTTTAAAAGCGGATTGCAAGGTTAGACATTTCGACAATTAATAAAAAAATTTGTAAGACTCTTTCTACAAAAGCATCTTAAAAATGTAATTAAATTTTATTAATTTACTTCCTAAACTATATTTATATTTTAAAACGTCTACTAACCTCCATTAGTTTAATTATATATCATGCACTAAGATGACATTATTTTCTAACTCAAAGGTTTAATTGTTTTCCTAGCCACTAAGTGACCCCATTACGAGATGTTATTTTTGTTTTTGTTTTTAAATACATTCCTACAAAATACCTTCCACTTAAGTGAGGTAAGGTTTAATTTTGGCCATTGGATTAAATCTGTAGTGCCCATTTCCCTTCGACACTTTTTTGTTATTTATTTTGATATTGTCAACTATAGTTATGGAAATTATTGTAGCTTTTGATTTGGCATGATGTTAGATGTTAGAGATTATGTACTGTTGTTGATTTTGATCCATATATGATACACATGGTTTATTAGAGACATGTTATATTGATTTTAATATGATGTTGACATAGTTATATATACATATTTCAGACATGCAATATTTCATCACACCGAGTACAAAGCTTTGATAATTGAACTATTGTTGTGATAATTTTGCCATGCTTGAGATGTAGAATAGAAATGTTGCTAGAAATTGTAAATGATATTGTATTTTCCTAGATGATATTTGATTCGTATATAGATGATTGTGGATTTATATTGTATATTTTATCCTAGATGTTTTTGATGTGGCCATGAGGCCGAAGGAGGTGTTATGTGTTTTGCAGGTAAATATCACACAACAGGGGATTGGAGACCAACCACATTGGAATTCTAGGTGAATTCAACAAGGGTCACCATGGCAACATGTATTTGTGTGTGTGTGTGTTTTAATTATTGTTAGGGAGAAATTGTGACCAAGGGGTTATGTGTTGTATTTTGTTTAGTTTCCTTTACTTAATGTAGTATGTTATTTTTAGTGATGTAATTTCATTGTTTTATTTTTTTAGAAAATGATGTATTCTTCCCCTTTATCTTAATGGGTTTTAGTGTCCTATTTAAGTTAATTAATCTTGTTATTAACTAATTGTGGATGTGACCAAAAGTTTTCATTTATTAGACTAGATGGCTCTTGGGCTTTCTGTTGTAATATTGAGTGCTTGTGACCTTGAGTGTTCTACACTCTAGCCCCTCATGGAAATACAAATTTGGCCTTAAGGGAAAATTTTGAACTCGTCCCACACTTCTTAAATTGTTATGCCAACCAAACCTATGGTTTGGGGGGTCAAAATTAGACCCCATTAGGTGTTTTGGGAAGACAAATTGTAAGTTTTTATTGCACCTTCTTACATGTAATTACTTTTAGTACTTAAAGGGTGTGGGATTAGATTGTGTGTGTAGCTAAAATGTCATTTTTTCAACCACTTTTTAATTGTTCTTTGGAGTTATAAGTTTGACTTATGAGGTGGAGTTGAGGATGAGTGATGTGGCATCCTACATGGAGCCACCTCATCGTCATCTCTCCCTTTTCTATTTATTCAAGTTCTTTTTTTTGTTTGGGGGTTACTTCATTCTTTTGTGCTCTTCCATTTCTTGGAGTTAGAGGATTTTTGGAGAGATTGTGGTCTTATGGGAGCTTGTTGGTGATTTCTTGGGTTTAAAGGAGCTTAGAGTTTTACTCTTGGAACAAGATCTACTATGGAAAGGTAGGAGCTTTACTTTTGCTTATGTTATTCCTTTGTTTTATGTTTGTGTGCTTGTTTTTGTTGAGTGTTTAGAAATGATTTTTGGGTGCTTGGGTATATTTCCTAAGTGTGGTGTAGAAGGGGACTATGGGGAGAATTCATGTAGGGAGGCATAATAATTATTTCATGTTTTGGAGGGAGTTTACTGCGATGGATGTCCCACCTTGGATAAGGAATGCTTGCATTTATTAGTTTTTCTTGTATTAGGGAGGCATAAGAGAATGAGTGAGTCATAAGAGGTACTTGAGGGAGGCATACGATTATGTAGGAGATTTGAGATTTTTATTCCAGGTTTAAAGGTGGGCACCCATGTCTTAATCGGAGGCATAAGTGGCCTCCCCATAGGTTCTTACTCCTTTGGCTCTTCATTTAGAAGCCTTGTATATTTTAGTTATCTCTCCTTCTTGTGCTTTTAGTTTTAGTTGAATGTGCATTTGGAATGGTTGTGAAATACTTGGTTGTGATGTGGAAGTTTTTGGTACCATGTGTTGAAATCACCTCTCATTGTAATAAGGTTGGGGCTAGGGGGACAATGAGGAGGATGGATTCTCCCCCTTATTGGATATTTTAGTTGGGTGGAGAGTGTTTCCTCTCTCCCCATTTATTTGTGGATCGATAAAATCTTTAAAGATCTCTCTTGTTGGTGTTGCGAAGCTTGAATCTTTTGTTGGAATCCTTAAGAAATTCATTCTTGCTAAAATCCCTTTTTGTTATTCAAACTTAGGGTGAAGGGACTTGTAACCTTGTATTCTTTTAGCTTACATCCTTGTATTATTTCCCACTTTAAGTGGAGGACATTGTAATAATCTTGTGAAGAAAAGTTTCATTCAATTATTGGATATGAAAGTTGTATTGTATATTGAAAAAGAGAAAGAAAGATATGTGTTGTAAGCTAGTCTTGTGAAATAGAAAAGAAATTTTATTATCTTTATTTGAAATTTGTATTGTGGGAAAAGAAATTTTTCCTTCATTGTTGTATTTGTATTATTAAAGATGAGAAAGAAGAAATATTAAAGTTCATTATATTACTCAAAGGCATGTAGTGAAGTAAGTTGCATTGGTTCATTTTCATGTAGTGGATGAAATATATTTTAAAACTTTATTCCCAATAGATGGAAATTGCTTAAGTTTTAATTAGTCTTGGAATAGGCCAATGAAGTGATCTAAGTTCTAACTTTAGTATGTTATCCTCATTTAAAATTCATTGTAAATCCATTTCAAGTTAGTAAAGGAAATGAAATGAAATCTATTTTTCCCTATACAAGTGTTATCAAATTGTTAAAGGAGAAAACAAGTGCAAGTATTTATTTGTCAATAGTGATAAATATATCCCATTATTACTTTTGGTAGTAGGGTTAATATTCTTTTTTATATTTTTAACAATTAAATATTTTGATATTGATGAACTTATTAATATGAAAATATATTAATATTAATGTACTATTAATATTATTATATTAATGAAAGTGTGCTTCTATAAGCTATATATAATATATATATATATATATATATATATATTAATGAAAGTATATATATATATATAATATATATATATATATAATATTAATGCTATATATATATATATATATCCATGTAGGGTTATGTTTTCCTTAAAAAAGCTTTTGTAGTAAAAGTTAAAACCAATAAAAAGATTTAAGGTAAGCCGTGGGGAAGGGACCTAAGTTGCAGCCCTTGGTGGAGGAGTAGGTAGATATGGTGGGGGTGGGGTCGACTACCCCACCCCATAGTATTTTATTTTTATTAAATTAACCCCTCCTCCTCCTCCTCAATCCCGTAAGCGGTCAACATTCAAACAAACCCTATGCACTATGTATGGCCGCGCCATATATATATAATATATATAATATATATATATATATATATATATATATATATATATATATATATATGTATGTATGTATGTATGTATGTATGTATGTATGTATGTATGTATGTATGTATGTGTGTGTGTGTGTGTGTATACATACATATATATACACACACACATACATACATACATACATATATATATGTAGATCTATGTATGTATGTATATACACATACACACACATATATGCCTTCCTTTCCTCCTCCAATAACCTGCAAAAAAAAAGAGAAACAATAAGACAAATGAAAAGAGAAAGAAGACTTCATAAGCATGCTTTAGGGTTAGTTTCCCTCTTTTCTTCATCAAGGGTCCTAATCTGAATCCATCTAAGGGATGAGATTCATCCCTACAAAAAGTAGGTGGAGAGTGGGTGAATGGAAATTACCTTTTTAATTTAAATGTCTTAATTTTAAAACATGAGTTGACTTTTTAAGGGGTCACTTTATGGGATGAAGGAAGTGTTCATTATCCTAACCCAAAATTTAATGAGGGACCTTGCTAGTTGTTTCAACACTGTAAAAATTAAATAACCTTGGGATTTAATTTTATTGGCCACTTTTACCGTTGACACCCCGTGGGGGAATATTCAACTTTAGTAGGAATTAATTTATTATTTAAATAATCCTTAGGGAGATTAAACATGATTAGTAAAATCAATGTATTAAAGTATAATGTAGATTTTAAATATTGTGTTATCATGGAACATTATTTATTAAATTCATCGCCTTAGAGACATTAATGTGGAAACTATCATTTTCGTAAACTTTTGTGGGCGCATTATTCAAAAAATGATTCCTTAATTTTTCTAACTAACCCTAGGTTGTTTGAGGTCTCGTGGGAACAATTTTTATGGGTGTTATAGAATCTATCATAACCCTTAGATTTAGGTTTCCCTAAATTTATTTATGCTTGTCTTTTTATTTCTATTTTCCCCAAAAAAACTCATTTTCTCTTTTCTTGTTTGCAGGTTTTAGAAGAGGAGGAGGAGGAGCCGTGAGAACAAGAAGTGCATCCATAGAAATTTTTCTCTTGGTCTAAGTTGTAAAGATTTTACTATTGTAATATTACTCTTTTGTTTAATATAGAGATCTTGCCATGGATATGTTTTGTTATTTTGATGTAAACATACTTTTTGAGTTCAACAATTCGGGAAGAAACCCTATTTCCAAAAATATGTAAATTTTACACATATGGGTGCCATTAAGAGATTTGAGAGCTTAAAAACTTAAATTCAATTCATTTCTAGTTGTTGGATGTTTCTTTTTAATGGTTTTAAGCTTAGATTTCACTTAAATTTCAATATGGGATTTCAAAGTCTGGAAATTTTATTTTTCCATCGAAAGTGATGAAATCACTTCCCTACGTAGGCCAGTGGTCCTATGACCACCACCCTTCCTGGGATCGGTTCATCGACCGCTGTTCTATGCTTGGCAGCGGTTTTGAAACTGCCCCATTACATAGGGTGATGATTCAGTTCACAAAAATGGAACATTCAAATAATGCATTTTTTTAACAATTTTCAACTTAAGTTGATTTAATGCAACATTAATTTTAATGAGAGTGTCTTCCATTCATTGGCTAGTAGAGTGATAACATAAGTAGTTTGATAACTCAAAATTATAAATGCATACTTTTTTTTCATTCATTTATACAACCTTCAACAACATGAAATGTAAATTTTATTTTATTGAATATACTTTGAAATTTATCCTTTCAACCATGAATCCAAATATGATAACTACAAGTTATAATAACATTATTTTTGCAATACAAGAACTTTTAATCGATTTATTTCAATAAAACCAGTCCTTCATTTTCAAAATATACTTCGTATAAATATTGTAACTTTGAGCACATACAAATTTAGGAGATTTTCATTTCAAAAACTATACAACTTAAGATTTCTCCTTTAATTATAACTATAGTGCCCACTACCCTTCGAAACCTTTTTTCTTTGATTTTGATACTGTCGACTACACTTATGCACATTGTTGTATCTTTTGATTTAGCATGACACAAGATGTTAGAGATATTGGACTGGTGTTGATTTTGATTCATATATGATGCATGTGGATTGTTAGAGACATTTTATATTGATGTTTATATGATGTGGACATGGTTATATATATATATATATATATATATATATTCGACATGTGATATACTTTCATCACCATGAGTAGGCTTTGATAATTGAATTAATGTTGTGATAATTTTGAAATGGATGAAATGTTGCTAGAAATTTTTAAATGATTCTTAATTTCCTAGATGATATTAATTCATATATAGATGATTTTAGATTTATATTGCATATTTTGACATGGATTTTTTAATGCGACCACGAGGCCAAGAAAGTATTATGTGTTTTCAATGTATATATATTCACAACAACATTGGGGGGATTGGAGACCAACCACATTGGAATTCTAGATGAATTCAACTAGGGTCACCATGGAAACATGTAATTGTGTGTGTTAGAATTATTTGGTTAGGGGAAAATTGTGACCAAGGGTCATGTGTTATTTCTATTTTAGTTTCCCTTTTATTAATGTTAGTATGTATTTGTTTTGAGTGATGTAATTTAGTTGTTTCAATTATTTAGTTTTTGATGTATGTTTTCTCGTTCATCTTAGTGGGTATAAGTGTCTTATTAAAGCTAATAAATATTGTCCTAAAATAATTAAAGATGTGACCAAAATAAGTTCATCTATTAGACTTAATTTTCTCTTAGATTTTGTTTTGTGTATGAATGCTTGGGATCTTGAGTGATGTAGACTCTACCCTTCATGGGAAACTCGAATTTGGCCTTAAGTGCCAATTTTGAAGGCTTGTGGGACAAGTTACACTTATCCCACACCTATTAAATTATCATACCAACGCTACCTATGAGTTTTGGAGTCAAAATTAGATCCCATTAGGTGTTTTGGGAAGATAAAACTTGGTGAAATGTTTATTACACTTTCTTTCAAGCAATTAATTTTGTCCTTAGGGGTGTGGGCTTCGATGGTGTGTGTAAGTATCTCGTCATTTCTCTCACCCACTAATTTATGGTGCATTTGGGTTAAGGTTTGACTTCTTAGGTGGAGTTTAGAATGAGTGATATGGCATCCTACATGGATCCACCTCATCCTCCTCTCTTGCTTTTCTGTTTATTGGAGTTCTTTTTCTTGTTTGGGGGTTACTTCATTATTTTTTGCTCTTGTATTTTTAGAGAGTTAGAGGATTTTTTTGAGAGCTTGTGGATGCTTGCTTGGTTTTAAGGAGCTTGGATACTCACTCTTGAAATAAGCTCTACTATGGAAAGGTAGGAGATTAACCTTTCTTATGTTATGTTTTACTTTGTGTTTATGTGTTTGTGTTGGGTATTGTTCTCTTTGGAATGCTTGTTGGACATGGGTAGATTTCCTAAGTTTGGAGGAGAAAACTATGGGGAGAT